>CABFVZ010000360.1:104443-133451 GCA_902151445.1 Timema monikensis
GGTGGTGGGGGTGGGGGGGGGGGTGGCGGTGATTGATTTATAGGCCACGCGAGTAGAGAGGGTCTACCTCCCGATTGTTACTTTGAGTCGATCCCGCCAAACACAAAACTCGCTTGAGAATACCAAATAAGAGGACACTTAACACACTTGACAAGCTCAGGTTGAGGATCTCAAACATTTTTGTTTGGATGACCCTCAAAATATTTGGTAAAATCTCGGGGAACCTCTCTCTTGACCGACACATATTGTGTTTGACAGGGGCAAATTATAAAATAAACGTGTAAACCAGTAGTGTTGGTAAATAATAATTAACTTGCACGTTTGAATAAAATATTTCATTGTATATTTTTATTTACTAACTGTACTTTAGTACTTAAACTTGGCTAATCAATATTCTCACTAACCTCACTTTTAAAATTATTAACGGCACTCTTCTTTTAATTTTTTTTAAAGCACCGCGTTTTACTACCCGTTCGGGTTATACGCCCATGTAGTCTACCAGTTACACTCATGGTTGGGGATTGGGAAGGTTTAATTGAGAGGAAATCCACCCGCATTAGCGAGGAGGGAGCATGTAATTGGAAATGCCAGGCCTCCACCGTGGTTCGGATTCCACGTTAAACTGTAGGTCCTTCATTTCATCTCACAATCACCCTACGATTACACATTAGCGTAAGTGCGTATAACCCGAATGGGTAGTAAGACGCGGTGCTAATAATAATAGCATGTAATACCATTTAAGGAACACCACCCTCAGTGAACCCGACTGGGATCGAACCTCGGTGGCCGCATGGTCAAATACGTCACTCTCGCAATAGACTGGGACTGCCGATGATGGGGAGATCGGGGTTCGAATCCCGGTTGGGTGTACTGAGGGTAGTATTTCCTAAACTACTTTCCATTCTCTCTCGACGCAAATTCTAGCACACTTCCTCTAAATTCAACCTTCCATATCCCTAACACAATAGAGTAATCAGTAAATAAGTTTCTAACCTAAATGGTTAGTAAGATTCGGTATTTAAAAAAAACCTTTTTAATATTAGATTTAAATATATATTTTTTAACTAATTCAGTTAGTCGCCGTTAGAGCATTTTTGAACGATTATTTAATGAGTGTGATTCGTAGCCTATTCATTGCAGCTAATAACAATAGTCTGGTTGTTGGGCGTCACATAAGCCCACCCCCAGCGAGAGTGACACATTGAATGGCCATTATAAAGTTTGTATTTATTGTTTTCTGGTTTTTGAGTTTTATTTGTCGGCGGTGTGTGTGTGTGTGGCGATTAGAGAGGCATGTTACGCTTCGTGGTAGGGTAGGATAGGAGGAGATACGGGGGAGGAGGGTGGTGAGGGGTTTTATTTTTTGGTCAGAGCCAGTATTTTTTTTATCGGAGTAAATAGCGTAAATAGCATAACCGCGAGAGTAACCCCATCAATTGTCGGTAATATCGGATTGAGGAAAAAAAACGTGATGGTTGGGGTTGTTGGTTGGAGGGAGGGGAGAGAGTGTGGGCGAGTTCGAGCGTCGAAGGATAGGACGCGGGCTCGGGGGTTGAGGGAGGGTAAACACCAGTGTAAAGTGGCGTGCTGTTATAGCGGCCGGCCGCACACTGTAGCGGCCCAGGAGTGCGGCCGGCCGCGTTAGGTCCGAGGGTGGAGAAAATACGGGTGGTACCGGGTGGAGGGGGAGGGCAAATGTAATCGAAGAGGAGGAAATACATCAGATTTTTAAATTTTATCCACCGGTAAAGTAGCAGCGCGTCCGATAGGTTGATATACACTGGTAGGTGTTGGCGCATTTCCCGTTAAATTCACCCTTCTCATACGGATTTATTATCCTTTATAGGTATATCGACCTATCGGACGCGCTGATACTTTACCGGTGGATAAAATATAAAACTCTTGTATATACAATATAGTATTCAGAGTTCCTGGCGACAGGCCCAAAGGTTTCGGGTTCGATCCCCGGTGCTTCTAGAGTTTTTCTGTGGAACAATAGGTCTGGAACGAGGCTGACTCAGCTTCGTGAAGACAAATGAGGAGCTACTTCAATAAATTATTAGCAGCTGTGGTATAGAAAACTGAGATTAATGGTCGGAGGGTTCGTTGTACGGACCAAATTACACCCTCTATCCGGCAAATGTTGGTACTATCTTTGCTAACTTACGGCTGCCGCTCGGTCGCTCGTGGACTGACGTAATGGAGTTTTTGAAGTTATACTTCTTTAGGCGCGTTATGAAAAAATGATGAGAGTGAAATTTTAAGATGCGCGCGCATTACTGTAACACAAAAGTAACAGGTTGAAGTTAAACCGCTCATTAAGTCTCGAAAAAAAAAAGCTACCAACAAAATAGAAATAGAACCTCTGTTAGTCGCGCATGTTGGTACGCTTGTCGCCTCTGATCACTGTTTTCATATATATAATATTTATCCACATGTTTCTAGTTTCTACATTCACAACACGTGTTTTAGTTTCATACAAGTGCGAATTATATATGTGCTAATAAATTATATTCAGTAGTGATTTAAATTGAATATTTTGATTAATATTATTTACTATTCGTAAATATTAGTGAAAAAAATTGTGCTTATAGACTTTTTCAAGTGCTCCAATATAATTGAGGTTAACTATCCGTATGTATTATTTATTGATATAAATTAAAATAGTATTATTTAACATAATTAATACTAAATATTATTAAATTATTTTTTATTTTTTAATGATGCCAAAGAAGTATAACTTCTCACGCGCGTACATAAGTACACACACCCATTTTTTTAAAATATATACCGCTCACTAAATATAAAAATAATAATATGTCGAAATATTGTAATAACAGCCACTAAATAGCAGTGGCGTTCCGTGAAGTGTTGCTAGGGCATGCAGTATTAGTTTAAACTGTACCTGTGAATTGTTCACACCCCTCAGTAGAACACTCATTGGTCAAGTATTGAGTGGAATACATTACCGTGTGAAGCATAGAATATTATGTGTGATTGGTCAAATAGGGCCCAAATGGGCGAGAACATATCACAGGTACCGTTTTAACAAGGTCTGGCTTCCTTTAGAACATTTCTCGACACGCCACTGCTAAATAGTATTTCAACACCAACTAGTGATTAAATGAAATCTATAACGTAAGCATAGATAAATTCAGGTATGTCAACATAAAATAGTGGGCCTTTTTTTTCTGTAAACCTTTTCTTTTTTCTTAGATGCACTTAGTGGATCGTTTTAAAAGTTCAAAGTATTGTTATGAGACATCGAACCTGTTTTATCACCTTGTTAGACACATTTGTATTATATTACGTGATACTCACCCCTCTACAGTGGACAGCGTGTTATTATTCGTGTCACAGGTGTAAATTCTAAATAGTATAAAACTGAACATTAACAAAATAACCTTGATTCGATATTTTTATATTTACTTATCAGTCTGTATAACCGGTTATTCAAGTAACGTCTCCGGAGTATCAGTGTTAACTGGCCGTTCTCAAATGAGGACTGTACGTTTTCATATTGAAGGAGACAGTTTTCCTAAAACGGACGTGTGTGTGTATGTGTCCTGTCTCCTGGGTCTCCAGTGACGTCATGTGTGTGTATATATATATATATATACACACACACACACACAAAGTCAAAGTCGGAAAGTAGGGCCTACGGGTGACCTGGCGGTCTAGGGGTAAGGTGTCGGACTTCTGTGCTGGGGTCCGGGGTTCAATCCTCGGTCCCGGCACAGATTTATCTGATTACCAAACCTTTCCTTCACCTCTGACAAGACATCTTGTGAATGTGTGGAATGCCAGGCCGCCACCGTGGTTCGGATTCCACGTTAAACTGTAGGTCCTCCATTTAATCTCGCAATCACCCTACCATTACACATTAGCTTAAGTGCGTATAACCCGAACGGGTAGTAAGACGCGGTGCTAATAATAATAGTAGGGCCTATGAGAAAAACAAATCATTCCAAGTAGTTGAATCATTATGAAGCTTTGAAAAAAATAATGCGGCAGTGAGTGTCCCAAGTGTTTTCCTGACAAGTCCTTGTTTGTCAGCACTACAACTGGCCAGTGACACACCCAACACACCTAGCTCTGGGTGCTGCATTGTTTCAACCCACCACCACTGTCATTGTTCTCCTAAAGACTGGGAAACCTGCGCGACTACTCTACCTAGACAATGTTCATGTGAACGCCAGAGGTGACAGGTCGACTCCTCAAATTCTGAACATCTTTGATCCACGTTTACAGTTTCTGCGCAATCTGGTTTGCCATCTTATTTGGGAATAAAGCGCTTGGTGCAAGAATAAACCATGTGTAAAACACTACCTTTCAAGAAAATAATTAAATACAATTATCTAGAATTATGCTTAGAGGAAACAACTTAATTAAACTATGTAATCATTAAGGGTTCATACATTTTAAGAAAAAAATAAATACATGAAATAACCCAAATTAAAGTTTAAAATTCACATATGACCTGTTAAATGCAACAAAAAATATAATTTTTAAACATTTTACTGAACCTCTATAAGTTTTAAGAACAATAGGCCTAATACATTACCTTTTGTTTACAAAATATATTTTAAAACTATGTTTAATTGTTTATCTTACAAAGTGTAAAGTTTTTGGGCTCAACACATCAAACAAAAAATAATAGCTCGATGAAAAGGATATTTGTTCATACAATGCAAATGAGCTACACGTTTTATGATGCTATCAACAGATCAATTATTGTTCTCGTCCACCAAAATGATATTTCCATATGCTAAAATTTGGGCATTTTCCCATCTTTTCGGCTCCTTAAGATTGTAAATAATTTTAATAAACCCTCTAAACGTTTAAGTGCAACTATATTGTCATTCACTGAAGATGTTTTGTATCTATGATATCCATGTAGTTGTCTGCGCAACTTAGAGTAAAAATTGGGAAACCTCTGCCAATATTTAATGCTGAATTTTTGCCATAAGAATATCCCATTCCTATGGTTTGACTACAAGAATTTTTCCCATAATTTTGTGTAGATATAGTTTTTGTGAAAAAACACCCCATAAAGTATGAAACCTATACCAATATTTAGGCCTTGATCTTAAATTGTACCACAAGAATTTCTCACTCCTATAATGTGTGATACTAGAATATCTCACTTCTATAATTTGTGCTACAATAATATTTCACTCCTATAATTTGTGCCTCAAGAATATCTCACTACCATAATTTGTGCCACAAAAACATCTCACTCCTATAATTTGTGCCACAAGGATATCTCACTCCTATTATGTGGGATACTAAAATATCTCACTTCACTCCTATAATTTGTGCCACAAAAACATCTTAATCCTATAATATGTGACACGAGAATATCTCACTTCTATCATTTGTACCACAATAATATTTCACTCCTATAATTTGTGCCACAAGGACATCTCACTCCTATAATGTGTGACACTAAATATCTCACTCCTATAACTTTTACCACAATAATATTTCACTCCTATAATTTGTGCCACAAGAACATCACACTCCTTTAATATGTGACACGAGAATATCTCACTCCTATAATTTGTACAAGAATATTTCACTCCTATAATTTGTGCCACAAGCACATCTCACTCCTATAATGTATTGTACATGAATATCTCTCTCCTATAGCTAGTGGAACCATTGTTCTTACAGTCCAATTTTCATATGAAGGACCTTAATTGACGGCCAGAAAAGTTACTAGAACTTTACTCACAAATAACAATAATAATACAATAAAATGTTATTAATGTTGACCTAAAAGAAGTTTGAATTTTCTAAAAGGTTCTTCCTATGGGAATTGGACCATGCTTACCTTTCCCCCACACAAGGACAGGGGGAATAAAATGTGCACTAGACTATTTTTAATATTTCAGTCTGTGTTCATAATATGAAAACTGTAATGTGGTGTATAGTATATATAGTAGGGTGTGAAGGTCACTTTTTAAATGAGAAACGAAGTTCAAGTAAAGTAGAAGATAATGTTTTTGTTGTTGTTACATAATACTACTTTTAATATCTAAATTATTCATTAAAAGCATTTTGGTAAACAGAAAGGCTTGGAGGTAAAACCAAAGCACACTTTATTGTTGTTTTATGCAGACAATCTGAATGTATATTATATGCTTACTTTATAGATGACATAATCACTAGTTGGTGTTAAAATACTCCTTAGTATATGTTTTTAAAATGTTTATATGTTGAAATATGTCATATTTAATTAGATGTTTCAAATATGTTCATAATGAATTGAAATTTTCTCCTTAATTTGAAATATTCTGATGATAAGAAGCTTACTGTAGGTGTCAAGGATATTTTACCTTAGACTTTGACATTTTGGAACTTCACACATCTATATTAATAAAAATAAGAGCATAATTTGTTCAAATACCTTGAAATTAAACCATGTCCACAAACCAATAATTAAAACAAATGAATGATGGGACCCCCGTCAATCCCCTATTCCCCCTCCATCATTTTTCCAACCCCTATCCTTCTCTTAAACAACCGTTTCTGTGTTTGGTTTTTTTTCTGTCCGTGGCGTCCAATTTTAATTAACACTGACTGGGCCCTGAATGAATTAAGAGTTTCAGGTTTTTCAGACCCAATCAAGCCTTTTAGTTACACGTGTGCTTCCTCCCCCTCCCCCTCTCTCGATTGCGAGTGTTGTATTAGAGTGTATCGAGGTGAAATAGCTCGGGGGAAGGGGGGTAGTAGATAAAAATACAAGTACTAGCCACTGTGTGTGAGAGAAGGGGGTTGGGGGGAGGATAGATATCTGTGTGATTAAGTCCTCTGTCCCTGAACAACTGGAAATAATGCCCACCAGGAGCGTTGCGGTGCCAGAAGTCAATTCGTGTAATTGTTATTGGTGTTTAGAGCGAAAAAGGGGTGTGGTGAGGTGAGACGGGGGGCCAGGGTATAAGAGGGGGGGAGGGAAGTGAATAATCCAACACATATGACAGTTAACAGAACCACAAAAATAACAGCGTTGGGTTTAAAAAAAAAGAGCTAGTCTATGGATGAGGTGGGGTGGTTAGGGATGGACTATTGGCTGTCCCCGGGTATTCTGAAGCATGCACGGCTGGTGTACCGGGAATTATGGGTAGTTGATGTATGACTTTGCATGTGTTTGGGATACAAGAACAACAGCAGGTGTTTTTTTCTCTGTGTTTTTTTTATTATCATGTAATTCATAAGTTTTGGTTTACAGTTTTTTTTCAATGTTGTGGGACATGTTATGTTCTACATTAGCTAATGTTGGGGGATGTTTTGTTTTTATTACGTTGTAGAGGAGTGGGTGGGAGCGGTGAGTCTATGTAGGTGGAAATTAAAATTGAATCATAAATTTGACTACCACTATCAGGGCTATTTTCATGTGAAATAAAAATTAGTTTTTTTTTAGTATACATCACTATTATTTATTTATATAGAATTGTTTGTAATTAAAAGCTTTTAAGAAAATTACTCATCTGTGTTTGGCTTACCTTTGCGCGGAATATCGGCGCAGTCTCATTTATTTATATATTATTTGACGTGCGTATGAGTATAACCGGTTGTTTGTACCATGAGATTTAAGTCGATTTTGACAACACATCGTCCTGTTTATTTTATTAGAAGTGGGAATAAGCTGTTTCTTATGTGGACATGTAAGTCACGCTAGAAAAAAGTTCATTGTTTTCTTATAGTTTTTGATGTACAAATTTTTTTTTTCTGTAAAAGAAATAAAATATTTCTTTAATAGAAACATAGAGTTTAATTTTATACAAATGGTTATATCAACATTTGTTGACTATCTGTCATGAGCATAGCGCCATTAGATGACAAAATTCTTAAAATGAAGAGAAAAAGTTCCCATAAAATTCCAAGACACCTTGACAGATATTCAAGAAATGTTGATGGAACCATATTAAGAAAACTATACTCATGGTTCCACTGGAAAAATTTCTTATTTATTTTGACGACAAAATGGTTCCTGTAAAAAACTGCAAAAATACAGCCATTAAAACGCAATCCTTATCATCCAACCCTAAATGAGTTCGCAGAAAGATTTCTAAATAAAAATAAAATTACTTGGTTTTTCACGTGGTCTTACTCACTACCCCTAGCGTTTTATTCACGCTAAGGGAGTATAGATGAGGAAAGTAGAATTGATAGGAAATATACCCGTATTGGCATGAAGGGAGGGCTAGAGAAAAAACATCCTCACTATATATACCTGGCTGGAATTCGAACTATCGACCTCATCTTCATCGGAAAAAACAAACTAGACTAGCTTGAGTTCTAACCCTACTACATCTTTCCTTCCTATCCCCCTCCCCCCCACCCCTTCATGCTGGTAAAATTTATAATAGGATTCTTGATGGGAGAAATTACTAAAAGATACAAATACTTTTTTTTGCGGTAAACATTGATAACATTTTATTATATTATTATTGTTATTTTTAGATGTTGATAATATAATTATATCAAAGGTGACAGCTGCGGATCATATTACTTGATTTATGAATACGTTGAATTTCCAGTTGTCATATAAGGAAGATGCTTGTTATAACAATTTTACTTTAGTTACTGTCGATTCACACGTCCGTTGAAAACAAGAGCAGAAACGCTATCACGTGACGAGTTATAAACCAATCACATTATTTCAGCCTCTTCGGCGTCGTCCGCTTGGTGAGACTTGAAATAACTTTAGCTTTCCTTTTTTTCTGCGCGACATCAGCAACATGGAGAGAAAAACCGGTCAAATTTCAAAACCAACCGACCCAATAAGTAAGCATGCGCTTTTAAAGCGAGATACTAGCAAACAGCTGCATCTACTGTAGTGAGATTATTTGAAATAACTCGTGAAATTTATTATTATTATTATTATTATTATTATTAGCAGCACCGCGTCTTACTATACGTTCGGGTTATACGCACTTACGCTAATGTGTAATGGTAGGGTGATTATGAGATGAAATGGAGGACCTACAGTTTAACGTGGAATCCAGAACCACGGTGGAGGCCTGGCATTCCCCACATTCACAAGATGTCCTGTCAGAGGTGAAGAAAGGGTTTGATAATCAGATAAATCTGTGCCGGGACCGAGAATTGAACCCCGGCCCCCAGCATAGAAGTCCGACACCTTGCCCCTAGACCGCCAGGTCACCTCTAACTCGTGAAATTAGAAGTGTGTGTGTCGTTTCTGAATTAGTTAATATTATATCTGTTTATCCACTAGAAGATAAAATACGTCGGTATTCAGCTGTTTCTAGTTTGTTTTGCAAAGCATTATAGGTCAATCAATAAACGTCTATGCTATCGTATAAAATTCTGCTCTAAAATTTCGTCGAACATTTGAATTAAGATTTTCACTTTAATTTTATGATTGACAGTGTTTATTATAGGCCTACAAATATAAATAATATAAATTAAATGTTTGTGTGTGTATATATATGTATGTAATGTATATATCTATATATAATTGCGATCTAGGAATGTTAGTAATGACATCATCCGTTGATTTGTGTGCTGCTAGCTAACTATCTAAAATAAGCTGATGAGCATCTTCCCCTCTTTTTTTTCCCCCCCTAATCCTAAACTAAAATTAACAAGATTTATTTCTTTACAGTGAAAGGAACAACCAGTCGATAAATCGTGACCCATCAGGAAAGGAGAGACGTGTCCTTTTTTTTTTTTTTCTTGAGGTTAAAAAATAAAAGTAGTCGGAGACAAACACGTTTTTAAAGCTATAAATTCAAATTCTTGTCTCCAAAAGTTGAATAGGTGGGATTTGGTTGAGTCGGAACAGTGAATTTGATGTGGCCGAGTCGGTTTGGTTCATAAATGTTTATTAATGTGTTTTAATTCTACTATCGAGCTGTGTGACTTTTTATCATTTTGTAAACTTTCTAATGAACGCTTTATTTTTTTATTTTATTTTTAAGTATTGAGGTTTATGAATCTGCCCGAGAAAATAATTGAAGATATCGACAAAATTTTCGTAGACTAATAAATATGATTTCCTGTTTATTAGTTATGGGAACCTAATAGTATTCAGAAAATTGTACCCGTGACGTAAAATAGTAGTCATTGGCTGGGTACACAACGTTTCCTGAATAAGTTTGGTTCGATAAAACTTAAGGGGACCATCTCGCTAAACGAAAAATTGCTGCGCAGACATTCAGCCCTAAAGCAATATTTATTTCTACGATGAGTTAGTTCAAAATATGGTTCACGCCAAAATAAAAGACGAAAGATTTCAACAAGGCTCTTTTTTCTTTAACAACCCCCTTTTCGGTTTTATTATACACTAGGCAAGAAACTATATATATATGCTCAAAAACCAACAACTTCATATTTATCCATCCTCACAAAATTTCTCTTCACTTCCCTTTCCTTGCATACTCCCTTCGCTTCAACAACATACATGCTCTTTTATTCTTAAAATTCTTAATGTTTCACACATTCATCTACAACATTTAGCCACGTCGGTTTTATAAATAGAGGAAACACGTGTGTGAAAATGTGACATTTGCTCAGTTTCAATGAATTTTTAAGCATATTTGCGGAGCTATAAGGCTAGATTTTGTGAAAAATGTCTCTAGATCTAGTCTCCCTCTAACAAATACAACAATTTTTTGATAGACTCACAACAGAAACTTTTAATGTATTTGAGAAATAGCAGAGAGCTTTACTCTTTACCTTGCGATAAGTTTCAATTTTCTTTTCATTCTTTTTTATCGACATGACAAAGGGTGGTTGTAGGTGAGAAGGAAAAGAAGAATAACTTGAGACAGAATAGAGAAGTAGTTCCAGAAAACGACACAGGCCTTTGTATTTTGAGCCGTGTGGCTTTACAGCGAATGGTACTTTGTTGCTGACCAACGCGGCCGCCTTAAGGTGGAATTGAAAGGAACGCAAGTTTTTTAAATGTTTTTTTACCAAAATAAATTACCTGTATACCCCTTCAATAGATACTTTGAATGAGCGTAGAGAGGTTTGGTTCTAACTTGGTCATTTTACATTTAGTTTGTCCGTGTGGATTTTTATCCCTCTTTAGCTGTCAAATGCGTGGACAAATTTTAAATAAATTTAGCAGAGACATTCTTTGAACCTAGGGTGAATTATCCTTTCGGTATTCGAACCTTGACCTCCCCTTAGTTACCAACTTTATTTGATTATCCTTATATTCAGTTCGCATGCTCACCATCACGGGCTAGACACTTTTTTTTTTTACTGAACGAGTGAACTAGACTACTAGAAATATTAAGTTAATATATTAGTCCCCTTTGAAAAAGATTACGTAGGCCTGTGATCCATATTAGTTAATCATTTAATGATGTATTTCTAAATAACCCGACATAATTATATTTTCTTGTCTGTGAAATTCACTTCCACGTCGTAAAAGAAAAGGGGGGCGGGTAGAAAAAAAGGTTTTCTAAAAAGTGTTTAGAGAACCTTCCTGAAGAGGTAAGAGCAAATTACGTTCGTTTTATAGGTCAATAAAAACCGCCTGCAGCTAACAGACAACTCATAATTGTTTATTCATTGCCCTATTGTTGGTTGTAAAATGTGTTTGATTAGTACTGAAATTTAATATTTCCTGCTTTGGGTTGGTAACGTGCGTGTATTTTCTTACCAGTCAATACGTCTGAGTGTTTCGGTAAAGTTACGTAAATACGTCTGTTTGAAACTTAACACCGAATCTCATTCAGGTTCTTTGTTGCTTATTTGTCTTGTGTCGTTAGTTTTTAAAACTCATGTTCCTAGAGATATTTTTTCGATCACTTAAACTATTTATTGAGGATGAATTTTCCTCTTGACAAGAGTATTTTGTAATTTACTTTTTGAAAGAAAAACTTTCTTGGAGCATAATTCACACCCGCTTCGGTGACCGCTTAGTCTAAGGCGTCAATCTCTTACAGTAAATTGAGACTGCTGATGACTTGGAGGTCTGAGTTCGATTCCCGTGCATGTGTAATTTTTCAATTGATACAATATTAAATACATGTTTTGTTATCTTATCTTCCCTGCAGTAGGAATCCTCAATTTTTAAAAAAACTTAATACTCTCCTGGTTGAGGTCGTTGAAAAGTTGTGCTCTTGATCAGGGATTCCCAAACTTTTTAGATCAAAGGATCCTTTGCACCATAAAAAAAATACTGGAACCCTCATAAAATGTTTACATTAATATTATGAACATTCGATGTTGACAATTAAATTTTACAAAAATAAAATATACGAAAAACATCAAATTTGCTGGCTTTTCCTTTAGCAAACATCCTTTATTTAGATTTGAAAAAATTGAGAATCTTAATTACTGATGCTATTTTATAGTGCTAAAAACAATTAAATAATATTATAAATTGCTTCATGGAGCCTAAGATAACTATGGACGAGCCAAAGGGCTTCGCGGTGCACAGTTTGGAAAACGCTGCTGTAGATAAAATTTTCAGTCGATCGTGTAAGAAAACTACATTACATTAAAAGTTAACTTTTGAATCTTCTAAATTCGCAAACTTCTAAGTAATATTCGAAAGTGTTCGAAATAATGTTGATCAGTCATAATCGGTAATTTAATAAAAAAATAAAATATTTTAATATGAAAATGTAGGCCTACATTTAATTAATTTAATATAGTTTTTATAAAAAGGTAGGAACATAAGTTTTGAGGAAGAAATTGAATTTAATAAGGAATAAATAAGATGCATTTACCGAAATAAAAAACAAAAATAGAGTGGTCCCAGGACCTTTGATAAGTTTGTAAGTCAATCACTCGACCCTTGCTCAACAGCAGTGGTATTCAACCTTTTTTTTGTTTTGTTTGCGTACAACCAGGTATAGTTTCTCTTCAACTCTATACCCTCAAAGTTGTTGGTGCTTAATTCAAATTATACATATTCTATAATCTACATTTCAAATATATTAAAGCTAAAATAATATATCAAATAAAAAAATACCTGTTTCGGTGGCCACATGGTCTAAAGTGCTACTCTCACAATAGACTATACTTCCTATGATGGGGAGATCGAGGTTCGATCCTGGTTGGGCGTACTGAGTTTTTCCTAAATTGTTTCCCACTCTTTCTCTTTACGCAAATGCGGGTACTCTTCATCTAAATCAAACCTTTCTCATCCCTAACCTATTAGTGTAATTAGTACATATATATAATTTAAAATTTTTAACTCAGAAATATATATGTGTAGGCCTATATTTTAAAGTTTACTTAGCTTCTTTAAGATGTTTTCACGTCCGAGAACCCAAAAAGATTTTGGTTCATAATTTAGGTTTTTAAAAAAGGGGAAGGGCAGGGATATGTACAATTTTTAGCTTATTTTCTCTGTGATTTAAGGTGCTACTTGACCGACCTGTGTTAGATGCCTATACAAACCATAATTAAAAACACACACACACTTTGCCCGCACGAAAAGACACACAACTGTAAGACAAGCGTACACACAACAATAAAAAACAAACATGCATAGTCAAAACTTTTTTTTAAAATCTTTATATTCTACCTTATACCATTTTATTTATTTCCTTCTATTCTAAAATAAATTTTAAAAAAAAGTTGTATGTTTTGTCTGTGGTTGGTTTTTCGGTTTCTTTTCTCTTTCCCCTCCCAAAATGTCGTTTCGATGTTTTCTCAAGCGGACGACGGACACTTGAGTGATGTCTTGTCCTGAAGTGTCCCCCCAGACATTAAAAGAGATATCCCCATGAGTCTTCGGAAGAGACAGCGGCTATCATTAACTTTGTCCTTCTCTTTCTCTTGTTTAGCTTTCATTCTCTGGTCATTTGAATGTAAAGGACAATCTAAAGTGAGGCTTGACGAAATACCTGTTATTTTCGCTTTTTGGGCGTGGTTGTCTCCCCGTCTTTCATGACTACTTTTTTTTTTAATTCTGAAAATGATCCGAGCGTCCGCGAGGAGAATACTTTTTTTTTAGTATGTTTCACCGGACTGAGTTTTTTTTTAATAATCAGCTTTCATTTACAGTTTGTCAATCTGTTATGGTTTAGTGTCTTGATTTCATGTGTTTATGACTTTTAGGCAAAGTAAGAATAAATGTAATATGAAAGATACTCGTTTTTCTGGTCGCATGGTATAAGGTAGAGCTTGGCAACCTTTTCGATATCGTGAGCCTTATGGTTGGACGGGGGGGCAAGTAAGCAAGTTTGGAAAAAAATTCAACCTTATATTTCTCATTTAGTAATAAGTTATTAGTTTATTTTTACGAACACAGTTGTTTATTTGCTAAATCTTTTGCGGACCAGACCAAATCAATCGGCGGCCCGGAGGTTGCCGACCGCTGGTATAAGGACTCTCGATGGACTGGTTCGCCGGTGACTATCCCTATTTCGTTGATAGCGTTATATCCAAATCGCGTGGTTAAAATACGTGTTTAAGGAAAAATATTAACATTTGATATGCCTAATTTATTCACACTGTCCAATAACACGTATCAATACCTTCTCTGACTCCCATCTGTGAATCACATCATTACAGCGGATTTTGATCAAATTGACATTTCCTAACTTTTGCCCTTAAGTAAACCACCCTTAAATTTTAAGGTTAGATAGCGAATTCCAAAAACCGCTATGAGGAACCTTATGAAAACCCTAGATACCAAGTTTAGCCCGATCGCTAAAATGGTTTTGGCTCTTGTCCCAGTAATAAACAGACGGTATCGTGAAAACCACATTTTCGGGTTCAGGGTGTCATAAAACGTCGACATCTATCAAAATATCGGTTTGGATATTTTTGACGATTACATTACTCTCTCTCTACTCGAAGAGTACGAGAAAGTAAAAAAGGTCACTTGGCAGTGCAAATGGCTCACTCTTCCATTGAGTGGTGCAATGTGGTTATAAACCTTATATTAGGGTATTTAAAGAGCAGGCAAGCCTCTGTTCCTAACTGCTGTTGTTTTGTTTTTCGCCCGGAGCAGAAATTACGTGATTGATCGTGAAGACCCCAACAATTTCTAGAGCTATAAAAGTGAAAATGAAGTCTCTTGATATCCAGTTTCGAATAAAGTAAAAATTCGTCGTCTCTGCCCTTGTTGTACGGCTTGCGTTGCCCACAGCGGACAATTATTTTTCTTTATGGTGTCTACTCTCTGACATAATACTGTCGGCACCCAACAAATTAATTGTTTACTACATTGATTTTAACATTTCATGCGCCCTATACGCTATGATAATTACAGGGAACTCTTGACATAAAACGAGGTATTTTATAATTATATTTTATTAACTCTTTATAAGAAAATCTATGTCTCGGTTTTTTTGGGAGTCACCGCCAATTTTACCTTGGTGTCAGTAGATGAGGGGTGCGTTGAAAAAAAACTGCCATATTATCTATCTTGCTTTTATTGATATGTTTAACAAAAGGTATTACGACCAAAGATAAGGTGATAGGATAGGGATGAGAAAGAATATTAAGAGGTAACGTACAAGTAGGCCTACAGTAGAGTACTCAAAAATTCGAGCTTAACATGATCGGACCCATATCGAACCGTAGATAACTCAAATTTCACAGGAATATGAAAACACTTGTTGCTCAATCACTCCCAAACCACTACACCGATTGTGCTGAAATTTCGTATGGATATAACTTGGATATCCGTTTAACATATTGGCTAGTTGAAAATTACATCCGCTATTTTGTTTTAAGATGGTGGCTACAAAACACTAATCTTAGGTTTCTAGAATGTATATATTACTTTAATTAAATATATAAATTTTGTAAAAAAAAACACCTACATATTATAGAAATTCATAAAAAAGCTATCAAGATTTTTTTTTACTTTTGAGCGTTGTTTCGCCGCGTAACCCCACACAACAGTACACCTCGTTTACCCTGATAAGTAGCAGCTGTTTTACCTTGACTGATTACACTATGCCTCTATCTTATAAGTTATACCTTAGTGGAATCATTCAAGGTAAGCTTGTTACTTTACAGGGTAAACGAAGGATATGGACATAATGGTTGGAAAACAACTTTAGTGAGAGGAAGGAAAATGGGGAAGATTCTCATATGTCATATTAGTAGTTTTTTGTTTGTTTTTTCCAAAGTGAGATTGCCATCAAGATCATGTGATGGAATCTATAATTAGTTTGTTTCCCTTGGCTCACTTGATTAGCCTGTCCGTCCCGTTTCCAGACGGATTTTTCTTGACTGATACAAATCCGTAACACAATTTACTTCGGAGTGGAATTAAAGCCGCCGGTCCCATGTAAATTGTGACATGTAAAATAACACTGGAAAGTAAGTGACAATCACCTTTCCTGGAAAAATTGGTAGGCCCTTTTGCTCTCGATTATAGAATTTCTCATATACTGATATAATCAGTCGGTTCAGAAAGTGCACGTTAAAATACCTCTAATTAAGTATACAGTAAATGTGAGTGAGTTATGCAGTTTTCAAATAATTTGGATGGAAAAGCAAGATTCTCTTCATATGCTATAGGTCAGGGGTCGGCAACCTTTTAGTAGTGTTGTGCCAAAGTAATAACAAAGTCGCTCAGCGTACCAACCTAAGGTCACCAAAATCGTTTATATTTTAATACTAGTTACTAGTACAACTCTTAAAACAAATTCAAGTTGATCTTTTACATAAAATTTAATTGTGACAACATATTTATAAATCGAATAAATTAAATAACTACTATTTCTTGATTATTTCATATTTTAATAGAAATCAGAATAGGCGAAATACAAAAGTTATAAATGTGTTAGCAAAATTTAAGTTCTGAAAACGTTATTTTGAAATTTTGAAACAAAACAGTTTAATTATTTAAACATAAAACACGTTGTTATTAAAAATATTACTCACACCATTGGTTTTAATTAAAAATAAAGGTTTTATATAGCTTATTAATTATTTCAAATCACTCAGCGTGCCATTGAAAATCGTCCCGCGTGCCGTAGGTTGCCGACCCCTGCTTCAGGCGTTCATTTTATCCATCGAATAGTAATTTTGGATTTATATCACTACGTATGCATGTTTACAAGTTTCTTTGTTTTTCCTTTCTCGTTAATATTAATGATGTCTCTTTGTTTACACTAGGGGCAAAGAGTATTTCAATAGAATTCTGGCAGAAAGGAACTTTTAGAAAGTTCAAACTTTTTTTTGCCATCATTGATAACATTTTACAATATTATTTTACATTTATTGATAAGATCCATCAAAAGTGACATCTTCAGATCACATGACTTGAAAAGTATGACCGTCCTCTTAGTATAGTGGTCAACGCTCTGACTACTGATCTATAGGTCCCGTGTTCAATTTCCGGAGGTACCATAGGTAATTTTCCTGAAAGGGGAATTGTTCCTATGTTCACCATGGTCTGGTTATTTTTGCTTAAACTAGGTTTAAGATTTAAACTGGCTCCACACCATAATAGCAGTAATTACGTCATCTCATAGCGGTTAAGACGTGTAGACAACCTCCAAGGTACACCCTGAGCAACATTCTGTTCCCATAGATCGGCTAAAAGTCTACAGACACAGCAACAAACTATAATACATTCACAACCTTAGTTTAGTTGGATAACAGCTTAAAAAATTACTAAAAATAATCCCTAATACGGTAGCTCCATGGCTTCTTTGGTGCTGACTGATAGCTGACAGCTTTGAAAAGTTACCAGACCAAATTATGTATCCCTACGCCAAACTATATGATCTGCCAAAACATGCGTTTAGCAGCTGTCACTTCTGACAGTTAACATTTAGGTAAATACCTAAATGTTAACTGTCAGAAGTCAGCTGTGAGCTGTCAGCAACAAAGAAGCCATGGGGCTACTTACTATACATCCCTACGCCAACAGCTGACATATTTAACTTTGGATAACTGTAATGAAAACTTATGGTAATATATGAATTTGATAAGTTAACCACATTATTTATATAATTATTTGAGATCGGGCACAAAGCTTATTTATTGTTTTATTCAATCTAAAAAAAATTATTATTCACTTCACTTTCACAAAAGGTCCAACGAACATAGCTTCAAAATGACGACCGACGAATTTAAACCGTGTGGTTAAACGTGACGGAAACCAGTTCTTTACAATGATACACTCACGCAGTGGATAGAAACATTTTATTCAGTTAAACATTTCAAAATACAATAAAATAATCATAAAATAATGTATTATATATAAGATGACATGCATTCTCTCTTCTCCAAGTAAAGACGATGCCTGTATTAAAAAGGTATTAATGTATGCACTATATCTATATTACATACACTTCACAAATAACATTCCAAAATGAAGAATAAGTACTTTCAATTATGTTTAAAATATTGTTTCAGATGGGGTAAAAAGAAATTATTAAAAGTTATGAAACAGTGTAAGAAAACTTAAGTTGTAAAATATAACACGTGATTAAAAAAACTTAGCATTTATAGCAAAACATTGATCTTTTACTGGTGTTGGCAACTTAAAATCTAAACATATGGTTTTTAAACTGTCATCCACCTATCATCATCAACAGACTTTAGTTACTGCATCTTTCAAAGTCCAATATACCGTACGCTTTTTAACAAAAATTTGACTTATGAATGCGTGAAAGGTGGTCCAGTAACTTTCCCAGCTGTCACATAAGGTTCTTCCTATGAAAATTTGACTGGATAGTAAACTGGATAAGCCATTGGAATAGTTTACACTGTATACAGCGAGAGACAAAACCTTATCGATTAAAAGTTTTGACTGGATGAATGATTGATACTCACTTATATTATCTTAAGGGAATAGACGTGATTTTAGTAAACTCTATAGAAGCTAATACTTTAACCAAAACGAATGCTCTTATCAATGACGTGTCCATTTCACTAGAAATGTTTTCATAACTAATTGATTTGTCACTCAACTTTGTGAAATGTTAATGTGGCTGTCCATACACAGGGTCATACTGAATGACTCACTTTGATTGATGGAATGACAAGAGAGCTTTCTGATATTCTCAGGGATTCGAATTTGTCCCCGTTTGCTAATATTATTGGTTATGTGGTCTTTAACTAGGCACACGGAGCCTGTTCGATCCCAGTTGGAGCTAACAAAGAAATAAACTATTTAGACACGCCTTCGTTCGACTATCTAAATAAGTTCATAGCTGTGTGTCAGCGCTGGTTCTATATTACTACTCGCTTTGCTCGTTTGGGGCTCTGCCCCCAAACTCCCGGTGAGTTTTCTTTGCAAGTGGATGTAAACTAATGTAATTCCAGAGCCGTTTTTTGATAGGTCTTACCGTTTAGCCACAAAAGACCTCCAAAGATAGGTCTACACCGACTTTAAAGCTGCTCCGACATTTTGAATTTTTTTCTGGGGCTATTTTCTTTTTTCTTTTTTTTTACTTTTTCCCGTCGTTTATAGACTAGAATCTATAAGTTTGACGAATTTCAAGTTTCTAGTTCATCTGGAAATGGGTAAACATTAATGTCAGTCAGTGAGTCAGCCATGTGGCTTTATAGTAGTTTAATATATAACAATACGTATTTCCTAGTTTCCATTAGCTTGTAAGTCTAGCGCTGTAGTGATGATATCCGTGTTTAGCAGAATGCCTACCTTAAATACCTCAACTAAAAAAAAAAGCTTGTGTAGTAAAATGTGCTCACCCACTTTAGTGGCCTCGTGGTCTAACGCGCTACACTCGAAGTAGACTATACTGCCGATGACGGGGAGATCGAGGTTCGAATCTCAGTCGGGTGTACTGAGGGGATTTCCTAAATGGTTTTACACTCTCTCTTTCTACGGAAATGCGGGTACTATTCCTTTAACTATAACCTTCCTAATCCTTAAAACAATTAGCGTAATTATTACATAACTTATAACACAAACCGGTAGTAAGACGTGGTTCTAGAAAAATAAATAGTATCTCTTTTTCTTCCTACTCCCATTTTCATCATTCGGGGGCATGAGTAGTAAACTCTTGTCAAGCATGGTGCCGGAAATGCGCTGTAGTGGAATTACAGCCTTCACATCTCTTAAAAAGAGATTTCCTTTATATGGAGTAAGAAATAAAACCACCTTATTATAAGGTCAATAAAATACATAGTTTACTGCCCACCACAGGAAGGACATGAGACCTAATTCACGGGTTGTCAGCACACACTCGATTTTCTTCTCCAGCAATTACAAGGGTTCATTTCACACTTATGTTTAACGGAGAGATAAGTTTTACAGTCCTAACTCCATCGAGGAGCGTTTATACACCTTGTCGACATGTTTTGGTAATCCTTTTCACTTCGTCACTAGAGGTATACTATTTAGAGGCGTCGTATCTTTGGTAAGATAATTATGTATATATCAAACAGAAAGTTTTCGTGCATGTGTTTTTATTCGTCAAGAAAGTTATAAGCATCTTCTAGATATCCATACAAGTCTGAACATTTTAAAATTTCAAAAAGATGATTCTTGGATTTGGAGGTAAGGAGGGGAATTGACATTTTCAAATCCAAGAGAAAAAAAAACAATTTTTGTTAATGTAAATAATTGAAATATTAGCAGCACAGAAAAAAATATCTTAAAAGGGGTCCATTGGCATGGCCGTTACAATACTTATATTATATTTGGAAGAAGGTACAGGAAAGGTGGATAGAAACATAAAAAAGAGAAACTAACGCCAACCCAATGGCGACATTTGAAATTAATAAAATATACAAGATCTGACAACATAGCTCGGTGAGGAGTTATCTGGGCTGAAACCGAGTCACGTTTCTCATTATTAGTCACTTATTTGAAATGGTATTGATGATTACCGGCACTAGATTTTCATTAATAATACAATGAGTGAAAGACAGAAATATCCTTACATCACAAAGGTTAAAAAAATTATTGAACCTTGGAAAGGTTGTTTGTTCACAGAATTATTTAGATAGTGAAAGAAAAGCTAAAGAAGAAAGTGAAGTAGCTAAGAAAGAATATTATGAGAAAGCATAATGAAGAAAGGAAACGTAAACTTTAAGAAGAATCTAAATCCATCATTAAACGAGAAGAGATGTTGCGCGCGCGCGCGCACACACACACACACACACACACACACACACACACACACATACAGGAAGCCAACTCAAATAGTAAAACTATTGAAATATTATTATATGAAGTGTGCAAGAGATTGAAATTTGCACTGGAAAATGAAGATTTTGGAGGTGCGGAAGTGGCTCATGCCATATTAGAAGTACTCAGTAAGGTGAGATAAGAAAAGGTTTTGATTTTTTTTTAATGATGCATATAAAATACAAGATGTACTTGAAAAGGAAAAGGTTGCTCTTATAACATCGTTTTTAAGAATGTACCACAAAAGTAGTAAATTTTATTAAGTATCATTAGTATTGTTTTATCATTATTATTATTATTATTATTATTATTATTATTATTATTATTTGTAATATCTGAAGCTTTGCTTGGAAACCAAGAAAACCATAAATTAAGAGAGATGAGGGAAGGTTGGGGTGGATAATATTTTAATTTATGGTTTAAAAAATTACATTGAATATATTTAAACTATTTTGTCACTTTTTTGTAACACATGGTCACTTTTACAACTATGTTATATCTAACCCTAAAATTAAGGGTAGTTTACTGAAGGGAAAAAAGAAAAAAAGTCGATTTTCTCAAAATAGGCTATAACGACTTTGATTAAATTTTATTTATAAACATTTATAAATATTTTAAGCAAAATGGCTACCCTCACTATTTCGGCAAAATGACTAAGGGCTCCGGTCTGATGCGTAAATTATCATTTTTTATAATATCTCCTAAACTATTTGAGATATGAAATTACTTTTTATTACAAATATGTAGGTCTATTTATAATACAAATATTTTATTTGAAGCATATTTTTTATAAAATCAATAACTTTCAAGCTATACGTGAATATATATTTTTTAACTTTTCGAACACAAAAGGTTAAGTATTGCGACCTTTAAAAACATCTAACCTGAAATGTTGATGGATGTCAACGTCACATGACCCCCTGAAACCTAAAAAATGATCTTTGCAATGCCGTCTGTCTGTGTGTCTGTTTAATCTAAAATTAATAGTAGTTTAATAAAGGGCGAAAACAGAAAAAATCTATTTTCTCAAAATCAGCTCTAACGATTTTGATTAAAATTCGTATCTAGGCGTTGATTAAGATTATAAATAAACTGTCTATTTTCATTTATCCCATGAAAATGATTTTAAGGGTATTTTACAGAAGCAGAAATTTCCGTACCTCCACGACTATTTGAGATACTAAATAACTTATCATTGCAAAAATGTAGGACTATTAAAAATAAAAAACTTGTATATGAAATATATTTTTATAAAACCAACAATTTCTGTGATATTGGCAAATATATTAATACAATTTTGTGAGCTTTAGTTGTAAAGATATACTACTTAATGAATCAGAAAGCCGAAGCTATCATCTATGCATTTTAGTGAGGCTAGCACCTCTTAGATATCATATTCTGAAAATTGAAAAATGACACCTGGACACGGGAATCGAACCCGGGACCTTCGGCTTAGTACGCCACTGCTCTTACCACTGAGCTATCCAGGATTCGTCCCGTGCCCATGGTCATTCTTCACTCATATTTTAAGGCAGAGTCTATGATGGACGTGCGGAAGTCGTCAGCTTATGCAGGTGGCTGCGTTGTCTGATGGCTGTGATCTTATATAATCACATGTTTATAAGCTGACGACTTCCGCACGTCCATCATAGACTCTGCCTTAAAATATGAGTAAAGAATGACCATGAGCACGGGACGAATCCTGGATAGCTCATTGGTAAGAGCAGTGTCGTACTAAGCCGAAGGTCCTGGGTTCGATTCCCGTGTCCAGGTGTCATTTTTCAAATTTCATAATATGATATATTACTTAAGTTTTAACGCAATAATACTCCAATGCCATAGAGTAATTAAATATAAGTAATTCTCTCAAAAAGTTTGTTATTTTTCCTTAAACCTATTAGGAGAAATGTTTGTACAACAATGATCCATCTCTATTTTGGACTCAATAGTCAATATTTAAATTTTTTATTGGTCAGAATTTATAAATGAGGAATTTAATAGCAATGCGATGGCATGAAGATTTGCAACACCATTAAAAAATGTCGAAAATTTTAGCGGGAAGCTGAAATTTTAATTCGAAGTGTTGACCCTTGTGAACCCAATATATTTTTTTTATCGGTACAAACATACAAATGAGGACATTAATTCTTTAAAAATAAAATTATAAAATTTTAAACACAGAACTCAAAAAATGTTTTACATAGATATAATGCCATTTATGCTTGGGTTTGCTAGTTTATATTATTTCGTTTCACATAATATATTACGAGCTTTGAGTAAACTTCTCCATTTTTAAACAATAGAGTGAGAAAGTCCGTGGGGAGTTCCGAACTATTTATTTGTAATGTATTTATTATGTTACAACATTCGTTACTACACTTATGCTCTCTGAATTACTATGACTCTATTTTTACATATGTATTGCGTTAATATTGTGAATCATTATTTCATTTCACTTATCTTCAACTGTGATAGTTTTGATGTGACTCACCCTAGCAAACAACGGGTGAAACTGTTAGATGCAAACAAATCGATACGTCAGTAACACTTTATTTTAAAGTTATAATTATATACATATTGTAATTTGTCGAACAGTGCTGCTTTTACCATCAGTATACAAATTGCTTTACTATCCTAAATCAATTTCAAGTGTAAAAAAGGGAGGGAGGACGTTGACCCCACCCCATCAAACATGTATCTCTATTTTCACCAAACTCATTGTTGCGCACATTTTAATGTCGCTGTGCAACTTTTCAGCTTTTTTGTTGTTGACATGTTCTCAATCATAATTACGTGCCAATTTTAAAACTAAAAGTGAGGAAGGAGGGTGAGGGGGGATATAAATAAATTTTGTTTTACTGCACAATTTAGCACTCCAAATGTTAATGCAACGTCATCAGTAATGAAAAGCACGCAAATAAAATTCGGATTTATTTCCTAGTATATGTTACGCAATCGGGTTTCCAAATAGCCTTGGGAGTATAAATAAATACTTTTTTTTTTACGTTTAGTGAAGGTATTGATCGACAAGCGTTTCAAATTGTGATTGGCAGACAATGTGTGTCAGTCAGTTTGGTTTCATTGTCTCTCTCTCTCTCTCAGACGCCTCTATACTCTCTCTATCTCTGTTTATCAAACACATATATTGTAAATAAGCCCTGTATATATCTATATACCTTCTTAGCTCAGAAGTCACACTTTCTGTCTTCTAATTAATATGATCGTGGAAAAATTCCTAATGTTCCTTGGGGATTTTCATTTTCAAACACAAGGATATATTTTATCAGACACAAAAAGTTCCAAAGAATCGAACTTCGAAATGCTTATTTGTGTGTGTGTACTATTTATCCTAGCTACAAGCCTTGCAATAATTCAGCTAAAGTGGTAAGGCTGAGCAAGAATTACATTTAGAGAAAGTGTATCCGATCTTGTGTGGAAAGAAAGAGAGGGAAAGAGAGAGAGTGGGAAACCATGTAGGTAAAAACAATCTTCATAACATCCGACTAGGATTAGAACCTCGATATCTTCGCCGTAATAAGAAGTCAAGTCTATTGTGATAGTGACGCCTTAAAACCTTCGAACACCGAAGTGGGTTTATCTGTAGTAGAATTCTGGCGGGAAAAATCTTTTAAAAAAAGTTACAAACCAAGTTTTTTTACAGTCACATTAATAATATTTTTACTATATTAATCTTTTATTTTTTTATTAACGTATGAATAGTACTCAAACCCGAAGGTTTGTTGGATCCTCAACAGTTCTACCGTCAGCTTTAAAGCATAGATAGCACTGAAGAGGTGTTCTAGGGAAATGAGTGACGTAGTTTACCGGTGCTTTCTTCACTGAGCCAGACATACACCACCTGACCCTACAAGAGACACCTTCACTCCATTCATCACAGGGACTGGCTGTATATTGAATGTTATTACTAGTATCGTTCATACACCAACTGGCCCTACAAGCGACACCTTCACTCCATCTCAGGGACTGGCTGTATATTGAATGTTATTACTAGTATCGTTCATACACCAACTGACCCTACAAGCGACACCTTCAATTCATTCATCACAGAGACTGGCTGTATATTGAATGTTATTACTAGTATCGTTCATACTTCTACCAATTTCATATTTGTCAAAGCCATGAGTGAAACTGAGATAGATCAATGAAAGTAACAACTTTCTCTAGCCCATACAAGGAGATATAGTGCATTGTAAACACTATTTTTGACCATAGATGGATCTGGGCTCATATATTATTAGGGTTATTTTATATGTATTCATATTATTATTATTATTATTAGGGTTATTTTATATGTATTCATATTCATATTATTATTATTATTAGGGTTATTTTATATGTATTCATATTATTATTATTATTATTATTACTATTATTATTAGCACCGCGTCTTACTACCCGTTCGGGTTATACACACTTACGCTAATGTGTAATGGTAGGGGGATTGTGAGATGAAATGGAGGACCTACAGTTTAACGTGGGATCCAAACTACGGTGGAGGCCTGGCATTCCTCACATTCAAGGTTGTAATTAATACACTTCTTGTCAGAGGTGAAGGAAGGGTTTGGCAATCATATAAATCTGTGCCGTGACCGAGGATCGAACCCTTAACCCCCAGCACAAAAGTCTGACACCTTACATCTAGACCGCCAGGTCACCTATGTGTATTAATACTATCTATCAAAAGTGAAATCTGCAGATCACATGAATTGACTCTTAAATATAATATGATAAATGTTTTAATATACTTTTGTATCTGTATAAAAAATATTCCGATTGGAATTGGATTGTAGGGCGTACATATCTACACTATGACATAGGAATTTTGAGGAATTAATCCAAAGGAATTGTATCGGAATTTCCGTGGAGGAAGAGTGGTGGGGGAGGGGTGGTGGAACCACCCTGAGCACCTATCCCTGACTCGAACCTTGAACTTCCCGTCACCAGCAAACCAGACAAGACGTGACCGATACCTTTCGTCAGCGTGGCCACAGGTGGGGGTTAAGATATTAGAGGCATTAAAGATACGCATTAGCGATAGCGCGATTTTCTCTCTCACGAATTTTACTGTTTTAACACAAATAACATTAGTTTAAATTATTTTCTAAATAAACATAATCTCTTTGTAGTTTGGCAAATACCACATCATGCATTATAACTTTCAACGTGGTGACACTCGCACTAGCGCTATGACGACTGCCGTTTATACGGATTGCATCAGTTTTTGCGGATTTTAAAGGTATAAAACGGATCATAGGATATATTCAAGTATTTTCACGGATATTTAGGTGAGTTTTTTTTTAAAGAAACTATCATTAAAAATCACGATTTATACTTTTACACATTTCGAATAAATTTTAGTTCGATATATCTATTATTTGTTTTCAGCCTTTAAAATGTTTCACGCTAGACCCAAACAGGGACATTAATATTATATGGACCTTGCTACAGGTGATTATGTTTGGTGTCAACCTAAATTGACAACCGATTATTTCGATATTGCAATTTGTATATTATTATTATTATTATTATTATTATTAATAATAATAATAATAACACCCGTGTTACTAGCTTGTTATTTGTAAAAATCGAAACTAATGTTATTGAAATATCGAGTTATAAGTGTGAAATGTTTCGTGCGTATTTATATTTTTTTTTCTCTGAATATTTTAATCATTAGTTAAATACCCAATGGTAACAAACAATTTACACAGATTTATGTGATTTCTGTAACGTTACTTTATCATATGACCGCAAGCATTCCTGCGTGAAACAAATCAAATCAATCAAAACATAAAGAGGAAAGAGTCTGAAATTTCGGAAAGTATCAATCGCCAGGTATAGGTAAATCAGTTCACTCTATTGAATACAGCCAATTATTGGCAAAATTCATGTGAGGAGGCAGTTAGTTTGGTTACCATGTGTGAAAGTTGACTCAAAATATTTCTTGCGACTTAGAACAATATTCTGACCGACATAATAACGAACCTTAAGGAAAATAATCTAACCACAATGACAATGTTTCCAATCAAGTATGGCTAAGAATGTAGGAGAAGTTTTTTTTACAATTAATTCGGCGGAGAGAAATACATAACATATATATAACTCGATCTGGAACAAGTCCAGAATACAATAGCACCGCTTTGATTAATAATAGAGCCATTTATTTACTTTATGGAAATAAAATCAAATTTCAATGTGTACTCAACATAATATGCTAGTAGCCTAATGCTGGTGCATAAAATATTATTGTTGTGAATATAGAAGCGTGCTACCGTTATCTGGACCTAAAACCTAACTTTTATTTTTCAATGAATACTAATTCTATTCGTACTGACGTAAATAATAACATCGCTTTCAACATAAAATATAATCGCTTTTTGAGAAAAATAACACAACTTTTCGCCTAAAAATAACCTTAACTTTGGCATGTTTCGAGATAAGCCTATTGCATGTATGGGATTTTATTAGTGCTGGATTCATAGTTCTTTTTTTTGCGCTGCGTCTTACTACCCGTCAGGGATATCTACATTTAGTTATGGGTAGGGATGAGGAATGTCTAATTTTGAAGAAATGTAGCCGCATATGCGTGGAGGGCTATGGGTGGAGGAAGGGACCATTTAGGGAAAAACTACCTTCACTATTCCCGGCCAAAATTTGAAACTCAGACCTCCTTGGTTTTCGGAAATAAACAGACTGGACAAGACTTGCGTTTAGTCCGCGTGTTTAACCCTATCTTGGCAATGTATCCTATTAAATACATAGGTTTTTATTGTGTGGTTTTTACTTCAAAATCAAAAATGACGTGCGTGATACTGTGTTGTTTTAGTTGTGTATTGAAAATATACGTAATTAAAATATTAGTTTGATTTATTGTTTTACATAAATGAAATTAAAGAACAATTATGTATATATATATATATATATGCGCGTGTTTGGGCTACATCCCTCGTAGCTCAGTTTGTGGAAAGATTAACCAGTAGACAGACCCCTAATAATTTACCGTTGCCCAGGGGATGCCCGAATGTACTATTTAGAAAAATATATATTTGAGGTATTTAACGTGCACAACTGAACCGACTGATTAAATCAGCACTCGAGAATTTCTAAGATCGAGAGTGAAAGGGCCTACCAATTTTGCCAAAAAGGTATTTTCACAGAGCTTACCTTCCAGGGTTCTTTTACATGCCACAATCGTCATGGGACTGACCGACGGCTTTACTGTTTACTTTACTTTAATTTGTAAACGTGAAATGATATTCCTCGAAATGAATGTTCTTATTTAAAAAAAAATTAAAATCTGTTTTGTAGAACTTGAAAAATTGCTGTAAAAACGTTATGGTTTTCTCAAATCGTGGTTTTACTTTTGAATATGTTTGAAATTTGAAGGTTTAACCTATAGTTTGTTTTTTAGACTTGTATTTTATAAAAATCTGTTTCGTTTAACTCCAGGAATCACTGTCTAAGGGTATTAAGTTTTATATATAGGGCCTATAGATAGAAGACGGGTATGATTACCGATAAATCAAATTGAGCATTTTGTTATATGTGAATGCCGATAAAAGTGATGGGAGTTTCTTCAGACGTATTCAAGGACCTTGTCCGTTTAGTTTGAGAACAACAACGAAACTCGCTACGTCCGTGAAGTTGGCCCCCCCACTTTTAAAAATCCAATTTTTTATTATTGCAATCGTTTGTTCTTCGTTTGTTCCGGATTGTTCCGCAAAAATTTTCGTTTGTTCCGTTTTGATAGGCCCACAAATGATATGTTTACATTGGGGGGGCCAACTTCACGGTAGCCCCCCCACTTGTAAAAATTCAAGTTTTTATGATCGCAATCGTTTGTTCTTTGTTTGTTCCGGATTGTTCCGCAAAAAGTTTCGTTTGTTCCGCATTCGTTCTTGCACAAATGGGACG
>CABFVZ010000360.1:142235-155589 GCA_902151445.1 Timema monikensis
TTTTTTTTTTTTTTGCTCAATGTCGTCAATCTCTTCTTAATATGTTATGGATATTCAAATTCAACTACAAAACAATATTTTCCAGGACTCGCGATACAATCTTAATAGCCCAAAGAACTATATAAAAAAGAAAAGAGTAACATTAACAAAAAAAACCTGTCCATCTTAAATCACTTGGCTAGAGAATAAATTTGTCCGTTATTCCTTCCCCCACCCTCTTTAACCCAACCATTCCTATCCGCCTTACCCAACCCCCTACGCCCCCCTTAAAAAAAAACTTTGCTCAGACTTATCTTGCATAAAGACTAGATAAATTCTATCACTCACTTCTGAAAAATTCGTGACCAGGAATTCAGCTTAGAAAAAAAGCGAAGTTGTTTGTCTCTCTTTCCATTGTTTATCCGCCTTGTTTTCTCTCTCTTTCTCTACTTTTTTTCTGCATACTTTACTATAGACCCTTTCTCTTCTTTTTGTGCCCCCCACATCCTTGTGACGTGACGTATCTAAAGCTCCCTCCTCTCTTCCCATCAATCCCCCCCCTCCCCCCAAGTTTTTGGACAAGGCTGGACACTCAATACCACAGGCCTCGCCTTTTTTTACTTCGATTAGGGGAACCCGCTTTTGTTTTATTAACAGAGGTCTTTGTTCTGTTAAGTAAATTTGTTTGTTCTTCTTAAGTTTAATTATTATTTTTAATAAAAAAAATACATTAACATAACAAAATAATGTAGCTACGCCATCAAGTGATATCAAAATTGCATACAAAACTCTTTAAGGTTTTCCGTGGCTATTTTTTTTAGGACTATCTACCCGTTCTTCGCATGGGGTGTTTTATAATAATAAGTTCCTCTATTAAATATCTAGGATCCTAAATTATTGGTCCAATGAAAATACGATCAGCAGAAACTGAGGAAAAGACCCAAAAGTTGTGTTTTGAAGTCGCCATCTTGAAATAAAATGGCGGTTTTACATTTTAATTAGCCTATAATATGGTTAACCGGACGTGCAAGTTATGTTCGTGCGAAATTTCATCACGATCGGTTTGCTGATTTTTGCGTGAAAGAGTAAAAGCTGAAAACGGCAACAACAACAACAAAAGTCTCTATGAGCTTTATTTATAAATGGCAAAGCTAGCATAGCTTATTATAATAATCAAACTATGTTATAATGATGATGAGAAATCAAGGATCAAGACCGTTGCAGCCTGGTAACATCTCGGGGAATATGGAACATTAGATGATCAGGTTTCTGATAGCCGGTAATACTGTAATAGATTTAATCCATAATCCCTTTTTACTACAGGTAGTAGGCGAAGGTTTCCCGAATCGTTCTTTTCTTTTTAAATACAAGAACATATATATTTCTGCTCTGAGGTAGAAACTACGTTTATAGCCCACCTTCGTCAGTATACCGCTTGATTATAACGCAGGAAACGAAATAAATCACTTTGTGTATGTATTTCGAGGTAACCTGATGCTATATTCCCGTTTCATTGTTAATGTGCGGCAGAAGGGAGCACAATCAGTTTTTTTAAAAATATAATGGCCTAACATTATCAATTATTATGTTGTTATTGTTTATATTTCAATTGTATTTCACCTTAATGTCTTAATAACTATAGCTCACAATTACAACTATAACTACACATAAGTAAGATTTTGGAACCAAAGGTACAATTTATGAAACCGGTTGTTAAAATCGTACAATGTTTTACTCTTTTAGTGTTTTAAAATAAAATTGTACAAAACATGTGCTGGTAAAACTTAACTGTTTGGTGTTACGGACAATTTTTAGGTTTGACGAATATATACATATTTTTAAAATGAAATCCCTTATGGTGGTCCGAATTTGCAAGCCTTCCCTTACCACTTTATTAATTTCGTATGAAGCATAATATCTTAAAATGCAAATACAATGCCTCCACATATATAAAAGTTATATTTGAAATATTTCTAGAAGTTCGTTTTAAAGTTAATTAAAATGTTCCCATTGATATTTTTTCATCAAATAATACGTTAACTGTTTTTTTTTATCGAGTATTCTTCGGCTATTATTTTATCAGCTTGGGTAAATTTGGTAAATTTGGCAGCCATCTGTATTATTTGCAACGGCATATTATATGTTTTATGGTCTTGCCTAACCTTTCCAAATTGACATTTAAATTCAGTCTGCGGAAAAAAAGAAAGAAGAAGAAACGAATGATGTTGATTCAAACTTGTTTTGATAGTTTGTGTAGATATGTGGCTCTATCTCAAAGTCGTAAAACATGTGTGACTAAATATCAAGCAACATGTCGCTTGGAGCTTCGACGAGCCTGGATATCACTCTTGACGCCAATACGATTTTGAAAGAACGGCCAGTAAACAGTGTACAGTCAAATTTTCATAGAAAGAACCTTTTAGAAAATACAAACACATTTTTTAGACAAAACTGTATTTTACAATTTTATTATTGTTATTTTACAGGTAATGTGAAACTAGTTCTAGTAACTGAGTAACTTTTAGGTGTCAGAAAAGGCGCTTCTTATGACATTTGAACTGCAGTAACCTAGTAATATGGTTCCTAATCTGTGGGTCGCGTATATATATATTTTTTTAGCACTGCATCTTACAACTCGTTCGGGTCATACGCTTGTACTATTATTATTATTATTATTATTATTATTATTATTAGCACCACGTCTTACTACCCGTTCGGGTTATACGCACTTACGCTAATGTGTAATTTTAGTGTGGTTGTGAGATTAAATGGAGGAGCTACAGTTTAATGTGGAATCCGAACCACGGTGGAGGCCTGTCATTCCCCTCATTCACAAGTTGTGATTAATACAAGTCTTGTCAGAGGTGAAGGAAGGGTTTGGTAATCAGATAAATCTATGCTGGGGCCAAGGTTTTAACCCCGGACGCCAGCATAGAAGTCCGACCCCCATACCACCAGCTCCTCATGTACTAATTGGGAAAGTGTGTTAAGGATGAGGAAGAGTGAACGTATATAAAATGTGCTTGCGTTTGCGTGGAGGGAGAATGGACATCAATTTAGTAAAAAAAAAACACCACCATCAGTACAACCGACCGGGATTCAAACCCTCCCGTCATCGGCAGTACAATTTATTGCGATAGTGACGCCTCAGACCATTTTGACCACCGAAGCGGATACCTGTTATTTCGATTTGTATAACTTACCAAGTGTTGAATTTTCACACGGATTTCTTTGCGTTCCCAATTCCCTTTTTTCAGGACGGTTGATAATTTCATAGAAAATTGGACGATCCCTTAAAATACGGGCCGTGTTTTGACCCTCACATTTTAGGGCCATGCAGTGTTATTGTTTGGATGTTCGTAGTTAAAGTTTCCAATACCTCGTCCAGTTCTGTGTTTGTAAAGTGATCTTGAGACAAACACACGCCGTCATCTTTCTCTTTGCTGACAATAAACGACCAAATAAACAAACGTGGCTTATTCCACCTGTGATCAGCGGGTTGTAGCTAGTGTGTCGCGCAGGGGGAGGTGAACCCTCACCCACTGATATTGTTTGTATTGGCGCAGTAAACTTGAGTGTTATGACGGCTGTTAAAACCTTTTTACGAGCACTTGGCGGTAACTTGACTGCTCCATAATGTGGTCGGAGTAAGATGTCTGGAATCAGTGGAGCATAGTCAGGGCTACTGGTACTCCCTCTTGCATGGAGGTAGGAGTCTTGTGAGACAGTGTGGCACGAGTATGTTGAAACAATAGTGTGGCACGAGTATGTTGAAACAATAAGTGTGGCACGAGTATGTTGAAACAATAAGTGTGGCACGAGTATGTTGAAACAATAAGTGTGGCACGAGTATGTTGAAACAATAAGTGTGGCACGAGTATGTTGAAACAATAAGTGTGGCACGAGTATGTTGAAACAATAAGTGTGGCACGAGTATGTTGAAACAATAAGTGTGGCACGAGTATGTTGAAACAATAAGTGTGGCACGAGTATGTTGAAACAATAGTGTGGCACGAGTATGTTGAAACAATAAGTGTGGCACGAGTATGTTGAAACAATAGTGTGGCACGAGTATGTTCAAACAATAAGTGTGTCACGAGTGGGTTTAAACAATAAGCGTGGCATGAATATGTTCAAACAATAGTGTGGTACGAGCATTGTGAAACAATCAGTGTGGTACGAATATTTTGGAACAATCTCTGTGCTACGAAAATTGTGGCATGAGCAGTGTGCTATCTCTTCTCCTCTGCTATGGTATTATTGAGATGTTTCTTCGTTTCAAAGAGTAGGCCTATCTCGAACTGTTGGAAATCTAATTTCAAAATTAAATATAATCAGTACAAGCGCGTTGTTATGGTAGGGTGAAATGGAATGCGATCTAAGGTCAGTATTCTTTACAATTTTTGCTGGTACAATTCTTGAATATTTGTCACGACCTTAGTGATTGTTACCTTGCTCGGTGGCAAAATTAGCTAACGCGCTGGTTTCGTGTGCCGCTAAACTGCCGAGTACGGGGAGTTTCAGGTTCGAATCTAGCTCGGGTGAAATGGGGATGGTTTTTTCCTAAATGGTTTTCCACTCTCCCTCCACAAAAATGTGGATTTACTTCCTCTAAATTCAACCTTCCCACTATAGTAATTAGTACTTAGGCGTATAACGTGGATAATAAGACCCGGTGCTATAATTTAATTTATTTTTTTCTTAGCTATATTTTAAATTAAGCTTTTTAAATCAAGAGAAAAAGTCGTGTTTAAATTCCGCGATGCTCAGTCTCATTCTAGTTTAATTTTTTTTTTTTGCTATAAAAACTGCAATAACATTGGCTTAAACACGCGTTTCTTTTAATCCTATTACTTTAGACTTAATCGGTTTGTGATGCAAAATTTAAGTTCGAGTATGTGTAAGTTTATTACGTATCATTGGTATTTTTACGTATTTATTTTTAATTCGGTGCTTCAATCTATATTTGACTTGCCACACACATTACGTGGTGACATCTAGCATCTATAGCTTGGATGGTGAGAGAGATACATCGGTCGAGATGCTCAGCCTAGAAGTTTTGGGTCTCACCCAGTTTCCTCTCTGGTAGCATTCCTGGACCACCTCACAAATCATCTTCCTGCCACTTTCCACAACTCCCCCCTCTTCCTTCTCTTCCTCCACACACACACACACACACACACGTACACGCATCACTCATGAGCTTACTCGCATTCTCGCCCTGAACAACTTAGCTTCCAAAGAAAAAATAATACACATTCACATTCTGGTAAAATAAAAAATGACTAAAATTTAATTTTCAATAAGGATAATAATAATGGCGTGTCCGGGCTACATCAATCTGTAACGCAGTTTATGGGAACATAATTTACCGTTGTCCAGGGGACGCCCGAATGTACTAATCGTACATCCTTTCCGTGGGGATTCTCTCCATGTCCCGATGAGTAAGGGGATAAGTGAATGTGACGAGGTAAAGCAAATGCATATCTTAACCTAACTTAAACCCAATTTCTCTAACCATGATGACCATGGGAATTATCCCCCTTTAGATAAAAAATCTCCCGGTATCAGCAGGGAATCAAACCTGGGACCTTTAAGTCAGTAGTTAAGGGTTTGACCACTATACCACGAGGCTTGTTTCAACGGGGATATACATACTCGGGTGAGTGATTACACGTTAATTACTCAGATTAAGCACATATATTCGCTCACTGTGTACACCCCGTTCACCTTGAACGTTGGGTATTACCTTGACTGACTACACAATGGCCCTATATTATAAGTTATAGTTCAACTAGGCAAGGGAGAAGTCTTACCTTGACGTATTACACAATGGTCCTATATTAAATATAAACTGCGCCATAGTGGAACTATTAAATATAATCTTGCTGTATTTTATTCTAAACGAAGTGTACATGTGTACTCTAAAAGTTTTTTAATCGTGACCATTTTTGACTCTGAGTTTAGGATGGACCTTAATGCCTTATGTGCCCCTAAACCAAAATAGTGGGTCCTACTATTTATTCTGTCTAGCTCTGTTTCTACAGCCGAAAATGTTTAATGGATTTTGTTCAAACTTTAGATTTAGATGTTATAAAATGGTCACACATCAAAGCCTTTAAAAAAATGTTATTTTGATTAATCCTCATACCATGGTTAGTTAACTGATTACTAGTTTTGGAATATTTTCATTCTATAGTAAATCGTACGTTTTTTAATTTATTTAAATTATTTGAAGAATTGGCACTTGGACATGGGAATCGAACCCGGGACTTTGTCCCGTGCCCATGTGCTATTTTTCAATTAGTCCAAATGACCAATGTTCCTTATGCATCGTTAGAACCCTTATCTCAGTCTGTAGCGTGTATTCTCACTGAACTAAGGGTCCCGGGTTCGCTCTCCAACATGGTTGAAAAGTTGTCAGTAATAATATTGGGGTTTCCCCCTTTCATAATGATCAGTTAATAGCTTGGAGGCTGGTTGTTGTGTCTGTTCTAGATTTAAGCTAGTCTGTAAGTCATATGATATAATCAGTCGGTTCAGAAAGTACACGTATTTTACCTAATATCACACAACTTGATACGGTGTAACCTACACTGCCAAGCGACAAGTTCAAAAACAAATTTTAACAGAAAATAAAGACCCACAAGTTTTGATTTATCATTAAATTCATAAACATTCTAAAATATATATTTTCCTGCAATATTATAATATTGAAAAACACACTAACCTCTTATTCAGGTATTTCTCGGTTTGAAATTTTCGGTCGCTCTGACTCACAAGTCAATCATTACCATACACGTTTGTTTACTACCAATTAATAGTTTTTTGTGTTTTTTTAGTGAAATGTTAATGAGGTCTGGTAGCATAGCTCTGCGAAACCGAGCCATAACTTAAAACCTGGAGAAAAGGTCATTCTTTCTCCGACGCTTCTGACAGCCGGTACAAAGGATGACCATGGATCTGTGGTAGCTATTCCATGGCCCACTTGATGATTTGTGAACGTGCCTTTCCTTGATTACTTGATTAACAAACGACTGAGGGCGTAGACCTGATTCGCCTGGTAGGTGTATAGATAGTCTTAAATAATGCTGTCGATTATTGGTGTGTTCTTGACTAATACAATCATATTAAGGGCCTTATCTGACAAGTGACAGCTAAAAAATAAATGGTATGGAACTCCGCATGAACTTTCACGCTCTATTGTTTAAAAAATGGAAATATTTACTCAAAACTCGTAATATATGTGAAACGAAATAATATACACTAGTAAACCCAAGCGTATCTACCTAAGTAAAACATTTTTACACCAGCCATAAAGAAATAAAAGGAACAAGGGCATTAAAGCAGATAAGCCAGAATTCAGTATTAAAATATAAATTTTAAATCATCATTATCAATCCTCAACAATCAATAATTCAATAAATATTATATTTTTTGATTCTTGCCATATTTACTTATCCATCTTAACCTAAAATATTATGTTTTTTAATTTTTAATTTATTTATTTATTTAATATGTATATTCATGTTTTATGTAAGATGGTCCTATTCTTGTAAAATCATATCCATTGTCAATATATTCTTTTATCTAATCAATTTATATCTAATTAATCTACATTCAGTTCTTTTTAGGTTACATTGTAATACATTAATATTGTTATTATAATCGTTATTTCAACTTTAATTTCAACTACCATCATTGTAATTTTATATTGAATTCTACTTTTATAATATAAATACGTTTCCTTACTACACTACATCATGTTCTTCGTGAATTTTATTAGGTGTTGCACATCTTCATGTCATCGCATAGCTATTAAATTCCTCTTTTATAAATTTTGACCCATAAAAAATTTAAACATTGACTATCGAGTCCAAAATGGAGATAGATAATTGTGTTATAAACATTTCTCCTAAGAGGTTTAAAGAAAAACAACAAACTTTTTGAGAGACTTACTTATATTTAATTACTCTATGGCATTGGAAATTTATTGCGTTAAAACTCTCTTTACAACTAACGCTCACAAAGTTGTATTAATATATTTGCCAATATCTCAGAGATTGTTGGTTTTATAAAAATATATTTCATACAAAAGTTTTTTATTTTTATTAGTCCTACAATTTTGCAATGATAAGTTATTTAGTATCTCAAATAGTTGCGGAGGTACGGAAATTTCTGCTTCTCTAAAGTACCCTAAAAGTCATTTTCATGAGAAAATGAAAATAGCCAGTCTATTTATAATCTTAATAAATGCCTATATACGAATTTTAATCAAAATCGTTAGAGCCGATTTTGAGAAAATCGATTTTTTCTGTTTTCGCCCTTTATTAAACTACTCTTAATTTTAAGTTTAAACAGACACACAGACATACGGCATTGCAAACATCACTTTTTAGGGTTAGGGGGGGTCATGAGACGTCAACATCCATCAACATTTCAGGTTAGTTTTTTTTAAGGTCCCAATACTTTACCTCTTATGTTCGAAATTAAAAAAATATAAATATTTGCTATAGCTTGAAAGTTATTGGTTTTATAAAATTATTCTTCAAATAAAATATTTGTATATAAATATACATACACATTTGAAACAATAAGTAATTTCATATCCCAAATAATCTCGGAGATATGATAAAAAAAAAGATAATTTATGCATCAGACTGGAGCCCTTAAAGTCATTTTGTCGAAAAGGGAGAGTAGCTATTTGGTTTGTAATATTTAAAAATGTTTAAAAATGAATTTTAAATTAAAATCGGCCTTTTCTCTTTTTTTGCCCTTCAGTAAACTACCCTTAATTTTAGGGTTAGATATCCAATTCCAAAAATCCCTCGGGGCAACCCTATGAAAATCCTAGAAACAAAGTTTTAGCCTGATCGGTAAAATAGTTTAGACTCTAGTTGGAGGTATAGACAAACAGACAGAAAGATAAACGGAAATTTAAAAAAAAACACTTTGTCGTCTTCGGAAGGTCGTGAAACGTCGAGATTCATCAAAATCTCGAATTAGATTTTTTTTTATCACAATACTTTATCTAAATGTAAGATAGTGAGAAAGTAAAAAGTTACTAGATCTACTTTCACGTATCCATACGAAGTCATGTGATCTCCATTTGTAACTTTTGATAGGTATTATCAATACATTTAACTAACAATAATCAACTAGTAAAATGTTCTCAATTGTGGCCATGATAAAAATATTTTTATATTTTCTAAAAGGCACTCTTTATGAAAATTTAAATTTAGAAGGGAAATTTACACCTTCATTCACCTAAAAAAAATTACTCTTGAACATACGGAATTAATAATATTAATATATATATATTTTAAAGTCTATGATATTTAGTAGCCTATTTGCGTTAATGCACGCTACTTATTCACACTATCTTAACACTGCCGTATTTATTATGACTGAGCATGGCAGTTCTGAATCTTCAGGTCTCAAAATAATCGCTCAATTATATTTTTAAACACTGATGAACCTGTTTAGATAACACCTTATTTTTTATTGGATTCTATAGGTATGTCTAAAACCATTTTACTTTGATCTATTACTGCAACCTTTGCGCCTGAAACATCTTTGAAAATTAAGTTTCTCCTTTTTGTAAAGTTTTTAATCTAATTAGGACTTATTTGATACTTTAACCTTCTTTTTGGCGTGAACCATCATATTTCGAAAAATAAAAATCGCTTTTCAAATAACTACGGTATATCCGGGTGTCTGCGCTCAGTCCCTTTTCAAGGTGAGAGAGAAAAGAACGTAATTTAGTGTCTGTATTTTTGCATATTTTAAAAATGGAAAAACACATTTTTTTAGACAAAATACATAAAATATTGCTTTAGTAGATGCGTTTACTTTTATTTTCTACACATACAAGGATATTAGCATATTAGCGTTTAGTGAGGTACTTTTAAAATTAAGAGAAAAAGTCCTGGGCAAACTTTGTAGTGTCCCATGATAAATATCCAAGAATTTTGAGTTTACTTTGTGGAGAAAATTAAACTAATCGTATCTACTGATTTTATTTATTTTGGCCAGAATTGTTTTTAAGCACCACGTATTACTACCCGTTCGGGCTATACGCCTATGTATTAATTACACAAGTGGTTTAGGGAGTAGGAAGGTTTAATTGAGAGCAAGTGCACCCGCATTTGCCTGGAAGGAGAGTGAAAAACCGTTTAAGAAAATCACCCTCAGTGCACCCGACTGGGATCGAAACCCCAATCCCCCCTTCAACGGCAATATATCTCAACACGAGAGTAACACGTTAGACAAAGCGACCACAGAGGAGTTTTTTTTATTAAAACTGTTAAAATATTGACCTTATCCCGCGTTCCCTTCCATCTCACATTAAAATTACTTCTTTTAGCACCGCGTCTTACTATCCGCTCGGGTTACACTCATGTAAGCTATACAATTACTCTTATATGTCGAGAATGTGGAAGGTTAGATTTAGAGGGAGTGTGCGTGCATTTTCGTGGAGAGAGGGGGAAACCATCTAGGAAAAACCACCTTCAGTACATACGACCGGGATTCGAATCCTAATTTCCCCGTCATCGTCAGTCTAATCTATTGCGAGAGTGGCGCCTTTTAGAGTGAATGCCGTCCGACCAACGAAGCAGGTATCGAGCCCACTAGTTTACTCTTCAAGTATTTCACTTACCGTGACCTCCTGACGAGTTCTTCACCCCTAGTTAATTAATTACCGCGACCAAGCTGTTTGAAATGATGCGAGCCGACCGACATGGCCGGGGCTATTGTCGCAGCAAATCACTGGGGCTGTCTGTTAATGCATCATAAAGCAGCAATCTCATGAACCGACAGGTATTAAACCCTGAACTACACGGTAAAGCTTCTAGCAGGTCGGCTAGGGGGCAGTTTATAACACGAACCAAAGTGTTTGCTTTGCTTGGAGGTGAAGCTTTTCAATAGCAATAGTTATTTGTCTTGAATTGACTAACACTGAATGTTCTGATCGTAAAAATAAGAATGTCTCTGGTTATTTTAACACTTTATTTATTTGTAGCTTTTTATGTGTGTGAATCTCATTTTACTACTGGTCTGGGATATCCGGTTGGTTACACTTATGGCATTGGAATCAAGATAGTTGAATTTGCAAGAAATACAACCGTGCTTGCGACAGTGAGAGTGTAAAAAACATTTTAGGAAACAAACACCCTGCGTACGCCGATCGGGATTCGAACTATGACCGTCCCATCAGTGGGAAACCATAGCTAATTAGCATGGTGCCTAGTGAAATTACAATGTCATCGAACATTGCACGTTAAATCCGTCATCACTTTAAATTATTATTTAATATACTAATTTTAGAAACATAAATTCAACCAAATTGATTTTTTCAGGTAAAATAACCAAAATGTTTTGTGTTTGCCCAGTAAAATAATATATTTGTAATACATGTATTTTTAAGTGAAACCAAATTGTTTTTAATGGCCTATTCTAAGGCGTTAATATTTTTCTGAGCCGCCAGTTAAAAAAAATAATCTGAAATTAATTTATTGTTATATTAAATGTAGATATGAAACTTATCTGCGGAAACGTGCCCTTAATACTTTATTATACATATTAAATAAACAATGCTGCCGTTGATATTATTGAAGGTTACCTCTCCCTTCGCGCTCCACTGACTAAATAACCACTCAACCGTTCGTGACCCGATCAAACCGTTGAATTCTTAACAGGTGATTTATACCTCCCCCCTCTCCACCCCTTTTCATATTGGTATATACTCGTTCATTCCCTCTCGTAGAGAGCCAGGTACAGTTTGATTTTGATAGGAAGACACCTTTTCTTTAAAAAAATCAAAATTTACTAGAAAATTTTCCGTGTCAAGTCATTTGATGTGATCTTCAGATTTTAATAGATAATAGAAGTTATATGAACGGTGTGACTCGTTCCCTCCGTGTTCTTATAGCTACTACAGTAGCCCCATGGCTTCTTTGGTGCTGACTGACAGCTCACAGCTGACTTCTGACAGTCAAAATTTAGGTACATACCTAAATTTTGACTGTCAGAAGTGACAGCTGATAAACACATGTTTTTTAAGATAATCTGGTTCAGCGTAGGGATACGTAATTTGGTTTGGTAACTTTTTAAAGCTGTCAGCTGTGAGCTGTCGGTCAGAACCAAAGAAGCCATGGGGCTACTGTACAGTCTAAGATCTATCTTTGAATTTAAAGTTCCAATGTCTCCAATAACTTATTTTTTGGAATTTTAAGTTGATTTTGTTTTGTGTGTGATTAAGCCAGACAGAAAATAGATGAATAGGCCTACCATATTTAATGGTAAATTATTTTCATAGAGAATAGCCGTAGATTACGTGGTTTAAGACGTCAAACTCACAATATATAAAAATATTTTTAATAAATTTCCAAGGTACTAAATAATTTGCTTAGAATTTAAATTCAAATCACTTGAGTATAGTTACTAAACTAAAAGCAATATGAGCGGATGCCATGTTGAAACGCATAATCAGATCTAAAAACTATGAACATAGACTTACGCCGTTTGTCCTTGGTTCAAAGCATGTTCTCACCAAATTTCGTTAAAATTGGTCCATGTATCTGGCGTTTATCCTGGACAAACTTCCGGAAAAACAGACAAGAAATGTAAAATCGTCAATTGAAAACAGGACATCGGTACGATCGGTCAATTAATACCCCTAAAATAGCATTAATAACACAGTAAAATGTTATCAATGTTTACCACACTACAAATTATTTTTGTATTTACTAAAAGGTCCTTCCGATGAGAATTAGACTTTATCTGCGTGAGTTCAACGCCGGGGTAAGAGCGTTATCCTCAACAGAAATGTAAACGAAAAGTGCACAAGAGATTTTAACGTCGGACCAGTTCGCCTTATGTGTGTGCGCGTGCGTGCATGTGTGTCTCGCGAGATGGCTATATTACCGTATAATGGCATAGCTGCCAACTGACATTATGGGATCTCAACATGACAAAAAAAAAACTTTGAAAACCTAATGTTTATACCAATTGCTCTGAGGAGAGAAGAATTATAGTGTTAAGAATCGTAAACTATAATTATAAAGATAATTAATATCAAAGTACAATAGTTACATTATTAAAACTTAGCCTACACATAGTATTTGATAAATTAATTGTTTCCCCTTTCACAATGATGAATTAACTGCCGGGTGCAGGGTGTTGTGTCTGCTCAAGAATTAAGTTAGTTTATAAGTCGTGTGCTGATATAATCAGTCTGTTCAGAAAGTGCACGTTAAATACCTCAAATTAATGAAATAACTTATTAGTAGTTTTATTTCCCGCGTCAATGGTTGCATTGTCAAACACGTCACACTGTACTTTGCTGGAGACTGGGAGAGGGAAAGGGGGGGGG
>CABFVZ010000360.1:155612-173926 GCA_902151445.1 Timema monikensis
GGGGGGTGATTTCTTGTTAAATGTACTGAGGTTTTTTTTTCCTAGAAAACATTCTCACTCAACCACCACGCAAATGCCTGTTAATTTCCTCTTAATTCCACTCGTCCTATTCTTATTCTATTAGCGTAATAATGTATTTGTATAATCTGAAAAGGTAGCAAGACGCGGTGAAAAGAAAGTGTTTAGTAAAATAATATAATAGTAATAAAATATATAGGTAGTTTTTTGATATAATTCTCATATTGTCTCAAATAACGATATATGTTTATGAAAATCAAGGTCATATGCGTAAACGTTTTGTAGAATATTTGACACATTTTAAATTACGTCGGGAATCAGTTAATCAAGACCTATTTAGTTCTTTATTACTAAAATGTGCATCTAAAATATAAAATGAGAACACTTATTTTCAACCCAACATTTCATATGATTTTAGCTCATATTTGAGGTGCATTTTTTCAAGATTCTTACTCGCTCATTTTACAACCATATTTAATTTTATATAATAATGCTTATTAAATTAAATAGATTAAATTATTAGGTAGAAAATAACTAACATATATCTAGAATCTAACCATTTAGCTTCAACTAATATAAGCTACTTAGTTCGATCCAGAATTTCATTTGGATTTAATAGAATCTTTTTATTTTTCTCGTATAGCTTTTTAAAAATATATTCTGATAATTTAAAAAATTATTGAGCTATCAGAGGTTTAGTTTCTAACAAATCAATGTCAATGTTTGTATTCTAATGTTGGTAAAACAAAACAAGAAACAATAAATTTTACCTCGGTGAACAAGTAGTTAAGAGTTTTTGGACATGCAGGGAATCGATCCCTTAGCTTAGAAGGTAGACACTCTTCCGACTGAGCTAAGATGTCGGAGGATATTTATAAAAGCTATCTACGTTAATAGGCTTTTTTTTTTCAACCTGTCTTAGGCCTGTTCGGGTTACATAGGTACATTAATTACGTTAATGTAATAGTTATGAGGAAGATATAATGTAAAAATAAATGTATCCGTATTTGTTTGTAGTTGATGGTGGGAAACCTGTTAAAGATAAAACATCACATTCATTATACTCGACCGAGATTCGAACCGTGATATCACCGTTAATTTAGCTTAATGTTAGACTATGTGATCCCTGATGCAGGTAAGATAGATAATTCATTTTTATCTAATCTTAACTTGGAAGATGTCTCGTGCGCAAGGAACGTGAAAACCATTGAAACCATTTGTTTCCAAAAGGGAAGGAGATTATTTATTCTATCCCGGCTCCTTTTTTTTTTGATGAGTAGCACATGTGACGCGCACCTCCTTCAAATGATTTTTTTTTGTGTGCGTGTGTATATATGTGTGTGTTAGAAAACGAAGTAAATCATTGGTAAGTCACATTTGTCTGGCAGCAGACAGTCCCCGGTTTTTGTTTATTGCTGTCTATTTTACTCAACGTGGTCGGAATATCTTGTATTGTAAGGATATTTTGTGTTTTGAATGTGAGAGCTATTTCTCCCCCTCCCCCGATTTCCCCGCTCCCCGCCTCGTCCTCAAATCACAAGAAACATTTGCATAAAAGGGGAGTCTAATTTTATAATAATGTTTGTTTTCGCGATGGACTTCCAGTCTAGGCCAGGCATGTAAAACTTGTGGCCCAATTCGTATTTTTATAGGCTAAACATTGTAGGAATACAACATTAGAGATGATGACATTAGGAAACATTAGGGCCTAAGTCCTTATATTTTATGTAATCTTAATGTAATCTTAATTTTATTTTTGCTATAATAATTTTAAAATTTAGGTTTTTCTATTTAAGATGGTGACGATATTGAAGTTTCTGAAATGCGGCTCTCTCAGTAATTTTAATGTTCAATGTGGCCCTAAATATGGTCAAACGAGTTTGATACGGCTGGTATAGGTCAACTGCATATTTACACTGCTAAGTACGATAAATACGGATCCCAGAGGATATGTACCTGCATTTGCTTGTAGGGTGAGTGGTGAAACTATAAAATATACCATACTTACCGAAGTACCCGGCGTCGCCCGGGATTTTTTTTTTTTTTTTTTTTTTNTTAATGACTGAGTATGGAAGATAACCTTAAAGTCTGTGCCTCTAATACCTGCCTTGCCTGAGGCCCAAACCAGTTTTTGATTAATTTAATAAAATCTAATCAACACTTTAAAATTCCTTCAACGAGGTACATACGTTCGTGCACAAAGAGCAACTAAATTTTTAAATTTCAGACCTCTCCTTACGGTAGATATTGTGCATTACTCGTGACAGACAAACATACTCTTCATTTTATTAATTTAAATACCATAAACAACCTTAAGTTGTTAGCAGAATAAATTTAGAAATAATATAGGTGAGAAAATGTGGTAGTGGTTTATTCCAACGAGGTTTTGTACAAAATTGCAGTAGTTTTGCGATTAGGGTGAATGATTTTGGAAACTAGATCTAGGCTACCTTAAATTATTATGATTATGATTATTATTATTATTATTATTATTATTATTATTATTATTATTATTAGCACCGCGTCTTACTACCCATTCGGGTTGTACACACTTACAATAATGTGTAATGGTAGGGTGATTGTGAGATGAAATGGAAGACCTACAGTTTAACGTGGAATCCGAAACAACTTGGAGGCCGGGCATTCCCCACATTCACAAGATGTCTTGTCAGAAGTGAAGGAAGGGTTTGGTAATCAGATAAATCTGTGCCGGGACCGAGGATTGAAACCCCGGCCGCCAGCACAGAAGTCTGACACCTTACCCCTAGACCGCCAGGTCACCGCTACCTTTAACAAATCCAGTGATTTGTTATGCTCTTAATATAAATGTCTAAGAGCCCTATGAAAAAACGAGCCTGCGTAGGTTCTGAGTGGTAGTGGCGTTGATTTGATAGTCAAAACAAGTCGCTCAGATGTTTTCACAAGTAATTACGTCATAACTTAAGTAGCTCTTTAGTCCAGCCCTGACCACGCTTAGCGGGTACTCAGCGTTTACTTATACTAACGCGCTTTACAATAGTGGCCCACTGAGCATCTACCTAGCATCTAGTCAGTCTTGTTCTTGTATACCTCCTTAAGTCATGTGAAGAGTCTGTGTTTGGTTTTTAAACGCCAGAACTGCCCTCTCTTCAGAAAAACGGCACTACGATGATTTTTACCTCAAGGAAGGCATCGACTTTGGGAGTTTAGGGAACGCGAGTTAAGACCAGTGTTTTTGCAGTTTTTATAACAAAACGTTTTTGGCCAAAATAAATCAAATATTACTCCAGTGGAAATATTCAACTTAATTTTCTTCACATGGTGATATCAACATTTCTTGAATATCTGCCATGAGTATAGCAACATTATATGATAAACTTTTTTAAATAAAGAGAAACAGTTGTCATTAAATTCCAGGAATCTCTTGAAAGATATTCAACAACTGTTTATATCACCATGTGAAGAAAACTAAACTTTACATACATTTCTACTGGATCCATTATAGCCCCTTTTCGTACTCCAGGACAAAGGCAGGCACACAAAATATATAGTTATAAAATAAGGTGTAGAGTGAGCACATAGGACATTAAAAATGAATATATTATTTATATAATATATTGGCTCATGTTTCTTAACAACCCATTCAGCATTATTGCGCTAAATCAACAAAGAAATGGATGAAACCGAAAATAATCAAATAAAATGTCCAGGATAGTGTAAAATACTTAGTTAAATATGAATAAAGTGAGGTCAACATATCAGGAGTTAAATAGATAAATGTAAGTATTATTTATAAACAATATATATATATATTTGTTTCAACAGAAAAAATCTCCGGTATTTACTTTGCAATATTATTAACTCCATCCACAAGTCAAAAGGACTCCCAAAACATAACATACCTTTCCTTGCCAGAAGGACTTTTAATATTATTACATTATTATAATTTCCACATGTCGGAAGGACTCTGAATATTAAACATATTTAGGCCAACAAGGAATTTGTATGTACAAAAACCAAAACTTAATTTAGTTCTTACATTTATTCAGACACGAAGACGTGCCCAAGATGGATATCCTGCCAAGAGAGATTTGTCCTCCGATCTCCTGGCAGTATTTATTCGATATCATTTGCTCAGAGAGGGGGAAGGTAGGGGTTACACACAAGGTAGACACAGAGAGAGAAAAAAGGAGGAGAAGGGGTAATGGTGAAAGGGGAACATATGACGAGAAAGCCCTAGAAGGCCCCAGAACTGTGTTCTTGGCACGTGGAACAATCTAGTGCCGGAAATGTTATACTTCATATATCCCGGAAGCCTTAGCGAACACTTGAGGTTGGCCCGGCCCGTTCCCTCGCGAATCCAGTGTTGATCACCCGTTCGCGTTAGCCGGTTGTGTGGCGTGGGAGATTGTCAGCTTGGGATGTACACAGTGAAATGGAGCTCGGTAAGTTTAGAACATTATTTAAGTTTTGGTGGAATAATGTTGAAAGTAATTTAGTGATACTGTTTTGAAATGGGTGACCTGGTGGTCTAGGGGTAAGGTGTCGGACTTCTGTGCTGGCGGCCGGGGTTCAATCCTCGTTCCCGGCACAGATTTATCTGATTTCCAAACCCTTCCTTCACCTCTGACAAGACATCTTGTGAATGTGGGGAATGCCAGGCCTCCACCGTGGTTCGGATTCCACGTTAAACTGTAGGTCCTTCATTCCATCTCACAATCACCCTACCATTACACATTAGCGTAAGTGCGTATAACCCGAACGGGTAGTAAGACGCGGTGCTAATAATAATAATGTTTTGAAATGTAGCGTTGTAGTTTATGATAAGATGCTACAACTTATTTGTTTTATTTTGACCGATAAAATGTTTCGCTATGGGAACTTCAAAGTCACTGACCTTGTTCGCGTCCCCTACATCCACACCTTAAGTTGGTTGCTGTGTCTAGTCACTTTTATTTTAAGAAACAATTGATATTTTTAAAAATATATTTATGGAGCCATTTTGAGGTTATTTCTCTTTTAAATATACATGATAATATTTCTATTTTTTTAATGCCTTTGTCATTTTGTTCAGGGCCGTCATAAATGTTATTGTTTCTGTGCTTATACATGTATGAGTTTCCTCTGGCCTGTTTCATTTCCGTTTATTTATTTATGGATGGTTTGACCTTTTGCCTCTTCTCTGACTCCCGCCATATTACCACAAGTACCGAGATAACTGTATTCCGCTAATATTGATACTAACAGAGCTAGCTACAGGGATAGCGTGCCGGACTCTGACCCAGGAGAGTAAAATACAGGTAATGTACGCTTTGATTTTGTTTTAAGCGTGGTCTTTACTCGGTATTTCCCACTCTCAATCTCGGCCTCTTTCTAATTCCCTCTAGCCCTGTCTAACTATCTTTCTCCCATTTTCTCCCTTTCTCTAATTTTTATAACTTTCTCTCATTATCCTCTTTCTCGCATTATCTCCCTCTCCCACTTTCACTCATTCACTCTCTTAATCACCCACTCTCAATCATACACTCTCACTCAATCAGCCACTTACATTCACTCTTTTACTAAGAGTTTGTTTTATTTCACCCGTCTGAATTTGTAATAAAATGAACACAAATAATAAAAAATACAAAATATGAGTGACTTAGTTACGGGTCGTCCCCCGCCCCGCCCCTCACCTTTCCGGGTCATTTTGTCGCGTTAGATTCTGATGGAGAAGTTCTTTACAGTTAGTTGTACGGCAACGAAAAATGGAGTCGGAACATGGACGTAAGAAGGTGAGATGTGAAACTGAACATCTTTTAAATTCATTACAGTCAAGTCGACATTTATATTCCAATTTTTTTTAGGAAAAGATTTCTAGAAAACACAAACATGTTTATTTTTCAGTCAATATTGACATTTTATAGTTTTTGATCAAATATATATCAAAAGTCACAGTTGTATCACCCGTTTCGGAGGTCGCATGTTCTAAGGTGTTACTCTCGCAGTAGACTAGACTACCAATGACGGGGGATTGAGATTCGAATCTAGGTCGGGTGTAAGAGGGAGGTTTTTCCAAAATTGTTTTCCGCTATCCCTACACGCAAATGTGGCTACACTTCCTCTAAATATAGCCTTTTCCATCCATAAAACCACAAACTTAATTAGTGCAAGCATATAAACCGAACATATATTTGCTTAAAAAAATTAATCATATGTCAAAGATGACAGTCGATGTACATTTTCATACGGCTCAGTTGGATAACATTCACTGGACCTAAAGCTTAGGAGCTTTAACTTTGTGTCTTATAATACTAAATCCAGTGAAATTAGGTCCTTTGTATAGTTAAGTCTTATGAAGCTTAGCTCTAGTGACCTTAGATCCACTGACCGTTTTGACTGCTTAGGCTATTTTGAAATTATTTATGAATTTTTTTTAGGTCAAAGTGTGTTAGTTACAGTAATATTAAGATTTTAAAAATAAATGTGGGCCTTTTATTAAATGTAGGTCCACTACCGTATGCTCACCTATTTCATATACACAGGCCTATATACAGGGTGATCCAAAAGTCATGCAAACCAAAGAAATCTACAAATCTAATGTAAATTAAACCATATGCAAATGTAATGTTCACCTTACCATATGGAAATCACAGACGGTGTTAGAAGTACGATACTCCTTCTATGTGACACAAATTCACTCTTTTAATCATGTTTCATTTGATGTATGCTAGGAAGACAGTCTTATTTTTAGACATACAACGTAGCATTTATTGCCTGGAGTATGGTTGAAAAGCATCTTTAAATGTTGGTATGTAGTTTAGCCAGGGTTAGAGGGTTGTTATAATAAACTTTCTCTTTCAAGTAACCCCACAAAAAAAAAAAAAAGGTGGCGTTAGGTCTGGGGAACACGGTGGCCACAAAGCCTTAGAAATCACATAATTACAACAACAAAACTCAGCCAACATTGCCATTGTGGAATTGGCTGTGTGTGCATTGGCTACATCTTTTTAAAACCAGCAATCATGTTCTGTTTCTTCCAGTTTTACAATAAACTGCACAAAGAATTACTGCTAACGTTCAACATTAACATTTTCTCTAAAGAAGAGAGAACCCACCACCCTGTGACGTGAGACTGCATACCACACTCCAATCTTCCGACTGTGTAAGGGCACCTTATGGAAAAAGTGTGAATTCTCATAGCTCCAATACCTGCTGTTCTTACTGTTTACATAACCACTTAAATTAAACCAAGCCTCACCTGCGAACAAAAATAATGTCAAAGATGCCGGGACAGCGAGTGAAGGTGAGGCTGAATGATAGAAAGATCAATCACCAGCGTAGAGATAGGGAGAGGAGTGAGACAGGGATGCTGTTTGTCACCCAGTCTGTTCAACTTATATATGGTGAGTGGCTGGTCAAAGAAGCCCTGGAGAGACTGCTGATTTCAGGATAGGAAGACGCCTTATCAACACAATAAAATATGTAGATGATTTAATATTACTGGCCAAAAATAAATAAGAATTTCAGGAAATGATGGACCGGCTAGTGGAGATAGGGAGAAGATACATGAAGATCAACGTTGAGAATTCAAAAGCCACGGAGATTTAAAAAAAAATTAAGAGCTTCTGAAAATCAAAAATGGAAACAAGGAGTTGGAAAACATAGAGCAGTTCAAGTAACTGGGAAGTTCGCTGTCAAAGGATGCCTACTGCACCAAGGAAATTAGTTCAAGGATCGCTATGGCCAAGGAAGCTTTCAACAAGAAGTTTGTATTGGCCGGTAAGTTGAGTTTGGAACCGAGGAAGAAACTGATGAAATGATACATTTGGAGCATCGCACTGTATGAAGCAGAAACTTGGACTCTTAGGAAGAACTTTGATATGTAGTGCTGGAAAAGACTTTAGAAGACCAGGTTGACCTACAATCTGACAAATGAAGAAATCCTAAAAAAGAGTGGGTGAGAATAGAACCATTTTGGGTGTGATACTTCGGTGCAAAGCAAATTGGATAGGACACATCATTAGGAAGAACTGTCTTCTGCATGACGTCATCAAAGGAAAGGTTGAGAGAAAGAGGAGCCTAGGAAGGAGGAGGATTCAAATATTAGATGACTTGAAGGGAAAAAAAACATTCTGGGAGCTGGAAGAGGGGGCAGAGGACAGGGCGCATTGGCGGTATAATTTCACTGGCAAAAAGTGGACGGGTACGGAGACAGAACACCTAATAATAATAATAATAATAATAATAATAATATGCCAGCCCTGTCCCGCCCAAGTTCTTGGAACCATTCACAGTATCGCAATCTTTCCCCTTGGTCCGGTTTCTTGAATTCATGGATTGTATGTAAGGCGCAAGTTTCAGACGCTCCGTATACCTCTGCGTTGTTCCATAACTCAATCCAGTTTGTTGTTATAATCTTCTTGAGGACTTCCTGGGTGGCCGTTCTAAGCATTGCCCAACCTCATTCAAAATTTTCACCATTGATGTCCGTCCAGATTGTTTCACTTCACTCACTTTCCTTCTTTCACGAAAACTGTGTACTCGCCATATCGTCGATATATTCGGTAGGATTCTGGAAAACTACTCACAAACGATTGTTGGCATTCCACGTACGAATTAGTCTTAAAATAACGTTCCAGAAGGAATAGTCGCTCTGCTCATGAAAAACTCACCTCAAACTTTCAAATGCTGTAACTCAACTATTTAGACCTAGCGGATGTCTCAAGGTCATGCTGCCTGCACAACACCCGGCTGACATTACAGTGTTGCCATACATGTAAATTAATGTTCTTTTTCTATGCTCTTCTACGAGAAATATCCTTGAAAAAACAGGCGTGCGAGACTTTCGAATCATCCTATATATGAAAGTAAACCTAGGAACTATTTCAGCCTATAAATATGATCTCAGATCTAGCAAATCAACCCTCTTGATGTATCTAGTGGGACAATTTGATCTTAATTTTGGAGGGGAGTTGGGGATTCGGGTGCGTGGTAGGTATTAAAGCACGCCCTATCTGTGGAGGATAGTGATTAAATCCCCGAACATGGCAATTATTATTTTAAACATTAAATCCCTTTCCAAGTAATTTAAATTTTTTTTAAAACAAAGTTGTAAGTGTTCTTTATAAGACTCCAATAAGATACTAGTTTATACAGTGGGGAGGAATATATACTTTTTTTTTCATCACCGCTTCTTACTACCTGTTCAGGTTGTACGTATGATAATTAATGGGGTAGATATGAGGAAGGAGGTATTATAAAGGTAATCAACACGTATTTACGTGGAAAGAGAATGGTAAAATTTTTATGATAAACCACCTTCAGTATACCTAAGCAGAGGTCGAACCCCGATCTCCTTGTCATCAGCAGGCCAGTCTAACATGAGAGTGACGCCTTAGACCATTCGGCTACTGAAGCGGGTGTCACTCTGTTGTTGGACCTGATTGCCGATTACGGGAAGATCAGGGGTTCGAATCTCGGTCGACTATGCTGAATGTGTTCCCCCTCCCTTTAAATTGTTTCTCGCTCTCCTTCTCCACGAATGATGCTACATTTCCTCTAAAAACTCATTTATTTATACCTACCTCATTTATGTGGCTAAATATGGATAGACCGGACGGATAGTGAAACGCGGTACACACATACATATACACTTACACACATATACACACACCAAACAAACAATACATGAATAAATCATTCTCTTCTCTTTGTTCCGTGCTTTTAGATTGTAAGAGTGGGTAGCAGAGAAGGGTGAAATGGGTGATGGGAGGGGGGGAGAGACGGAGGCTTGGACCGGCGCTGGGCGTCGGGGGTTCTTGTGTTTCTCAGCTCTCTGATGAAATTGGTGTGTCAGTTTCGGCTGACGGAGCGTCGCGTCATGTAGCTTGACATGTTGAATGGTCACTGCTACTTACAGAAAGGGGTTGGTCCAGGGTGAAGGAGAAGGGGGTTGATAGGAGGGGGGGGGGGGGAAGGTTGTCAAGGGCTTGAAAACGAAATGGAAGCTTCACGCAGAGGACGTTTGTCGTTCGGACTTGACGGGCAAGGAAATGTATTGTGAGGTTTGCACGACTAGTTCATGACGTCCCCAGTTGGAGAGCAGAGATTAGGTGGCGGGGGTGGGGTGGGGGTGAAATCAGGCGTATTGGTGCGACGTAGTAATAGTTGTGAAATAGTTTCTCATTACAGAAGTCTGTTCAGGGTTCTTTATAAAGAAGTAGAAACCCCATAGGAATTAAATACCAACATTTTTCACGGTCAATGTTGATAACATCTATATAATTTGATAACCCAGTTCCGGTAGGCCTAGTTGAGAAAAGTGGTTTAACTTATTTTGACAAACAAATATTTATTTTAAAAGTTAGGAGCCCAGGATGTCGACAAAAATAGTAACTTCCAACGAAAACCCTATTTTTATAGCAAATTTCCAGCTTTTCTGATGTGTAGGCAGTGGCTCATCTACACAATCATTATTTACCTACATCATCATGGAAACCCTAATTTGGGCATGATTGTGTATCGGTAAATAACATATTTATTTTTGCTCAAAATAAATTCAATATTGCTCCATTAGAAACATCAAGTTTAGTCTTCTTCACATAGTGCTATCAACATTTCTTGAATATCTTTCAAGAGCATAGCTGTGTTAGATGACAAACTTTTTAAAGGAAGATAAAAAGTTGTCATTACATTCTAAGACACCCTTGACAGATACTCAATAACTATTGATATCACCAGGCGAAGAGAACTAAACTCTATATTTCTACTAGAGCAATACTTGATTTATTTTGACAAAAAAAAAGTGTTAATATAAAAACTACAAAAACACTGACCTTTTATCGCGTCTCCTACATCCCCCATTTATTTTATTTTATAATGTTTAAAACAAATAATTAAAAGTATTCTAAAATATCCTCATGGGACCAGAGAGAACTATGGCAGCGTCCAGTTTAAAAATTCTTATACTACCCAACCTTTATCCCATAGAATAAGTCACTATTAATCACAGAGTTGGACGTATTAGTAATACTAATAATAATAATAATAACGTAAATTTGTAAAATATATAGGCCCAAATACCCTGTAGGCTATTATTTCTGTGATGTTTCGTAACGCATTAAAATTAGAGCAAGTAGATTAATACAAAAGAAAACTTCAAGTCTATAAAGAAGGTTATGCCTAATAAGTGGTTGCTAGAAGCCAAATTACATCTTAAGTAAATGTTTTCAAAACAAATGACATTCCATGATATATAATTATGATCAAAATTAGTCTTGTTTTTTAAAATTAGATTTACTCTAGCATTATAACTGATATAGTATGGGTCTTTTAAGGGTTTCTACGGAATGAAAATAACAATACAAGTAGTACCGCTAGAGACCGCTGACTTAATTCTATTTCTTCGTGATACGAATCGCATCGTGACCAGTCCCGGGGCAATGAAATTGTTTTAAGTAGTTCAAGTGGCTCAGTGGATCGGGTCCATACTATTCAACAGCCACCGAGAGAATAGCTTCTCCGTATGGAGGCAGTTTCTACTCACATCGGTGGCCCCTTGGACTATTGTGGTGTAAGTCTCTTCTGGTTTATCGGTGATGAGATCTGGCAGAGTGGCCACGCGCCTGGGAAATCGGGTAAACACAGGGAATTTTTGCAAAATTTCGTAAAAAATATTGATCAATTTGTTAATCTGGGATATTTAACTAAAGGCTTAGAATAGTGGGTCTCTAGATGAACGAAAGAGTGAGCTGGAAAACTAATCACGCCGATTAAAAAATGCCTTACTTCCCCTTAAACAATAGTTACTAAGTGACAGAAGATGAATTTCCCCAGTAATGTTAAACAGTCCTGTTTTAAACATGTCACATGACTTTACACTTATCCACTTTGATGAAAAATGAAATTTTACTACTCTTTTCTTCAATCTAAGCTGTTTGGAAAATTGGGAATTCTTTCTAGAGAAAAACAGAAAAACACTGGGATTTTGGTAGCAATAAAATAGTGGCAACCCTTTTAGTATTTTGAGGTCAGGGTTTTAAATTCAAACTCGGGTAGATATCTCCCCCACCCCCCCAATGGTTTCTTCATTTTAACTCCTTGCAAATATGAGTCCGTTTCCTGTAAATTCTACCGTCTTCATCTTTACCCCTATTGGTGTAGATGTGCAAACAACCCGGACGAGTAGTAAGACGTACGTGAAAACATATACATGAAAGAAACAAGAGAACGTGTTGTGCTTCATATTATTCCTCTTTTTTTTTTCTGAGTGTATGTCTGAGCTGTGCTCTCCTTGCGAGAAGGCGGTTCCTATTTGAATAAGTATATTCCTCTTTTATGACGCTGGTAATTGCGTGTGATGGCGGCGAGATGGCAGTTGACACAGGACGTTGATGAGGCGACGGTGATATAAATAAAGAAGGACCAAGCGAGGAGGTCCCGGTATCAGATGACACGACGGCCAGTCCTGAGAACGGAAAAAAGGAAAACTACTTCATGGTAATAATGGTACAAAATATACTTTAGACTCAGGAAAAAAAAGAGAGAAAGAGGAATAAAAGGCGGAGGACATAACAGTAACCCATTCTATTGTGTGTGTGTGTGTGAAGATAGAGAGGGGGGCCATATTCCACGTCACGAGAGTAAAAATAATGTCCCCCTGACGTCCATTGGAGTTGTCGCAGTCGCCCAAAGAAATGGCCATTCTTTATGGGGATATTATCTTTTCCCTTTTCAGAAAGAAAGAATGATACGGGGTCAATAACGCTTGGCATGATGTACACTGTAAGGCGAAGACGACCGTTTTATGGGCGGGGTACAAACGTCTACTGGTGATGTCGGCGTCGGTCTGGTCCGGAAGGGAATGCGTTTAAAACTTGCAGAAATCCGCGAATTTGTGCCGACCGCTTTCCTTGAATGCGTCAAATCTGGTTGAGTGGTGGTAAAATATTCGTTCGTCACTGTGCGAATAATGAAGTCGTCAATGTTTGAATGGAATCAATGGCGGTCTTGACATTTGTCTTCAATTTACTCTTCGTTTACCTTAAAGGTAGCAAGCTTACCTTGCTTAGTCCCACTATGGTGTAGCTCTTAAGATAGGTTCAAAGTGTTTGGCAAGGTAAGACCGCTACTTTGCTTGGTTCCACTATGGTTTATGTTATAATATAGGGTCATAGTGTAATCAGGCAAGGTAAGACCGCTACCTTGCTTGGCTCCACTATGGTTTATGTTATAAGATAGGATCATGGTTTAGTTTGTCAAGGTAATAATAATTTCTCCTTGCATGATGTACAGTACTTATAATTTAACATTAGACCCAGTTTTTAAGAGCCCGTTCCACCCCACTGATAACATCCAACACTGCTCGAACCAGGCGTCACATCGTAGTGTTGTTTGCTGAATTCGTATTTTAAACATATGAAATTAAAATCAGTGAAACCCCTTTACCTTAAAAAATATATATTTTAAAATTTAAAAACTAATAATCTGATAACAATTTTTCTGTTGTCAACTGAAAAATGCAGTAAACCGTTTTGGTTCGATCGTAATCTTGTATAAAATATCCCGGCAAATCGCTCGTTATATGGGATCTTTTAAGTATCCAATCATGACTTGTTATAAAGTTGATATTATAGTTTCCAATACCGAGAGTCAGCGGGTAATGTAATGCGATTTTATTTCTCTAATCGTATCATTGTAACCCGCACCGATGAGCATGGGGACGTTGATGTCAGTCTCGTCAAGCCAGACTTTAAAGTAGGTCTTTGCTAAAAAAAATCTCCAAAGTTCTGTAAAACAGTGGTTCTTAACCTTTTATTACTCGCTGCCCCGTCAATATCGTAAAATATTTTCGCGACCTCCTAATTTTTAATGGCATATTAATCGTTAAGATTCGTTCTAAAAGAGTGGCTTTATTTACTGATTATAATAACAAAAAAAAACAACAACAGATATTAACTTACCTAAATGTATTTAATGGGACCTCTGCTGTTAAACACTTTCCACTAATTTATCGTAAACAGATGGGGATTATTTGTATTATCCAAAGGTTTTTATTATCAGTTTCCCCTCCCCTTCATTACCCCAGAAAATTGAGAGTATACTGTACTAACATGCTTACACTCATCGAATTCTTTCTTCCGAAACGTTAAATTTAAGATAATTGAATTCAGTAATAAGCAAATAACATTTTAAATTAATTTTTTTAGGCCCCCAAAAAACCTATTTGTGGCCCTCCGGTTAAGAATCGCTGCTGTAGAAAATACCAGGTGTCGTATAAATTGATCATGGTTAGATCTTCATGAAATGTCACAAAAGGTTCTTCAACCTGCGAGACTACTACTATTACACTCTATCGTTCGAAGCTAAGTCGTACGTCATACTACCCCTTGGACAAGCGACGGCTCTTGGAGGACCATTGTTTCTACTCACTCATGTGTGTAGCAGGATGTTGAAGCGGTGATGAAACGAAATGACAAGTATTTTATATTAGTAATGAGGGTGTGACATCATTCATCTCAATTGATCTGTTTCACTACGATGACAGACGCCCGTCCGTCTTCATTGCTTCATTACTCTTTAACTTTTTAAATAGATTGGTATATTCACGGTATGGGGTCTGTTGGTTGCAGGGTTGTCACGCACCTGTAAAACTGGAAAAACACAGAGACTTTTTTGCGTCTGAAAAAAAAATCGGGAAAACACAGGGGATTTCAAGAAATACAGTAAAAATATTGGAATATTGGTTAATTTGGGACATTTTGATTGAAAGCTTAAAATAGGTCTTTGGATGAACGAAAAAGTTAACTGAATCACGCTGAATCATACATGTTTTACTACCCCTTAAAGGTTGTAAAACAACAGAAGATATATTTCTCCTCAATGATTAAATCATCATGTTTTAAACATTAGTTAAATGATTTCACATTTAGTCAATTTAATGAAAAATTAAATTTTATTTTTCTTTCATACAATTTATGCTTTCTGAAAAAACGGAAAATCTGTAAAACACCGAGAATTTAGTAGTATGAATATAGTGGCAACCCTGTGGGGTTTTTTGACCTGAAATTAACGACGTTGCCTTCTTGGTGAATTTGAAGATATTTTGTGAAATGGGTTGCGTCTTAACTGGACTCTCCTCCACTAACACGCTATAGACGCCAACGAACGAAATAGAAAGAGAGGGAAGAAAATATTAATTCACCCTGCTATGCTCTCTTGTCTATCTGTTTATAAAACATTACGTCTTCCGCTGACTAGTATACAGACACAATACTGTTTGTGCCTGGACAGCATACACTTGTATTTAAAAATTATCTTTTTCTGGTTTCCTATTCTAGATAGACATATGTTATTCCACGTACTTTTTTATTCCACATTATGGAAGGAATATTCCTACAGAACATTTTCGCGAATAAACAAAATAGTCTGAGTTGTAGAGAGAGAAAAAAAAGTTAGCAAAATAATTACTTCAAGATCAGAAAAATAATCGTGTAACAACATAAGACTATTATTAGAATTATTTAAAAAATATTTTTATAACTTTCAATGTTATCTTTAAAACTGGCCGAATAAAATGTTAACACATTAACACGAAATAATCCTGTATTTATATGAATATCTCGGATAGGTACAATCCAATTTCCATAGGAAGGGTCTAATCTGAGAGCTATAGAAGCTACTGGATCTACTTCCACTTATTCATACGTTAGGTCGTGTGATTTGCAGCTCTCACTTTTGATAACCATAAAATAACAATAATAGTGTAGTAAAATGTTAATAATGTTGGTTTCAAAAAATATATGTAGGCCTATATATAGTTTTTAAAGGGTCTTTCATAATAAATTTGGACCAAAGTAAAACGTGGATTTAGAAACATGTTCATAAGGGAAAGTATCGCTTGTGGCCTATAACATAGGCGTGTTTTGTTCCAGGTTGTGATATTATTTATTGCCTTCTGGTAGCGAAAGTATTGTATTGCGAATGAAAATATATCCGTACATCTCTCTCTCTCTCTCCCAGTAGTCCCGAGAAGATCTGTTCGGATTCACATCTCAAAGGGGCTAGAGATAAAGAGAGGGAGAAAGCGTTGTTATTGGAGCGTCCCCCCGCACCTGCAGTGGAGGGTCACGTGACTCCCTTGCACCTTGCGCTCGCCCTGCAGTCGGAGCGGCGGCACCTCTTATTGGCGTCTGACCGATGCGAGCAAGAACGAGCCAAGTTGCACTCTGAGGTGGAGATAAACCTGTTGTATTCCTTCTGCGGTTAACTTTTATAACAGGTCAAAATGTAAAGGATGTTTGCATACCTGTGACGGCACGGCAAGTCGAGATATTATTCATTATTAATTTATTTACTTTTTATTTTTGTGAGTTTTAAAGATATAACATTAACATAGATACAAATTCTTAAATAATTCTAAAAGGAGTCTTACATTATCGCATTTTTTTTTTTTAAATCTTGAAGTAGCTTTTTCTTTTGTAAACTTTTTTTTTAAAAATCGTCTACAAATCAGGCGATTTGGTTTATTCACGAAAATAGCCAGTAGGAATCTTCCTGCCAGAATGTAGACTAAAAAAGTCCGTGGAAGAAAATGTCTATCAAATTCAATAATAGGAAACAAGATAAAGAACATTTTGAAATGGCAAGTCGATGCTGTCTGGACGCAAATAGTAGAGTGAATGTTAATACTCGTCATCGGAAGAGGGTATGTGTTATTAGCAGATAAACAAGAGGCCTTGCAGGAGGATGTGGTGAGTTTATTCCCTCTCGTTCTATTTCGCACATTGATGTAAAAGTATAATGGTGCTTAGAATGTGGTCAAGTTAAGATTCAACCCGTTTAGAAGCATTCGAATTCACCAAGTAGGCAACGTCGTTAATAAGAACAGCTGCGTGTTCAAACGCCACGTTAATTATGTCTTGACACTTTTCCAGGTGGCGTAATTTGACCTTTCTTGTCAAATTGACAGGATGCATTTAGGTGGCGGATGGTTACGGGACTACTTTTGATCCATTTTCAAACTATTGGTAAAGGCCAAATTTAGTGAAAGCAAAATACATTGATTTAAATATATTTTAACTATAAATTGTTTTCATAGAGAAATATATATTTTTTTAATGTTTTTTTTGATTAAATATATTTTCAAATGATAAATGTTTAATTATTAGTACGTACTTGGAATGACAATCTTTATTAACTACTCTACATTTTGAGGGCGTTATTTGAGCATAGAGGTGACCTGGCGGTCTAGGGGTAAGATAACAGATCTTTCTGTTTAGGGTCCAGGGTTCAATCCTTGGACCCAGCACAGATTTATTTGATTACCAAACCCTTCCTTCAGCTTTGACAAGACGTGTATCAATTACAACTTGTGAATGTGTGGAATGCCAGACCTCCACCGTGGTTTGGATCCCATGTTAAACTGTAGGTCCTCCATTTCATCTTACAATCACCCTACCATTACACATTAGCGTATAACCCAAACGGGTAGTAAGACGCGGTGCTAATAATAATAATAATAATAATTATAACAATAATAATAATAATATCTCAGCAGAGGCAATTTTCTTGTCCTTAATCTACATAAACCTTTGTAGTGTTTACCACCTTCGGTGGTCGCGTGGTCTAAGGTGTCACTCTTGCAAAATACTGATAGGGACATCTAATTTTTTAAATTATGATCTGTGAATTGAGGGTGTTCTTACCTAAATTGTTTATCAATCTCCTCCATGTAAATGCGAGTAAATTTCATCTAAATTCCACCTTCCTCATCCCAACACTTTTAGTGCAATTATGCGGATAGCCTGGGCGGATAGTGAGATGTAGTCACAGAAATAAATTTATAAATAAAAATATAATTGTTTATAGAACAGAGTTGTGTGTTAGTGAACTAAGATGACATAATCTACTCTTACCTGAGAAGTAGAGATTTGGTTTGAATCTCTGTTAGGTAGTGCTTTTTTTCTATCTATTTGCTCGACGTCTTAATACCTGTCTGGGCAATCTGAATTTAATTTACACTAATATACTTAACACATGGCTTAACGTCGAGTCCAACTAACAAAATCAATTTCTTACGTCATTCTTGCACGTAGAAATAAATTGGTTGAATAGCCGAGGGAAGTGAGGAGAGGATTGGGTGGGCATACACGTTCACGAGCGCGCGCACACACTCACACTCTTAGTCTAGGTTCTTCTTGAAATGGCATATAGTACCGCCTCAGTTATGTAAAATATTCCAATATATTGGCCAATAAGGTGAGCTGCGGACCAGATCTAGACAGGGTCCAACAAAATTAAACATTCGCCCCCTCTCACCTCCACCTCCCCCCCCC
>CABFVZ010000360.1:189351-203881 GCA_902151445.1 Timema monikensis
GTTGGGGGGGGGGGGGGGGGGGGGGGGGGGGCGAGAAAGGATTTTTGGGGGACCTTGAAAAAATAATTTAATATGTTATTTGCTTATTACTGAATTCAATTATCTTAAATTTTACTTTATGAAAGAAAGAATTCGATGTTCGTAATCATGTAAGTACAGTAGACTCTCGATTTTCCGAGGTAGTGGTGTGAAAGGGAAGCACGGATAGTACAAATAATCGCCATCTTTTTACCGTCGCCATTCAAAATTTGTTGCCCTTTGTTTCTACTTATTTATGTGAAAAGGGATTTTCCACAAGGATGAATATTAAAACAAAGCAGTGAAATCGACTCCGAATCGACTCCTGCATTTGAATATCATTAAGTAATACAATCGAAACAAGAATGAACAAATTAGTGGAAAGTGTTCAACAGCAGAGCTGCCATTAAAAACACCTAGGTAAGTTAATCTCTGTTGTTTTTTATTTGTTTGTTATTATAATCAGTAAATAAAGCCACTATTTGATTGAGATCTTAGTGAATAATGTGCTAATAAAAACTAGTGGGCTGTGTAAATATTTTAAGATATTTACGGGGACCCGAGTAATAAAAGAAACACTGGTCTAGACCAGGCATTTCAAACTTGCGGTCCGTGGACATTTTGATGAACCAACATACAACGCGACCCAAATTTTGATTTTAGAAACGTTGTAGAAACACACAATTTGGGATTCAGTTACTAGGCTAAATTTGGAAATGGCGTATTTATTACATGAGGGAATCTAGTAAGGAAGGTTGGCGCAACAAATATTATCTTTACACACTGATCCACAAAAAGTTTATGTTTGCAAATCAAATATGTTTAATGATTGGGATAAATACAATGCGTGGCCAATTTATTACATTTTAACTTTATATATTTGTGTTACTAACATAGCCATTACAATTCAACTAATTTGTCATCGAACTAATATTATGTTATTTAAAACATAGTTGCTTTCAAATAGTATTGCAATTATATTATTTAAATATTAATTTTTAGTTAGTCCTCCCTTTGCATTAATAACAGAATTAACTTTGCCAAGTATGTTTTTAATGCATTTAACAGCCATCTCGGCTAAAATGTGTTAGTTGTAGCTCCATAGCATATTATTCTTTCTACTAACTGGATTTTATTAGTTTTTTAGCACCGAGTTTTACTACTTGTTCGGGTTATACGCTTATGTACTAATTACGTCAGTGGTTTTAGGGATTGGGAAGGTTATATTCAGAGAAGAGTGTACCCGCATTTGGAGGGAGGGAGAATGGAGTGAAAGTCGACTCGCCCACTGTTATTGTTCTGTGGAAGAAAGTAAACACATCAAGTGGTTGACCCTCCGACACATCAACTCGTCCACCCAAACTTGGATTGTTCACTGCAAAAGCTTACTAATTACATACTGTGTACCGTAAACCCACCCTCTCTCCGCACCCCAAAATCAAGTAGTTAAATTCCACATTACTGGTATCACAGTTGGTCGTCAAAATATTACATTTAGTCATTTCACATGTATTGTATTAAAATAAAGTAGTTTGGTTAGGTTTTGTTAGGTAAGTTATAGTCGTAATTACTTTGTACGCTTTTGCACTGAACAATCTAAGTTTGGGTGGACGAGTTGATTTGTCAGAAGTTAAACCAGTTGATGCGTTTACTTTCTTCGGCAGAACAACAGTGGTAGAGTCGAGTTACAGACTGAGAGTGGAAAACAATTTTGGAAAGACTACCCTCAGTACATCTGACCTAGATTTGAACCTCGATCTCCCTGTCATCGGTAGTCTAGTCTACTGCGAAAGTATCGCGTTTGATCATGGGGCCACCGAAGCGGGTTATCTTATTAGGGATTTTTTTTTTCCTTTGAAATTTATCAATTTAAAAGTTACGATACATTTTCTATTTGGTACAAGTCTGAAGAGTTTCTACTGCCACCCTCATTTAATTGCAATACTATTTTAAGGCAAGATGCATATGTTATTAAAATATATAATAAATAAATGAAAATGTAGCGTTGTCCTCATTTTCTAATAAATTACCCAGGGACTGTAAATGTGCGAACAGTTGTTTTCTATTCGGAAAAGAAACGTACTTCCTAAAGATAGTGGCTTACGGACAAGCATTTGTTATCATTATTATTATTAGTACCGCGTCTTACTACCCGTTCGGGTTATACGCACTTACGCTAATGTGTAATGGTAGGGTGATTGTGAGAATTGTGAGATGAAATGGAGGACCTACAGTTTAACGTGGAATCCGAACCACGGTGGAGGCCTGGCATTCCCCACATTCAAAAGATGTCTAGTCAGAGGTGAAGGAAGGGTTTGGTAATCAGATAAATTTGTGCCGGGACCGAGGATTGAACCCCGGACTCCAGCACAAAAGTCCGACACCTTACCCCTGGACCACCCGGTCACCCACACATTTGTTATCAAGTATGAACGTGATTTTCAACACATTTATTTAATTTTTATTTATTTAGCATCGCGTCCTACTACCCGTTTGTGTTATACGCTTAAGTACTAATCACGCTAATGGATTGGGAATTGGGAAGGTTGAATTTAGATGGAATAAACCCGCATTTGCGTGGAGGGAAAGTGGAAAGCCACTTAGGAAAAATCATACCCAGTTCACCCGACCTAGATTCGAACCTCGATCTCCTCGTTCTCGGCAGTCTAGTTCAACACGACTAGCGCGTTAGCTAACTACGCCACCTAAACGGGTAGCACATGTTTTAAAAGTTTGACATTCACAGCATTGTTGCAAATAAAAAGTTTCATATTTCTAGTAAAAATAGAGGGTCTATCTCAAAATTTTATGTAATTTTAATTTTCTTTTTATAATAGTAAGTATTTTAAAATTCAATTGTTTTCACTTAAGATGGTGATATACACACACAAGATGATCGGAAACTCATAGTCCAAACTGCACATATAGCTTGTTTGAACTAAAAGTAATACAAAATCCTTATACATTGACATCCGGAAAACTATGCTAATACCATTAAATTGTGTTCGAATTTCGGGGTACAGCGCCTGGAGCTCAAAGTTGTTCAAACATGCGTGTACAACAAGTTGCATAGGAGCTAGGCGCGTTTTACTGCACATTTAATATTGGCAAACACTTTCTGTGATGTAGGACCGTTAATGATGACCCTCAGAACATATTTCACATTTTTAGATGAACTGGTATGTTGTTTACTATGAATTGTGGTTATATTCTGCTGCCGTGCTCCACGATGTCAAGGTGGGCAGTGCCACGCGCCTAACTCATATGCGACTTGTTGTACACGCATGCTTGCACAGCTTTAATCTCCACGCGCTGTACGCTGAAACTTTGAACACGATTTAATGGTAGAAGCATAGGTTTCAGGATGTAAGTGTATAAGGATTTTGTATTAGCTTTGGTTCAAACAAACTTTATGCGCAGTTTGGGCTATGAGTTTCCGAACATTCTGTATATTTGAATTGCAACCCTTTGAGTATTTTAAATTTTGAATGCGGTCCTCATGACAAAAAAAGAGTTTGACACGCCTGGTTTAGAGGCAGCTCCACTTTGCTTCTAACTGCTACTTTCGATTCGATGCCGTCAATAGTGAGGTACACTCCGTTTATCTTGAAAGGTAGAATTATTTCCTTGGCAGATAACACTATGGCCCAGTCTTTATTTTACCTTTCGGAATTAATTAAGAGTACAAGAAAATGTATAGGACTATTGTTACAGGCCTAAGTATGTAAGGAGGTGAGAATATCAGATATTTTTATAGGTTACACCATAGTGAAATGGAGCAAGGTAGTTTGCTTACCTTGCAAGATAAATGAAGGGCACATCACTATTAGCTAATATATTTTTTTACAGATATTTAAACTCAAAATATGAGTCTAGAACTCATTGTAAATTCAGAAATATACTGATTTTGTTTAAAATGATTAGAATTATACTTTTTGTTGAAGAGGTGAAATAAAAATGTTCATTCAAGGTATTAAGGCACTAGAGCGATCTAATATAGATTCATAAACTCTAGAAACCAAGCAAGTTTATAACGTTCCTGGTCGGAGCTGTTTGTCATTAGGAGAACATACAGGGAGTAGGACAATACAAACGACAATGAAATTGGTGCTGTGACCCCCTCCGTACTCCTCCCGCTATTAAATTACATCATTCCAACCTCAAAGATTACCCGCTTTGTTGGCCGCATGGTCTAAGAGGTTATTCTCGCAATAGACTAGACTGCCTACTGACGGGGAGATGGTGGTAGCTACCTTTCGTCTCCCGGGCATTTAGCTCTTAATGTTGAACCAAAATATGTGGATTCGGACTTTTCAGAAAGAAAAATCTCTTCTATTAAATTATGTTTACAGGTCTATATAATGTATAGGATGATAAAAATAGTTTTGTGCTAATTCCAGTAGACACCAAACACGTGTAATATTAATTTTGTCATCATTATCCAACCTACCGTCTCAGATACATAGCCCCCTTTATTGCGACTTTGGCCCATCCGACCTGTAACGCGGTCCATCATTTACAAAACAGGTTTTTAGAAGACCAGATTCACTGATATATCACGTCCCGCTTGCGTGTTGTGTTCTTCGGAAGTCCGTCTTAGGAGGTTGCGCTCCTCCTGCAGTCTGTCGTATCACCAGGGATTGATCTCCTAGATACACTACTTTATGTAGTTTCGTGTGTTGTTTTCGAAACGTACTCATGTTGTGTTCTTTAAAAAAAATTAATATATGGATGTTTGTCCTATTAGCACGTAGTTCTCCCCTCCAGGTTGTCATGTACCATTAGTCACGCCATCTTGTCGCCACCACATGCAAGACAAGATGGCATCGCTCCTGGTGGATAGAGCGTTCTGCGTGCAGCCATAGTCCAGGGTTAACGGAAAGAGCCTTATCTGGCATCTATAAAAAGTTACTAGATCTACTTTCGAAGAATTCATACGTCAAGTCATATGATCTGCAGCTGTCAATTTTGAAATATATTAACTATAAAGTAACGCTAATTACATAGTAGGATTTTATCAACGTCGGTCGCTAAAAATATGTTTGTGTTTTCTTTAAAAGGTGCTCTAAATGTCCATTCTCAAGGTTAAACGAAGTATTTCATTTCATTTATTTAAGATATTGAATATAAACTTTCTGAACCGACTGATTAGAGCAAACACAACATCCATACCCGAGTAGTCAATCCATCATTGGGAGAGAGTAAACCCAAATTTGGTCATGTTGGGAATCAAACCCAGGACCCTTAGCTCGGAAGACAAACACGCTACCGACTAAACACTTATTTATAGGTTAAAAAAACTTGGACTGTGATTGTTTTTCCTAATGTTTGCTTCAAGTGTCGGCCACCATTTAACGTTTATTTAATTGACCTCCATTCAGTCCGAAGCATTGGTTTAACTGTTGGTTTTCTCCAGTTATTTAGGGTTTACAATGTATTAGCATCTAGGACCTACTGATTAAAGTCGACTTTAAGTGTTTTGTGTTCTGCGCGTCTACTATCCAACTAGTAGTTCTGTGAACGGTACTCGCTCCCTTCGTGTTTTTATTGTTACTACAGTGGACTTCGCTAAAACAACGATTCAGGAGACACAAACCAGGGTTTTCAAACCCTGAAAAATCTGGAAAACACATTGAATTTGGTAGTAAGAAAATAATGGCCACCCTGCATTAACATAAGTGTCTCGATATAGCTATGCCGTTCAAATTAAGCCATTAACTGGGTGAACGAAGAAACCGGTCGGCTTTTAGCGATACCTTAACCGGTGTTTTCAACGCGAATGTCTTATTTTAATTATTAGAAATAAAAACCACTCTAATTTCTTTTGGATAAAATCAACGGCTCGACGGTAGTTCGGCAAACCCTTTAAAATTAAGCAGGGCCTACAGTTTTATGTCATTCATTCGAATTTACTCGTGTCAAATGGGGTTCGTATAGTCGCGAATTCAGATAGTTTTATTTAAGGAACTACCATCTTAACTTTCTAATACATAAACTAATATCAACTTAAATAGGTGACAAAAACAAAATTAACACAAGTTGTACGCTTTCCATAATGTTATCAAGGTCAACTGTTTAATTATCTTACTAACTTATAGTAGAATTTTGGCAGTAATACCTTTTACATGATGAAAAAATATTTTTTGCTGTTCACATTAATACTATTTTACTCATTTATATAGATAAAGAAAAATGTAGATTTCTAAGGAAAAAAAAATTCAGTAAACTACCCTTAATTTGAGGGCTGTAATCAAACTCCTGATTTCACCTTGAGGATATAAAATATCATTAGCAAGTTTGAACAAAATCTATCAAAAGTTTTTTGGTTGTAGAACCAGGTACAAATAGACAGACATGTAAAGATACAGAATTTTTAAGACCCACTCTTTTTGATTTCGGGTGCACATAAACATTCCCAATTCCCACCAAAATCTTGGGATTGAAATTATTTCGATATTAAAATATTTCATCTACATCTAAAGGTAAAATAAAATATTCAGAATGATATATTTAAAACTGCCCTTTGTTCATCAGGCACTCCCGAGCTCCCACTGAAGTGAGTTTCGGAATATCTTTTCATTTACCACTCTGTGCCTCTGATTCGGTTTCTGTAAAGAATGGCGATGACCCCGTCGTCTTAGAGGAGTGTCGCCCGTCCTTGACTTAGGACATTATACCTACCTGGTCTCTTGGACATCTCCACACGGCCCCAAGGTCATTGTCCGTGTGACCAGCGCACCTCCTCTGCAGTGGACAACTGATCATGACTGTAATTACGGTTTTGCTAGATTATTAAGAATTCTGCAGGTTTCCATGGCCTACGTGAGAACAGAACATCTCCGTAATTGACAACTAACGATCTTGGTAGATTATTAAGGATTCTGCAGGTGTCCATGAACTACTTGAGAACAGAACAACTTCTCCGCAGTAGACAACTAACGGACTTGCTAGATTATTAAGGATTCTGCAGGTTTCCAAGGCCTACTTGAGATGAGAACATATTCTCCGCGGTGGACAACTAACGGTCTTACTAGATTATTAAGGATTCTGCCAGTTTTCATGGCCTACTTGAGATCAGAACATATTCTCCGCGGTGGACAACTAACAGACTTGCTAGATCATTAAGGATTATGCAAGTTTTCATGGCCTACGTGAGAACAGAACAACTACTCCGCAGTGGACAACTAACGGTCTTGCTAGATTATTAAGGATTCTGCAAGTTTTCATGGCCTACTTGAGATCAGAACATATTCTCCGCGGTGGAAAACTAACGGACTTGCTAGATTATTAAGGATTCTGCCAGTTTTCATGGCCTACTTGAGGACAGAACTTATTCTCCGCAGTGGACAACTAACGGACTTGCTAGATTATTAAGTATTTTGCAGGTTTCCAAGGCCTACTCGAGATCAGAACATATTCTACGCAGTGGACAACTAACGGTCTTGCTAGATTCTTAAGGATTCTGCAGGTTTCCAAGGCCTACTTGAGATCAGAACATATTCTCCGCAGTGGACAACTAACGGACTTGCTAGATTATTAAGGATTCTGCAAGTTTTCATGGCCTACGTGAGAACAACAACTACTCCGTAGTGGACAATTAATGATCTTTATGGACTATAAAATATTCTGCAAATTTTCACCACCTCCTTGTGAAGAGAAAACGTCCTCTACGGTGGACAACTAAAAGGGTTATGTAGGTTTCCACGGACGACTTATTTGTATCTTCCCGATAAAAATATTATTAATTTTATAATTGGACATTATAATCCTACCAAATATTAAGACCAACATTGTGTGGGAGTCGTTCTGTTTATGGGTCTTTTACAATCATTTGAATAAGCTTTTTATTTGACTCACCCGATTCTTAAATACGTCAGTCTCAGATTGTATTTCTGAGTGACCGGGAGGTCAGAGTTCGAATCACAGCCGGGTGTACTCATAGTGATTTTCGCTCAAGGATCCCTTACACCCACCTACCTGTATTTCCCTTAACGTAATTTTTTTCATTTATTTGAGGTATTTAACATTTACTTTCTGAACTGACTGATTATATCAGCCCACGACTCATAAACTAACTTTAATCTAGAATAAACACAACATCCAGACACCAGTCGTTAATTTATCACAGTGAAAGAGGAAACCCATATTTTACCAATGACACAATTTTTGGCCATGCTAGGAATTTAACCCGGGACTCTTAGCTAATTAATAAAACCCGCTACCGACTGAGTGAAGGTGTCAGTGCATGCACATCTTCTATAATTTTTCTCTTACTCATCCCCATTTATTTAGTATGAATATGAGGATAGTCCGGATAATTAGAAAATCACCAAGCGATTTTTTTAAATTAATTTATTTTATTTCTCTCTTTGCAAACGCACTACTACAGTAGGATTTAGTATGAAAACATTGTAAATTTTTTTTTCAGTCAAAATTGATAACATTTTACTATATTATTATTGTTATTTTAAATGTATTGATAATATCTATCAAAAGTGACAGTTGCGGACAGGGGTGGACAGCTTTGTTTCAGTGTAAGCTGAAACTGTGAGGTGAAGTATTTATATCTTTATTATTAGTTAGTTTAATGCCGTAGACATTTCGGCTACATTATCGATTATTAATTTCTACTTTCTACTGGCATTAGCAAAAATGCTTCTAAATGCTTAGACAATAGCTGGATGTATTTATTGATATATTTAAGTTTGTAAAATGATCCTCCACGCACTACTTGTGTAACTCACTAAACATATGATTTTACGTTTGTCTCAATAAATTGTTCATAAACAACACCAAAAAACAGCAAACAGAATAGTCTTACATTTAATTCCATCATATATGTTCGAAATTGATGTATTATGGGAACTTCAGACTTACTCATTTGAACTTTTGATTATAATTTAATAATAAAATAGTAATATATCGGATTGTAGGTGACCTGGTGGTCTAGGGGTAAGGTGTCAGACTTCTGTGCTGGGGTCCGGGGTTCAAGCCTCAGTCCCGGCAGAGATTTATCTGATTTCCAAACCCTTCCTTCACCTCTGACAAGTCATCTTGTGAATGTGGGGAATGCCAGGCCTCCACCGTGGTTCGGATTCCACGTTAAACTGTAGGTCCTTCATTTCATCTCACAATCACCCTATCATTACACATTAGCGTAAGTGCGTATAACCCGAACGGGTAGTAAGACGCGGTGCTAATAATAATAATAATAATATATCGGATTGAATGAATATATTTATTTTAGGGTAAATTATTTGCAGTAGCTGAACCAAACCGGCCCACCGGAATATATTTCGGTGTATCTGCGCCCAGTCCACCCCTGCCTGCAGATCACATTACTTGACGTATGCATACTTTAAAGAAGCTCTAACTGTCAAATAAGGTTCTTCCTGTTAAAATTGGACTGAAATTATAGGGCACACTCTCGGTGTAAATTTTTTATATTTGAAAATAGTTTTGGTAGAATCCGGGATTCATTGTTGAAAGAAATAGCTCCCCCCCGTTTTAAATATATATACATATATATATATATATATATATTAACAAGCACAGGTACTCATTGTTCTGGCCTTATTCTAAATATTTTTAATCGAACAAAGTGACCAGTAGGCGTTTCGATGTCTTGCGCTGCGCGTACCTTTTGCCAACAGATTCTTGGCAAAGAACTAAAAAATTTTAAATAAAATTTGGAGAGACCTATGTTGATGTTCGGGCTTTGTGGATATGTGGTGAAGGTGGGGCGAAGGGGTGATAGCGATTTGGATTGTTTTACGACTTAGCCCCCCCTCCCCCTTTTCAACCCTATTTCCTCCTACTACACACATTTTTTTTTCCACACGTGAAATACTCACCTGAATTTTTTAAAACACGAATGAGATAAATTAATGAAAAAATGAAACCCATTAAATCAACAATGCTTCATCCCACCTTTTTTTAATTTTTTTTTCATCCAGCACATTAAAAATGTTTGTCTGAGGATTTATTTTCTCCCATTTTCACCGTATGTGTGCGTGTGTGTGTGTTTGTAGGAAAAGTCCAGGAAAGTTGTCGACTAGAAATTTTAAAATAATACCTTCGTGGTCATAAAAAAGCAGAAGAGTTGAGAATCGGTTTTGAGGGTGTTGGGATTTTGAACGGTAGATGACAGCGTTTTTCTAGGTCGGGGTGGTAGGGGAGAACGTGGGCGGGTTTAGAAAAGTCTCGCCCATAAATAAATAAAAAAATAAAAGAGGGTAATGCCGTTCTGTTTTGGAAGAACAAAGCGTGTGTGTTTATATATATAGGGATTATTTCTAAGGGTGAAAAGGGGGTGAGGTGGAATGGTTTCTCTTCTGACCGCTATAAGGGTAGCGCTGTACCTGCTGGCCATAGAGAAACTACTACCCCTGAGTATCGCCGACTGCCACCGCCATGGCGCGACGACTGATTAATTCGTGAGCCAGGGTGCAACACGGACACAAGTGCATTACCTAGTAAGATATTAAAAAGGTACTAGTTGAAATTGACAGCTTTCAACAGCTGTAGCTTTTAAATTTCAGAAATATAGATTGGAAATTCAATTATAATCACTCTAGGTAGAATGTACAAGATGTCCCTAAATTAGACCTAATCCGCCCTCTTCCCCCATATTTAGCCTTAATATTAATACACTCATAATTTTAAGATCTATTAAAAAGTTTTTTTTTAGAATGATGAGTGGAAATCTAATGTTTTTGTTTAAATTAAACGAACTACCACAGTTTTTTCAAAAGCTTCAGTTAGTTACCACAATCCGTTTTAAGATAGCCCATTATTATTATTATTATTAATAATAATAATAATAATAATAATAATATTATTAGCACCGCGTCTTACTACCCATTCGGGCTATACGCACAAGATAGCCCCTAAAGTAGCGAATGTATAATTGGATCAGTAAATAGCAACCTGTTTAATATTACTATCTTAATTTTTTTTAAATATACCCCTTTTTGTAATTTTTTAAAATCTTGATATGATCGGTGTTGGCTGTAAACTAGAAAATGTGGATACATTTACTCTAACATTCTACCTTCCTCATCTCGATGCCACTACCTAAGGCAGACGAATTTCACTACTGGCAAGAAGCAGTTAGAGAAAATGTGAGTTTATTTGTAAATTCAATATAATATATTCTTGGGGTATTTTTCCCGCCGACCTATGAAACTCAAAACAAAATTCTGGTTTAATTATATTTTCAAAGTTACTAGAACTACTTTTATGTGTTCATACATCAAGTAAAGTGATCTGCAGATGTCATTTTTTATATTTATTACCGATACATTTAAAATAACAATAATATGATAAAATATTGTCAATGTTGGGCAACAAAAAAAATATTGTATTTTCATAAAAGGATTTTGCTATGAAAATTGGACTGTTTTAAATTTTATTTATGGAAGATGCGATATCCACTGTATAACACGAAGCTGGATAGGAAGGGGAAGATTTGGTGTGGTCCAATAGTCGCCCGGTGTGTCACGTATTGACGAAGGAGGAGGGAAAAGGGGGGTGGGGGTGTAGGGGAGGACTATCGTTACAGTAGTACGTGACCCTGTTGGTCCTTTGCCCCTGCGACTACATATCCTTGCTTGTCCTCAGAGCCTTCATATCCCAAGAAGGAACTATGACATCGGCGTGACGTTCAGTACCTATATTCCTTACGTAATTCAGTACAAGTAAACTATTACAGTGACTATTGACAAGAATAAGTAGCCATGATGGGAAATGTGTGCATAGTTTAGAAGTAGTGCATGCCATTGTTAATAACAGAGGTCGTACGTTGATGACACTGCATCTTCTTCTTTTTTTCCGTTAAGTCGATTGCAATGTAAACGTGTATGTATATAAACCAATTTTATGACACCTTGATCTTGAAAACATTACTTTTATTGTGCATATACATTTTTTTTTGTATATTTAAAGGTTTTTACATTTTGTGGTTTTTTGTAACTTTTGGGACTTTTTTTGTTTTGTTTTTAATCTTATCGTGTATTTTCTGTAATTTTTAGAAACATTACTTAATAATCTTAATAATCTTCCTTCCTTTGCCGGATTTCACAACCATTACCATAAATGGACAGGAAGAAAAATTGGATTTTAGATAAAATATGTATGATTTGATTTCTTAAGAGCATCTTTTGTATTTTGGAGGATATAAAAACAGAGTGTTTAAGCGCATTTTTAATAGCATTAATACACCATTTTTAAGTACATCTTTTTAAGGGTATCAACTTCCCGGTCCTGGTTATTGGCAATACTTTTTTTTTAGCACGGCGTCCTACTATCCGTTTGGTTATACGCTTCTATACTAATTACGCTGATGGTTTTAGGGATTAGGAAAGCTATATTTATAGGAAGTGTACCCGCATTTGCGTGGAGTTTGGAAAATCATATTAGAAAAACCACCCTTAGTACACCCGACCGAGATTCGAACCTCGATCTCCCCGTCATCGGCAGTCTAGTTTACTGCGAGAGTGGTGTGTTAGACCTTGCTGCCAGTGAAGCTAGTATTAACAATACTTAAGAGCCAGTTTCATCCTACAGATAACATCTAAGTTTGAGTAGGTAATACAGCTCAATTCAAACTTAGAATCGTGGTGCGGTTTTCTGCATTTAAAAAAAAACGTGTAATTCAAACAACAACAATATTAAAAAAATAATTATTTTAAAATCATATCTACTATTACTGTAAATTTATTCCCAACCAATCCTTTTATTGCCAAATAAAGAATGCGGACAAAACAGCATACCGCTACGATTTCTTTTCCTAGAGTAATCTTGTAGCTACAGTCTAATTTTCATAGGATGGACCTTATAGACCGCTAGAAAAGCTACTATAACTACTTTTACGTATTCATAGGTCAAGTCATGGAATCTTCAGCCGTAAGTTTTCATAGATATTATTATCAATAGGATAAATAATATTAATAATATTTAATTGTAAAATTTAGGCTGTTCGAAAACTAATTACCTAGGAAAATATTTGGTCAAAAAAAAAAAATTAAAATAAGGTAGAGTGACGGAGGTTACATAATGATGAGTTTCATACTATGTACTCATCAACATACATTATTAGGATAGTCAAATCTCACAGGTTACGATGGGCAGGAAATGGAGTACAAATAGAATAAACTAGAACCGCGATCAAGTTATTGACTTGCAAACCTAATGAAAAGAAACTATTGGGATGACCTAGACGCAGATAGGAGGATAACAATAGAATGGATCTGAAAGAGATAGGATGTAATGAGGTGGACTAGATATAACTAGCTCAAGATAGGGATAGGGTGTAATGAGGTGGACTGGATATAACTTGCCCAATATAGAGATAGGGTGTAATTAGGTGTACTGGATATAACTAGATCAAGATAGGGATAGGGTGTAATGAGGTGGACTGGATATAACTTGCCCAATATAGGGATAGGGTGTAATTATGTGTACTGGATATAACTAGATTAAGATAGGGATAGGGTGTAATGAGGTGGACTGGATATAACTTGCCCAATATAGGGATAGGGTGTAATTAGGTGTACTGGATATAACTAGCTCAAGATAGGGATAGGTGGCATACTTTAGTAAGTGCGGCAATCAACTTTCGATTTCCTAACGCCATAGAGTAAGGAAGTATATAAAATGTGTTTGTAAGTGTATAAAATTAATCAATTCTGTCCGTGATAAAAAGGCCCTTCCTACAATAATTGGACTGTGTTTGAGGTCTTACAGCCTGTATAACAACCGTCCCAACCCCGTCAGTTCAACAGTGGAGTTGTTGATAGACGAGAGAATATTCTTCCTAGTCATCGTTCCAAAGACCCGCCCTGATGCTCATCTGGACTCGGCCTGCTCGTCTATCTGTCCGAATGTTGTCAGTCTGTTGTCCGTCTGTTTCAAGGGGAGGGTGGGTCCTATTGTTTGCTCCGGGATTCAGAGCCACAGTGGCCCATCACATAAAAATGGAATGGATAGCTAACCTCGATCACATTTTAATGTAAGTATATATATATCACACACTTGCGAAAGACAAAACTGCCGATGATGGTTTGATAGTGGTTTGAATCCCGGTCGTATGTACTGATGTTTTTTTCTTTTTTTTTTTCATAAACGGGTTTTACACTCTCCTATAAATGTAGGTACACTTCCTCTTAGTTCAACCTTTCTCATCTTTAAACACATTACCGTAATTAATACATATAGTTATAACCCGAACAGGTACTAAGACAAACAAAAAAAAATATAACTGCAGGTACGAAGCGATTCAATTAATTTGTATGATTAACAAGGTTTTTTTGAAGTCATAAATGTTGGGTTTTTTTTAAAAAGAATTTTCAAAATAGAACCTACCCCTCTATGGTTGTCGCTACATAGTGTGGGGCACATAGTTGACTGTTACCCTCAGTGCTGTGTTTGCATTGTAATGTTGTGACGAACGTATTTGCATTGTAATGCGGTGAGTGACAAGCCCTGGATACTAGAGCTCTTGATGGGGGTG
>CABFVZ010000360.1:215865-226080 GCA_902151445.1 Timema monikensis
GGGGGGGGGATACACAACACAAAAGCGTGTTATTAAGTGGTGATTTATTTGACGTAAAATAGTATGCAAAGCACATTCGGCACTATCCGACAAGCAAATAACTGAGAAGTAGCATGTACGTTACGTATTATGTTTTAGTAGCGTTTAATATTTTTTTTAAATGTATAATAGTATCCATTCGTGACGCTCAGTATTTGTAGGCCTATACTCTCTCTCTCTCGCTCTCTTGATATAACTAATGAGCAAATATATATATATATCGCTGTTGATGTCTGGTGCGTGATGGAAATCTTTTTGACAAGCGGATTTATAGGACTTTTATCACAATCTATCATTAGCCAGTTATTGTTGGGCTACGAAATAAATCTTCGTTCGAGTTTGTTTTGGCCGACTTAATTTATTTATTTCATGGATTGAGTGAAAGTGTGTGTGTGTGTGTTTGCCGCTTGTTAAGGCTAAGGTTAAGGCTTAGGCGACTCGATTAGAAACTGGGGCACGTCTTGAAAATGACAAGAAAATCAATTCAAAGCTTTTATTTGTGTTTTTTTCTCCCACCGTGTATCAATACTCTTTAAGGATGTGATACTTTATGGTATTAAGAACTCGAAAGTTCATTGCCGCACTTACAAAAGTGCGGCAACTATCCTTATCTTGAGCTAGTTCTATCCAGTCCACCTCATCACACCCTATCCCTCTCTATCCGAGCTAATTATATCCAGTCCACCTCATCACACCCTATCTCTCTCTATCCAAGCTAATTATATCCAGTCCACCTCATCACACCCTATCTCTCTCTATCCGAGCTAATTATATCCAGTCCACCTCATCACACCCTATCCCTCTATCCAAGCTAATTATATCCAGTCCACCTCATCACACCCTATCCCTCTCTATCTTGAGCTAATTTTATCCAGGCCTTTCTCTTTATTAACGCTAATGGGATAGAGATAAGGAATTATTATTTAAAGGTAAATGTTTCAACATTTGTGTAAAAGAGCAGTGGGAGACCATACATTAAATGAACAACTTCAGTACACCCTATCGGGAATCGAACCCCAATCTCCTCTCATATACCGCAGAAATAGGCCTACTGCAAGAGTGATGCGGTAGAGCTTGAGACAACCGAAGCGGGTATTTGTAAAGAATGTTATTCTCATCTAACTTACAGCTCTACTCAGTATCCTCTTACAATCTCTCCACCTTAAGGTGGGGATGTACGGGGTGCAATTTTTGTAGCAAAACTTCCTTAGCCAAAATAAATCAAATACTGCCCTAGTAGAAACATATAGCTAATCTAATTTCCTTCACATGGGGATATCAACAGTTGTTGAATATTGGTCGTGATAATGACGTCATTGGTTGACAAATTTTTTAAATGAAGAGAAAAAAGTCGTCATTGAATTCCAGGACACACTTGACAGATATTAAAGAACTACTGTTGAGGTCACCATGTGACAAAAATTAAACTCTATTCTTCTACTTAAGAAATATTATATTTTATTTTGACAAAAAAAAAATTGCTATTAAAACAGCACAAACACTTTACTTTCCTCACGTCTTCTACATCTCCACCTTTAGGTGCTAGAATATTCGTTCATAAAGTCATAAATGCCAAAAACCAGCGGGGGCTTATAAGGTTCCTGAGCTGAGCCGTCCGCTGGTGAGAGAACAAACTGGAGAGCAGGAAAATAAAAATGGCAAATACAATTTATGTTGTGACCCCCTTACTAATAATACTTAGTACCGCGTCTTACTACCCGTTTGGGTTATACGCTTTTGTACTAATTACATTAATGGGTTAGGAATTGGGAAGGTTGAATATAGAAGAAGTGAAACTGCATTTGCGTGGAGGGAGAGTGGAAAACTATTTAGGAACCCCCCCCTCCCAATTCATCTGAGTGAGATTCGAACCTCAATCTCCCCGTCCTCGGCAGTCTAACTCAACAAATCCTCTTATTAAATGACATCATTTGATTCACAAAAATTCATTCTACTCTTTTATATCAGTTTGTTTAGTTTCCCGGCCATTCACTTCGTAGGGATCAATCTAAATATAGGAAATTTTAGACTTTTTAAGAGGGTAAAATTTTAACTTCTAAACTCTAAGTATCTTTTTGTTATTAGCTTTTACTAAATCAATTTTAATATATTTATACATCAAGTCACGTTATATTTTTCAATCGTCAATTTTGATTATAGTTAATTTTAAATTTACAAATTAAATATAATAAAAAAAACGCATGTAGTTATTATGCATCTGAGAAATAGGCTGTACAACATTATCGTTCGTATATAGTAGCGGTCCATCCTAATCTCATGTCAACAACCCGAAGGTTGATTTGATGTAATTTATATCCCTCCAGAGGTGACCTGGTGGTCTAGGGGTAAGGTGTCGGATTTCTATGCTGGGGATCAGGGGTTCAATCCTCGGTCCCGGCACAGATTTATCTGATTGCCAAACCCTTCCTTCACCTCTGACAAGACATCTTGTGAATGTGGGGAATGCCAGGCCTCCACCGTGGTTCGGATTCCACGTTAAACTGTAGGTCCTCCATTTCATCTCACAATCACCCTACCATTACACATTAGCGTAAGTGCGTATAACCCGAACGGGTAGTAATACGTGGTGCTAATAATAATAATAATAATAATAATAATATATCCCCGCGGAGCTAAGCACACACTCAACCCTTCATCTGGTTAGTGCTGCCTGGACCATCTGGTAGAACTTTATGAACTTTGGGAGTTCAGAAAGTGTGGTGTATTCCCGTTGCCTTCCACACTGAAATTCTACTAGCGAGCGAGAAAGATCCACAAAATTTTGCCGGGAAGGGTATTTTCAGATACGTTCCATGTTTACGGGATTTTTTTTTAATCGCTCAAGATAAATCCATTTAGCTCGGAGTTTGAACCCACGATCATTGGCTCATGAGGCGAGCACTTTATCCCAAGACCACCGAGGTTGAATATTAAACAATATTATTTGTAAATTTCTCCTCTCCCGACGTAAATTCAACCGGAATGTTTCTCTTGCATGTGTCACCTTCCCCACGAGACGGGTTGATATCTTGTACTCTGAATATTCCGTGCTGTGTTTCCTCCCTTCCCTAGCTCCCCACGTCACACGTCATGTCATGTCATGTCACGTCACGTCATGTCACTTGTCCCGGCTCAGCTCGTCACACGTCAAACCCCTCTCTCCCTGGTTGTCTGGTTCACATCAAACTGGCCCCGAGAATGTGAAGATTATACCGGATAACACATAGCTGGCTAAGTTGAGAGTGGAAGGTAAATAAAGCTAATTTAAAATGTTTTTTTTAACGTGTCTACAATCTGACCAATCATAACTGATAGAGTCCCTAGTATCATACTAGCCTTGCTGCTCAAACGATGATTGGCATAATTAATGGTCTAAGGCGTCACTCTCGTATTAGACTGGCCTAATGATGAGATCGGGGCTCGAATCCTGGTTGAGCCTACTGGAGATGGTTATCCCTGAATGGTTTCCCACTCTCTTTCCACACAAATGCGGTTAAATTACCTCTAAAATGCTTCCTTACTCATTCCTACCCCATTAAAGCCGTTATCATAAATGCGTGTGGACCTGTACAGGTAGTAAGACGCGGCGATAAATATATATATATATATATATATTTATATGTACTCTGAAATATAGCAATCTTACCTAAGGCCCTATCCTATCAGCTATACCATAGTGGAAACGTGCAAGGTAAGCGTCATACCTTTCAATATAAACTGAGTGTACATTTTATTTATTCAATATTTTGTCCCCCCATGAAGGTGGGGGAATAAGTATTTGAGGAAGATTGAATTCAAGGAATAAATATAAGATGTACATACAAAAAATAAGAAGCAAATGTAGTATAGAGAAACTATGTGTGATCTCATGACATTTGGTAAGTTTATAATGTCGATCGGGGTACAAAAAAGGTGGCTGAACTCTGGTCTAGATTTTTCATGCCGATGAAAGAGAAAAATGACCCACCTATTGGTCTACAGGTTGGTGCCCCCTGGGGATTGTTCCTTTGGTCACTCTGGTCTGGTTAATTAGGTTGAGTTAGGTTAGGTTAGGTTTAAGATACCCGCTTGGCTCCACATCCTCCATAGTCACCATCATCACGACATCTCATCGCGAGTATGACGCGAAGACTACCTCCAAGGTACATCCTGTGCTGCGTTTTGTTCCCACTGAGCAGTTAAAAGTCAACATCATACAAGGTGACCAAAATAGATAACAATGTATTTAAAAAAAAGGGAGAAGTTTCATGGACATTCTAAAAAAAAACAAAAAAAACATAGATATTCAGATAAAATTGATCACATCACAAACTAACACTTCAACAAACAGTAATATTTATTAAAAAAAACTGATATGTTTGTTGGACCACAAGGTAAACAGTGACATATTGGAACTCCACAATTCACTTGAGAGCGTAGTTCACACGTGACCGAAAAAGAAAAAAAAAGAAAAACAATTATCAGATGGACGCGCGGATAAGCAGCAAACGGATAACTAAAACTTTACTTTGCTAGAAAGAAAGAAAACCTTTCATCATTCATGAAACCAGAAATAACTTGCTTTTTTAGTCGCACGATAATGTTTTCCTCACCTTAAGGGGGACCTCCTCGGTAAGTGAGATATGTCCGTGCAGACGTTCAGTTCTAACCCATATTTAATTCTACTATGCATTATTTCAAAATATAGTTCATGCCAAAATAAAGTCAAAACATTCCAACAAGGCTCTTTTTTTCCTTAACAACCCTATACCTAGTTTGAGTTTTATTAATGGAGACAAATATGTGAAAATGTAACATTAGCTCATTTCCCACAAATTTCTAATTATTATTATTATTATTTAGCACCGCGTCTTACTACCCGTTCGGGTTATACGCTTTAAGTACTAATTACGTTAATGGATTAGGAATTCCGAATGTTGAATTATTGGAAGTGAACCCGCATTTGCGTGGAGGGAGAGTGGAAAATCATTTTGGAAAAACCACCCTCAGTACATCCGACCGGGATTTGATCCCCGATCTTCCAGTTATTGATAGTATAGTCTAGTGCAAAAAATTAAGCCTTAGTACATGCGGCCAATGAAGTTGGTCATGCATGACATATTCAATGGACCTTAACTGTTGAGATTACCATGTGAAGGCAAATTTTACTAAACATACTGCAGAAATATTGTACTTATTTAAAAAAAAAAAAAAATTAAAATACTGATTATAGCTTGCGTTCCTTGTTCCATCCCGCCTTAAAGGAAATTGTGATATAAAAAGGTTCTTTTTTTTAAACTCGGGGTACCCCCTTCCACAAACATTGTCGATTTCATTGCCTGGTTATCTTTATTTGGCCATCCTTTATTCAATTTATTCCCAAGAAGTAAGATCTAAACAACCGTGACACATTTCCCAATATTAGGCGTGAGACGAAATTCACCCGTCCTTCCTCCTATCCTCTTTGAAAATCGTTTCTTCTGTTAACTGAGCTGTGTTCATTTTGGTGAACTTTATTAAATATATAATTTTTGTTGTTGTTTGTTTGTTGTTAAAGGAGCAATCAGATCTGTAAGGTAGTGAAACAAAGCAGTTATAATTCAGAGCGGTTGCGTCTGCTTTTGACGCCGGTTTATTTGCGATGTGTCACTGGAAGAAGGTATGTTGCCCTTTAGCCATGGCAACGAAGGCAAACGCTAAGGAAGACGGTGAAGAGGACATCAAAAGGCAACCGCAGCCCCCCCCCCCCCTCCCTCCCTCTACCAAATAATACAGACACTAAGACTTTTCAAATATTTAATTCAGATCTTGCCGTTCTAGTTACGTTCGCTACTTTGACGTTTTCTAAGGAGGGATTATTTGATCTTTTTTTTTAAAATGTAAAGTTATTATCGTTCCGTCTTTTAAGGATCCGTTGCCTTGGCTAAATTAAGTCTTCCAGCATTTCCTATCAGTAGCTTTCTTTAGTTAAATCCTCAAACTATGAATGAAGTTAAGTACAGCAAGTTTTAATCATAGGATGATATACATTTGAGTACTTATACATATTTACTTTTTCTCGACCTCTCTAGAGAGAAGTAGGCCCTTTTGTGATCGCCGCAAAAAAAAAAAAAAAAATCCAACTCGATGGCCCTATACATTATAAACAGTAGCTGAGATATTGCTAATCAGATGTTGCGCTTAGGTTAAATATTGACAAAAATGTAACAGTATACGAGATTAATGTTTAGTGGAACATAACAAAGATCCGTTCTCGAATTATGTAATTTAATAAAGGGGTTGGGGACTCACAACTCAAATAATTGTACTATCGTTTGTATTTTCCTCATCCCCTGTTTGTTCTCCTACTGATGAACAGCTCCACTCAGAAACGTTATAGATACACTTGGGTCTATGGATAATTATGAATAATTTCTGCTAGACTATGCTCACGCGTTCGTATCTCGCGAAGCTCTTTGAGCTCTCTAACCCAAACATATGTACGATTAGCACGTGGAGAGACATGTGTCCACACACTCACCGTGCGCGCCTGGACAGGTTTGATTGGTTTTTGTTTCTCAACGCCTCTCTTGTCAGCAACACGAGCTCTTGTGTTTCGATAACACTAATATAGAAAGAGAAAAGGGGTGAGGGAAGATTGTCATTGTTGTAATTATTTTTTGCGAGGTGCCACTTTTTTTTTGTGCATCTACATTAGCCTTTTTAATAAATATCAGTGCTTGCAAAAACTTTAGACACACAGGTTCGAATTCCGCACCGCGTCTTACTACCCGTTCGAGTTATACACCCATGTGATAAACTACTATAATTTATCATGGATGAGTAAGGTTTAGTTTAGAGAAAATGTACCCCCACGTACCAGTCATCGCCAGTCCAGTCTTTTACGATGTTGACTCTTGGGCCATACGGCTACGACCGAAGCGGTTATCAAAGGTTGAAATATATAGCCTACTTATCTGTTACCAGAAACTTTTGTAAGATATCTAAAAGTATAATAGTTAAATGATTTGGTTAGTTAGTAATTAATCAATTGTAAAACCTAATCTAGGTTAAACAATTCAAAAACTTATTTTAGTTAATCTATTACTTATTACTATATTTGACTACCCTAAGTTTTATATTTTTAAATAATATACCTTTATATCCAATACAGGCTTCTTTCCTTTAGTGAAACAATTTCTCATAGTTTTAATTGTCTTGTGAAGACCTGTTTATTATATAATAGTTTGCTCACAAGGCCTTGTAACTAGGTTCGAGCAGTCTTTTCTTGATCTAACAGAAGATAAATATGTTACAAACTTTAGCTATTTATCGGCGCAAGCAGCTTATTCATAGCGCGTCTTAAATTATCCACCGCCCGTCAAGCGCCGGTGTATGTGAGGTTGCATACATGCGCTAACATCAGGCGACTTGGTGGCACCAGAGGATTGCAAGAACCGTCGGTTGTGTTTACAGAGGGCGTTATGGTTATCAGAGGAAAAAAAACTGCGTGCAGACTACACTCTAATTCACCACTGAGGGAACTGCAGGTCTTTTGGATAAAAGCTTTATCTTTGCTCTCTCTCCCTCTCTCTCAGTTAACTGTCGACAAATCTTTATGCTTTCATTTATATCGGTCGAAAAGTAGCAGTGCCCAATACACCTTGGGGAGGTAAATCGTACTGCAAGGTAGCAGTGCCCAATACACCTTGAGAGGGGAATAATGGTGCAAGGTGGCAGTGCCCAAACCACCTTGGGGAGGTAATCATGGTGCAAGGTGGCAGTGCCCAAACCACCTTGGGGAGGTAATCATGGTGCAAGGTAGCAGTGCCCAATACACCTTGAGAGGTAAATCGTACTGCAAGGTACCGTGCCCAACCTACCTTTAGGGGAAAATGTTGATGGTAGCTTGTGGTAAAAAGTAGTGCCCAGTCCACCTACCTCCAGCCAAAAGGATTAGTAAGACGCTTTGAATAGAAATAATAAAACACCTACTGTGATAGAGACGGAGAAAATACAATTTAAAGTAAATACACCTGCATCCGCATTTGCGTGTAGAGAGAGGAGGGAAAACCTCGCTCATAAGTCATAACACATGGGCCGGGATATTATCCCCAGATATCGCAACCCTTGGTAGATTTGACTAGATGAGCTTGACGTCTAGTCCGCGGGTTAAGTAAAGGAAACATACTTGGTAGTGAACTTGTACGTTGTCAACTTTACAGAGTTGACAAATTAAAGGAGAAGGGGAGAAGGTCCGGCAAGTTTGTGAGGGGTGGATTAGAGGGGAAGCTTGATGAGGGGAAAGGGAATCGGATCTCCTCCTCTCGCTCCCCTTACCTAAAGTCTACCACTTCCTTCTGGGTTTCCCGCTCACATTATTCTAACTTAGCGTTTGACAGCCAGTGGTCGCTTAAGTGTCGCAACGCAACAGGGTGGAGGGAGGGCTTTCAACGTTGTGGGTCCCTGGTGCTAGGAATACAAGAGTCCCGACTACACACGTACACTTATCAACCATATTTAGGTACTTGTGCACTCATCACCCGCAGTGTTTGTGACCCCTGGCTGAACTCTAGATGACCTAATACCTTCACTCCTTCATAAAACAATAGGTTCTTTATGCAATCAGATGTTGCGCTGAGTTTAAAAAGACTTTGAATCGAATGATATTGTTTTAATAGGGGGGATCACCACATAAATTGTAATGTAATTTGTATTTTCCTCTCCCCCTGTTTGATCTCCTACTGCTAGACAGCTCCACCCAGGAATGTAATGAACCCACTGGGTTTCTGCCCGTTTAGTAATTTCTACTTGACGGTTCTAACGTCTTAAATGAGCAAAATGTTAACAACGAAAAAATAGATTTTTTTCAATTGAGGCAGTGGTCGAGTAGGGGGTGAACTTAGGATGATGCCCCCTCCTTAATATTTTTTTATCATACCCCGCCACTTCCTCATTCACACACACTTTTTCACAGACTAAACTAAAAATACCACTAATATACCTACATATAACGTATTTTACTGCGGTATATTTGAGTCTTTTATGAAAAACATTTACCAAATGAATTTTTTTTTATAGAAATTATCTTAATCCCCTGGTGGCCATTACTTACCCTTTCCTTTCACCGTCGTCCTTAGATGAGAGGGATAAAGACAGACAGGGTAAGGTCAGCGCCAATTTTAGTTTGTTCTCATTTTACCACGAATAACCCGCTTTAAGATAATCAAATATACCGGAAATGTTTTGAAGTAACCTCTAAACCCAACTCCCCTTAATTTCCGGAACTCAAGGAGGCCTTGACCCCCAAAACAATCTTATTACCGTAGTCCCCCCACCCCTATTCCGCACTATATTTTTCAAGATTGCATCTCTGAAGAAAGGTCTACAGTGTAAACAAGAGCTTGCTATGCTTTGGCAACAAAAAAAAAGTCATGCATATTAAACTCGCCGAACAAATATATATATAAGCTATTACCCCAAAAAACAAGTGGATGCTTGTCGAAAGACTATCCTAATTTGCTTCCCAAAAAAAAAAAAATCCTCCGCAACATGAGTAGGCCCCAGACCGAGCATTAGTCGACATAATTAATATATACTGTGAGGGGTGGGGTTGACTGGGGGGAGGGGAGGGGGAGCACAGCAAAAGTAAAAAATATATATATATATCCTCCTAGCAAGAAACTTTGGTGCGTGTTTGTCCTCTCTCTGTCGCGGTAGTAAAGAGGTTAGAAGAGTATAGGGGGGGAGGGGATAGAGGGTCACGTAGCTACCCTAGGGTGCTAGAGGGGGTGGGGGATCCCAGAACTCCCAATGCATCACCAGTCTGACACTTGGTGCGCCATATATCACATGGTGGGAGGGTAAGGTAGAGTAGAGAGAGAGAAAGAAAGGGAGGTAGAGAAGGATTTGCATACAGCAACGAGACTCAGAGAGACCCCCCCCCCTTTTCCAAACACACAAAACTGTACAGTGTGCTTGCAAAACCCCCCTCCTCCCTGCTCCCCTATTCTCTTTTCCATCCGTCTCGGGCCTCTCCTACCTAAAGATTTATTACGGGACTAATGTACGGAGAATTCCACCCTTTTCTTTTATTTTTTATTTTTCTGTACTATTTTTTTAACTCTCTTCTATGCCTTTAACACCCACACATACATACACACACACAAGCTCACCCCATTTTTTTTTTTTTTTATTTTCATACATAATCCCATTTTT
>CABFVZ010000360.1:243286-256458 GCA_902151445.1 Timema monikensis
CCCACTCCACTCCCGATCAGAATACCCGCACTTTTAATGTTTACATTAAAGAGTTAGAAGTGATTAAGGTATATTTTAATAAAAACGTACACGCATTTTCGTGGAGGATGAGTGAAAAACCATTTAGGATAAACCCTCCCTCAGTTCTTTCAAAACCTCGAACACCAATGCGACTAGCAAACCAGACTAGACTGAGCTTGACGTCTAATCCGCGTGTCTATCTTCGAATCATATGGGCCAAAACATCACCCAAAAGTAGCCGGCTGAGATTCGAACCTTGCCCTCAAAGTCACCGGCAATCTACAGTACGCTTCAGATAAAAAGGAACTTTTGAAAGGCAAAGATTTGTTATAATCATATATCAGGACACGTGATCTGCATATATCACTTTTGATAGATATCATCAATACTTATATAATAGCAATAATAATATTGTCTGTTCACGGTAGGAATTGACTTCTGAAAGGCCTTTTTCCCTACCATAAATCTATTAAATAGTAGGATATTGGTAGGAAAAAAGACCTTTCAGAGAGTAATTCCTACCGTGAATGGAATATATATTTAATGCTATCAATGTTGGCCGTTAAGAATATATAATTTCTAAATGATATTTTCTACCAAAATCCTACTACTGACTAAAGTTTGTGTTGTGGTCCTATTAATACTCTTGTGTTTGTTTACAGGTAAGTACCCTGTTAAAGGACTACGAGTGCTACTTCACTTATTGGTGTGACGTCTACAAAAGGTATTTAATTGACATTTTACACTTTTGAAAGGGAAGGAAAGCTAGTTATTTTATGGCATTGGGAACGCGAAGATTCGTTGCTGCACTTAAAAAAGTACACACCTATCCCTCCTTACCTTTAGCTAGTTATATCCAGTCCACCCCATTACACCCTATCCCTATATTGAGATAGTTATACCCAGTCCACCCCATTACACCCTATTCCTATATTGAGTTAGTTATATTCAGTCCACCTCATTACACCCTATTCATATATATAGCTAGTTCTATCCAGTCCACCTCATTACACCCTATCTATCCAGTCCACCTCATTACATCATCTCCCTATTTTGAGCTAGTTATATCCAGTCCACCTCATTACACCCTATTCATATATAGGGTCTATAGTTAGTTCTATCCAGTCCACTTCATTACACCCTATCTATACAGTCCATCTCATTACATCATCTCCCTATTTTGAGCTAATTATAATCAGTCCACCCCATTACACCCTATTCCTATATTGAGCTAGTTATATCCAGTCAACTTCATTACACCCTGTCTCCTTCAGGTCCATTCTAATGTTAACCTTCCAACTGCATCTAGGTTTTCCCATTGGCTTTAACAGTCAATACCCTAAACACAGTTCTAGATTATTCCATTCGCGCTGCATGTCCTCCCCACCGTAATCTGCGAAATTTGATTACTTATAACAGTGCATTATGATGAATACAGGGTATGTAACTCATCGGTATGTAATCTCCATCACTCTCTCTCTTATTTTCATCCCTTTATGGCCCAGATATCTTACAACTTTTAATTATTTTCTAATTTTTTCCCCTTCGCGTCTTACTACCCGTCCGGGCTATTCTAATTCGACTTCATTAATGGAGTAAGGATAAGAACCTTAGAATTTAGAAGAAGTAAAATGTACGCTATTGCGAGGTGGGAGATTGGCGAACAACTTGATAACCAAAAAAACACCTCGGTAAACCCTGTTGGGATTTGAACTCCGGCTGACCAACACCAGACTTTATGAGCCAGACATTTAGTCCTCTTGCACACAGGTACGGGGTTCTCAATCTTTGTTAATTGACTCTATGATAGTACCACTATAAAATATATATTAATTAGTGATGGTCTTACTGTCATAATTGGACGATTTCCTCTATGTTCTGTTTCCGCCCCCGTCATTTTTATATTTCTCTCTCATCAAAACACAATATTATTATTATTATTATTATTATTATTATTATTATTATGTTGGCAGTTCCTTAGTTGTCTATCGCTTGATACGGCGGCTTCACTTTCACCGGACAAATGAGAACCGAACAAACCATCTCCTATATAACAGAATGGCTGACATTGAGACAGCTTATTTCAGGTTCTTCTGACTCGCTATTCTTTTTTTTTAAACTTCTTTATATATATATATATATATATATATATATGTGTCCTCTTTTCTTTTGTCAAGTTTTGTCAATTTTTTTTTTCTAACCTTCCTTTCTTTCTTTCTCTTTCTCTCTCTCTCGTATTTCGCTTGTCCGTCTGTCCTGTCTGTCAGAATGACGAGAAGAACAAGGCAGAGACAAGAAGCGTAATAATGCCCGCTGACACTTGTCATTCGCTCATTTCTTTCTTTTTACTTTTTTTTTTCTTTTTTCGATTCTTTTCCTCTTTTGTCACAAGCTTCCGTGTAATGGAGACAACCTCCTCCCCCTTTTTCTCTCTCTAGTTTACTAAAAAAGAGTGTTCTTATTTTTTTATTAGTATTATTTCTAGTCTTCAATGTGGCTACCCTGTCATTCAATTGTATATTATACTTGTCTCCCTCTTGATTATTTTGTTAAATATAATTGTAACGTTGAGATGATGTCTATTCCGCTGTCTCAGATTAATTGAATTCAATCGAGATGTCCATCAACTAACGAACAACCCATTTCCTAAATGGGGGAGAGGGGACTTCTATCAGTAGGTAATCTGCCCCTTAATTGGGATGAATACATTAATTAGGAGTCTTTTTCGTTAAGGCAGGATAGAAAGGAGTTTTGATTTGAGACCAGAATGTTTCACAGTTTTTATAACTTTTTTTTTGCATAAAATATTATTATTATTATTATTATTATTATTATTATTATTAGCACCGCGTCTTACTACCCGTTTGGGTTATACGCTAATGTGTAATGGTAGGGTGATTGTGAGATGAAATGGAGGACCTACAGTTTAACGTGGGATCCGAACCACGGTGGAGGCCTGGCATTCCACACATTCATAAGTTGTGATTAATACACGTCATGTCAGAGGTGAAGGAAGGGTTTGGTAATCAGATAAATCTGTGCCGGAACCCCGGACCCTAGCACAGAAGTCCAACACCTTACCCCTAGACCACTAGGTCACCCTGCATAAAATAAATAAAATTTACCACAGTAGTTTATGTTTAGTTTAATTTTCTACGCATCTTAAGAAGATCAGGTGGAGAGAATGGGTGAAAAAAATTAAAAGTGCTAAGGAGAGTGGGTGAGAAGAGAACCATTTAGGATGTGATGCTTAGGTGCAAAGTAAACTAGATCGGACATATCCTTTGGAGGAACTGTCTTTTGCACGACGTCATAGAAGGTGAGCGAAAGAGAAGCTAAGGAAGAAGGAAGATTCAAATATTAGATGAGTTGAAGACAAGAAGAAAACTCTGGGAGCTGAAAGAGGAGGCTGAAGACAGGGCGCATTGGTGATTTAAGTTCACTGACAAAAGGAATGGAACTGTCGTAAGACTAAACACCTAATAGTAGTAATAATAATAATAATAATAATAATAATAATTATAATAATAATAGCTATATTAGCAGTTATTGGATATCTGCCACGGGCATCCTGGAATTCGATGTGAACTTTTCTTTCTCTTCATTTAAAAAGTTGTTGTTCAAATAAATGTCACCTTACAAATAGAATCCAAGAACTGTTGAGACTACCTTGGGTAGGAAATTAAACTAAGCTCAAATACTGTAGGAATATCTTATTTATTTTGTCCATTACAGGTTATTTTTGTTCATAAAAACTGCAAAAAATTCTGATCTTCCCTAGCGTTCCTTTCCTTCCCATTGTAATGACAGATTTGTTTAATTAATATGTTCGACACAAAAATTATTAATGATTTAATCTAAAATGCAAGATATTGTAGTGGATCTCTTAGGAAATGCACTCGTATTCGCGTGTATAGAGGATGGTAAAAATTAATGTATAAATCATATGTTTAAAACCACCGCCAGTGTCCCCCGGTCGGGGATTCTAACCCCGACCTCCCACGTCATTAGTGATCTACTGATCTATTATAATGCTAACAGGAGGCTTTACAACATACGACCACCGGAGTGGAGGGAAGTGGTATTTTCTCTTATTATAAAATGTCACATATGATGATCAAATTTGTTTATCTAGACATCACGTGAAGTCAAAAAACAACTGGGAATAACCTTAATCTAGTTTCGTTGAGTCATGTGATAACTTTTAATTACGTTGGAGATGCATTTCTTTATTACTGCGTCTTACTAACCGTTCAGGTAATACTCCTATATACTAATTACGCCAATGGCTTAGGGATTAAGAAGGTTATATTCAGCAGAAGTGAAACCGCATTTGCGTAAAGGAAGAGCGGAAAACAATTTTTGGAAAAACTTCGCGATCGAGATTCAAACCTTGATCTCCCCGTAATCGGCAGTCTAGTCTGCTCAGAGAGTAGCGCGTTAGACCACACAGCCACCGAAGCGAGTAGGAGGTAGGATATTCAATTGTTTATAAACTACAGTTCACTTTTCATAGGAAGGGTCTTATCTTACACATAGAAAGGCTACTAAATCTACTTCCATGTATTCATACGTCAGGTAATGCATCTGTCAATTCTGATACACTGTATATTATCAATACCTATCAAGTAACACTAATAATAACTTATATATAGTAAAATGTTATCAATGTTTACCGCAAAAAAAGTTTGTATTTTCTAAAGGTTTCTTCATACTAAAATCCTACTATAGTATGTCTCAATTTCATTGTTTTTATTCCTACTATATTTTCTTATCTAAAACATTCTGAAAGAAAACACGGTTTTTGTAAAATGGCGCAGCAAAAAAAACTTTCCCACCCCCACCTCCGTACCCCCACGCTGTTTACCATCTTTCCTCTGAATTAAATGGCCGTCTGCAATCTTACGGCGGCGTCACTCTCGTGTTAGACTGGCCTCCCAATGACGGAGATTGGGGCTCAAATCCCGCTCGGGTCAATTGAGGAATGTTTTTTTTTTCCTAAACTGTTTTTCACTATTTCTTCACGCGAATGCGAGTACACTTCATCTATGTCTTACCTTCATTGTCCTTAATACATTGGCGTAATTAGTACAAATGCAAACAACCTAAACGTGGAGTAAGATGTGGTATTAAAAAAACATTATTTTTTGAAATAACACAATATTAGAATTGTATTTTTATAACTTTTAAACGCTACTAGTTGTTTTAAAATCATGAAATCTCTCCGTGAATTTTTTTAATGTGTAGCTTGACAATTTAACATTTTTTTAAAGTATGCCATGAATTTAAAAAAATATTAAAAAAACTCCGCATTAGAATAAATAAACGAAGACAATCCCGGATGGGGAGTAAGGCTCGTTGGAAAAAACAATATATTATATACAATCCACCTGGTTTTGTTCAAGTTGTGCTGGTTAGACCTTGAATCGAAAGGGCGTGTCTGACGAACACAACAGCTGGCTTAATTAGCTGAAGCTTCACTAAATCAGTCATAGTTGACGTACACATCCGTTGTTCGTGTTCAATGCAAGGAGCAAGGGGAACTTAGGGTTTATAAAATTAAAACACTTAACATCGTCGTAAGTTGATCGATGTAGTTGGATATGAATCGCTCTATCTCGTTTGCCCCATGTGACGTTACTGAGCTGATAGAGTGGTTCATATTCAATTACATCCATCTCCCTGCCCTATTTTACGTTACTAAACTGTTGGTTGTATTCAGACAAAGATCACTATCTCGATACCCCATTTGACGTTACTGAGCTGATGGATGTAGTTGTATCTGAACCGCTCTATATCGCTGCACCATTTTACTTTACAGAGATGCTCGATGCATGAAGTGTAGTATAATGTCAGCACAGCACAACTCTAGTAGCCGGTTAAAATGCAGTGTAATGTCAGTACAACACAGCTCCATTGAACAGCTAAAGTGTAGTATAATATCAGCACCGCACAGCTCCAAGGTAATACTAAAATGTAGTGTAATGTCAGCACTGCACAGCTCCAAGGTAATACTAAAATGTAGTGTAATGTCAACACTGCACAGCTCCAAGGTAATACTAAAGTGTAGTGTAATGTCAGCACTGCACAGCTCCACGGTAATACTAAAGTGTAGTGTAATGTCAAGCTCTGCACAGCTCCAAGGGACGGCCAGCTCCACTCAGCGGCATCTTGTCTGTCTGGTCTAGTAATCGCGGGGTGAAGGATGTCCTGTGTTTATTATTGAGATTCATGCGATGCGAGCTGTCATTGCTCATCAACGTCATGATCATCCGAGTGTTGGATGCTCTCCTCTCCGCCAGGGACCCCCAGTAGGCGGAGTCGTAACTTTTGTAGGGATATTGGTCTCTGAGGTTGCACGATGATCACCAACAGATCCTCATTGTCATCTCGTCGCGGCTCTCGGAGGAACGATCTTTGACCCGTTCGGGTCATACGCATATCTTAACTATTATATATATTTTTTAAGGTATTTAATGTGCCCTTTTTGAACCGACTGATTATGTCAGAACATAACTTATAAACTAACTTAAATTTAGAATATTACAGCACCTAGCCCCCCGACCGTTAATTTATTACCGTGAAAGGGGTACCCCACATTCCTTCAAACATAATTTTTTTCCGGCCAAGCCGAGAATCCATTCCGACAACCTTGTCTCTGTGAGTTTACACACTACCGACTGAACTAAGACATCAAACCATATTTTCGCTAAATGAGGAAGTCAGATTTTTAGGGAAAATAACCCGCGTTCGCATATAGGTAGAGCGTGAAAGTGAGTGTGAAGATAAACCACCCTCATTACACCCGTCCGGGATTTTGAGCTCCGATTTCCCCTTTATTGGCAGTCTAGTCTATTGCGAGAGTGACGCCTCAGACCATACGGCCACCGAAGCAGGCTCATGCAAGACTGTTTGGGGCTATTATATACTCGCATTGGAGGACACTTGGACCAAGGCGTCAGTTTCGTCTGGTTTTCCAGTGACGAGAGAGGTTGGGTCTCAAATCTTGCGACGAATGTAGGCTTACTGAGCTGATTATTCCTAACGAACGAGCCTATTGCTTCCCTATTTATAGAGCAAAAAAAAATTGTGATCCTCATATTGTGTGCAAGATCGTCGCTTCTTAACACAGGGTGGTCCAACGCTTTTCATCCTGGGAACCAAATCTGATAATCAGTTTAAACCGTGGGCCGAAGATATATTTAGTAATCACATCAACTTAATATAGGCCTACAAACAACACTTAATAAACAATTACTTTTAATACATAAATTGTATTTTTGTTTGGCAGAGTCTTTCAAATTTTACTACCAAAAGAGTTTATTTATCTCCCAAAAATGTATCTAGAAAATGCATGCATGCGAATTTTCACAAAACAACTTACTATTATAAATATATATTAATACATAATTTTATTAATCAAATACGTGCTTGGTAAAATGCAATTATGGTCTTTTTAAATAATTATTTTTCTTTAATCATTAGATATCTAACACGTTCCACTGATGGTTTCCCTTTAACTTTCTTCCAGGAAACTGTGAGGGCCAAATTTTCAGTGAGTGTGGGCTGCATTTCCCGCGAGCGGACTGCTAGCAGCACCACATTGCCTTAAACAATGAATTACCAAACCACTTCTAATATCTTATGTTTCGTTTTATCCCAGTGAGATATATTAATTAGATGAGATTAGACGGATTTGAAGTTCACTATAAATTCTGTTACAGGAGATAATTGTCTTGTATTGGACAGTTTGAAAGTGCAAATTTAAATACATAAATTTAAAATATTTTGAGATGAATATTATATTAATCACTGGTGCAAGATTAATATCTATTTCCAAGAGATTTTATCTTCCTGCTATAACCTAGTGTAGTCCAAAGATGTGTTTAGTGATCCTTTGCGTTTTCTATACATTTTTTATTAATCGAGAGAGTAATCTTTATTTGAAATAGTTGCCTGTGGGGTGACGAAAGAAAGTGAATCTAACTGGGGTTAATCTTGCCCTCTCTGCAGTAAAATGACTCTTTTGTTGTCCTCTTAGCGAGTACACCTGTCTCACTGTAATCTTGCTCTCTACACCGTATCCTGTGCTCTATTGCTGTCCTCTTAGCGAGTACACCTGTCTCACTGTAATCTTTCTCTCTACACCGTATCCTGTGCTCTATTGCTGTCCTCTTAGCAAGTACACCTGTCTCTCTGTAATCTTGCTCTCTACACAGTATCCTGTGCTCTATTGCTCTAGTGAGTACATATGACTCAATGTAACTTGCCCTCTGCAGTAACCCGTGCTCTATTGTGGCCTGGGTAGTGACTGTACCCGCCATGAATGTGTCGTTCATGTTGTCAATCAACCCCGCGCACATTTACACTGTGATGTATTTCATGTTCGTGCTTGACCACTGCTTGGATGCATGTTAAATAGCCCCGAGGGTTTGTGGGGGTTGGGAGGGGGGGCTGTGCTCTGTTTAGGCCCTACTTGTGCAAAGTGGAATGTTCCCCTCTCATTCCCCTGTTTCCCCTTAGAGCTGTATGCTGACCTGCAAAACATAGAATAAAAAAAAAGTATAAATTATGGGACATGTTGCAGTATTGTGGAGTAGTTTTTTTTTTTTTTAAGGGGGAACTTTCATTGAAGTGTAAGGTTCCCAGGTCGCGATTCTCTAGCCACATAAAAGAAACTGCACTTGGTGAGGTGTGTGACGTTAGTCGAGTCCGGTGTGATTTGTCAGTGACGGAAAGGTCGGGGCTCGAATCCTGGATGGATGTAATGAATTTTTTTTATCTTCTCTAAATCATTTCTCACTTGTTTCCCACGAGGATGTAAGTACACTTAATTTATTTCTTAAAGTTCGCTTCCCTTGTTTTCATCCCAGATACAAAAAGTCAACAAAGTAGAATTTTATTGTGTCTCAGAGAGAGAAAGTATTATAATCGTTGACTTTTTTACCTCGATATTTTGATAGTTTTTCGCGTATTAAGGTGACAGTGTCGGGAAAGTGAGAAAATATAAAAGATTTTTCACTTTTTTTTTATTGCAAAACTTTTTTGGTCGAAATAAATCAAATATTTATTCAGTATAAACATAAGAGTTTAATTTTCTTCCCATGATGATGTCAACATTTGTTGAATATCTATCAAGGGTGTCGTGGAATTTAATGATAGCTTTTTTTATTTTCATTTAGAAAGTTTGTCATCAAATGCTGCTATGTTCATGACAGATATTCAACAACTGTTGATGTAAGCACGCGAATACAATTAAACTCTGTGTTTCTACTGGAGCAATATTAGTTTTATTTTGACAAAAATAAAGTTTTGCTATAAAAGCTGAAAAAATACTAGCTCGGACTCCCCCGCCGAACTTTAAAAGGTTGGCCTTACAATTCGGTTTATCTATCCCTTTGTAACCTTGGGCTAAAGTCGAAATGGTTTTGATGAATTTTGTTCCAACTTTATATTTAAGATGTTATAGGTCCTATTCTTAAACTTTGGGATGATATAATTTTAATTTCAACTCTAAAATGTAAACGTCATTTTATGATTTTTGAAAACTTTTTTTCTTGAACAGCTCAAACAATCTTGTTCAAAATTGATATTTAGGGATTGTGTTACATAATCAAATAGTATTGTATACTTGATTTTAAAGGAGGGGAAATTTAGGAATAGTTTTTAAAAAACTATAATAGATCTTATAAGATAGCTTTCACTATTTTGTCATATTATTTTGTTTATCTTTGAATGCACTTTCTATCATATCAATAATATAGTCACCCTTTTATTTATCTAACTCAAGAGTGAAATAAATTAAACCCTTTGTTTAAGTAGGGTTATAAAGGAACAGTAGTTAATGTCAGTATTTTCTCAATTTGTATGAGAATAAAAAACTTTATTTTTGCCAAAATATATAAATATTGCTTCAGTATATGCCTATTTGGTTTAATTTTCACACATAGTCCTAGTAATCTGAACACTTCTTGAACATTTTGCATTTAAAGGAAGATTTGAAAAGAAACATTTTTATATTGAGAGAAAAAATCGTGTTCAAACTTAGCAATGCCTATACCAGCTTTTATTTTTTTTAACCTTTTAAAAAAAATTACGGACCTTAATACTGCACCACAACTTTTGATTTAATTTGGACGTTAACGCTTTATTAATGTTAATTTGTAAAAGCGCTTTGCCTTTTATAAATTACAATTCATAATTCTAGAACATAATATATGGTTTGAGACAACTCACCATAACATCCGCCGCATCCACCAAAGCCCAGAAACTCTGCCACCAGATCCCAGCCCTGAACCACAAGGACCGCAGTAGAGTCGCCGAGTATGGTCGCCCAGATCTACAGGGGGTCGGGCACATGGGTGCCGCGTTTTCTACAGAACCACCCTTGGACCACCTACACCTGGAAGAGAACAGAGAACTGTTTTCACGGACGCCACCCCCACATACAGTCGCAGGCTTCCATACCATACCCCCGACATGCTGGTCAGGATACCTGATCCAAGACCTGGAAATCAACAAAGTGTAACTCGCAGCAGCCCTCATCACACTCGCGTGGTACCACAAGAGATTCCCGGACCATGACATCTGCCTGGGGGAGGAAAACACCACCGTCCTCAACGCCCTTGTCCCGGGAAAAGGATGATGCGTCACCCGACCAGAACTATGCACCCTCCATGCGAAAGTCTTCCATCTCCTAAGGAAAACCGAAGTAACGACATTTATCAGAACTTAAATCCTGGAGACATCGCCTCACGGAATGAGATAATAGCAACCATCAGAGAAGCCACAACAGAGGAGGACCTCATTAAAGATGTATATAATTGTATCAAGTAATATGTTTTGTTTCCTTGATAACTTATGATTGTATGCATATCAATAAAGTAATGGACTTGCGCCCGAGCCTCCCTCTCGCTTTTCCGGCGGGCCCTGCCTACCTTCCATCGCCTCTTAAAGGTATAAAAGCGGTGGGAGGCCTAGCTGGGGACTCAGTCGGAGGATCGGGAGAGACCAAATTTTAGAAATACACAAAAAAAGCTCAAAAAATTATCTTTAGGCTTAGGTAGGCGAGATATTACCAATAAGATGTTGCTCTTAGGTTAAATATTGATAAAAACCTTTAACAGTATTCGAGTCTTGTGTTTACTGGAATGATCACAAAACTAGATTTTATGACCCTATGCATATAAAGTCTTGTAAACATAGTTTAAAAGTTCAAAGATCCACATATTTCTGAGTTGAATTCCCAGTAAACGAAAGGTAACTGGTAAAGGAGCGTAGAATATATATTTGTGAATCTAAATATGTAATTTAATAGGGGGGTCACAACACCAATTTTATTGTCATTTGTATTTTCCAAGGCCGTAGCCGGGGGGGAGGGGGGTAGTTTGGGGTTCAAACCTCCCCGAAATTTTATGAACAAAATATATGTGGCTTTATTTATGGTTCAAACAATACCAAAATTAAGATACAAGTACAAATTAGGAGGCTGTGTTACCATAAAAAGCACTTCAGAGAGCTTCTAGAGGTGTTTAATATTTAGAAACCTGAACAGGTAATAAGAAAAGGAGCTAATAATAAAAATATTTTGAATTTTTCCTAGCCTTCGGCAATTAGGGGGCTATGATGTCATAAAAACACTTGAGATAGCTTTTAGAGGTGTTTAATATTCAGAATGTTTCCTAGTCTTCGGCAGTTTTAGTATTATGTTGCAAAAAACACACACTTCAGATAACTTCTAGAGATGTTTAATATTTAGAATTTTTCCTAGCCTCTGGCACTTATGGGGTTATGTTGCCATAAAAAAACACTTCAGCTAGCTTTAAGAACTATTTATCAGTTATAATTTTTTCTAACCTCTGGCATTTGAGGAATGTGCCCACCAAACCCCGCCTGAAATTATTGGCTGGCTACGGCCTTGGTTTTTTCCTCCTCCCTTGTTTGTTCTCCTAATGCCGGACAACTCCATCTAGTAAAGTTGGTTTCTATCGTTTAGGAACTTCTGCTCGACTATACTAGCGCCTCGCCTTTCATTTCTTTCATCCCACCTTAACCACATTGAATCTTTGACGTATTCAAATATATGACTATCAGATCCACACTCCGGACAATCCTTAGACGGAATATTTATAGCGGTACTTAACTTGTTTTGATACAGTGTTCATCTGAAACCAGTTTTAGAGGTTCTGCTGGCAGGACAGGACATGAGCAAGGACGTTAATTCCCGCTGATGAAATACCTATGCCATGCTGTGGAAACGACTCACAACATAAATTAATTTGTGCTAATGCTGAACTTATTTATTTATTTACTTCACTCACTACCTGTTTAGGTTATACGCATATATAATTACTTCTAATTTATAATATTTACTCTAATAGGGTAGGGAGGAGGGAAGAAGAATTCTAGAAGTAATATACCTGCATTTACGTGGAAGGAGAGTGAGGAAACCATTGAGGGAAATCACCTTCAGTAGACCCGACTGGGACTCGAACCCCGATCTCCCCGTCATCAACAGGCAAGCGTAACACGACAGTGATGCCTCAGACCATTCAGTTACTGAAGCGGACTGAAAGAGTTTTAGTAGAGTATTATTATTATTATTATTATTATTATTATTATTATTATTATTATTATTTCACGTCAAGACAAGTCTTTAAAAACGTCGAGACGTTCGTTATTCCTGCAATTGATGCACGTACGAATATTTTCGGTAGAACACCACCACTCGGAGGACTAGGATGAAAAGGACCAGGTGTCAAAAACCATCGACAAAGGGGGTCATGAAACGCCCACTTCCTTTCCAGGGGCTTTCCTGCTTACCTATGGAGAGGTAGGTGGGGGGGATATAATCTGATTGAGAGGAGCTAAGAGGGGAGGGGAGGATGGTGCACCAATTTGCATACAAGCCTTCTTCACACCAGTCAATGCTGAGCAGGCACAGTTTGAAGGGGGTCGTGTTACACTCTGCCGCCAGATTGTTCGCGTGAGAAGCACGGGTACCGGAGGGGGAGGGGGGGTCCTTCTTTTACCCCAAGAGGCGACAGGATTACACGCATCGTACAGGATGTTTCAATCACTGGATTTGACAGCATGGAAATTTATAGCTGTTACAAGAGCAGAGAGAGTGTCCTTCCGTCTCGAAAGAGGGG
>CABFVZ010000360.1:263687-280622 GCA_902151445.1 Timema monikensis
GGGGGGGGGGGGGGGGGGGGGGAGAATAACATCTTCAGACACCCAAATGGGATTCGAACCCCAACAATTTTTCCAAGCATTCTTTGTTGGGACTACATAGCTGATAAAATGACACGCAAACCGGATATTCCTGATCTATTTGTAATATTATAACAACCCCGTGGTTGCAATCTTAGCGGAAAGACTCGGAGGTGATGATGCAAGTAACTTCATCGGCGTCCCGACGCAGCTCTTTGACAATTGCCTAATCATTATTTCCCGTATCAACCAGGCCTATCCTATTTGAAGAAATTGTTTATTTAAGGACGTCGCCTACCCTGTGACGTAACGGCAAGTCAAGAGAGAATTTACCTCGCTAAAGTGTTTACGTTTTATTTGGTGAGTTTTAAAGTTAAAACATTAAATACTAAAAATAATTCACAAATAGTCGTACATTGTAACATTTTTTTTATCTTGAGGTAGTTTTTTTGAACGTGTAATTTTTTTTAATCGTCCACAGCTCAGGCTATTTGATTTATTCACAAAAATGGTCTGTAGGAATCTTTTTGCCATAATATATAATAAAAAAGTTCATGGAAGCACATGTTTATCTATCTAGAATAGAAAACATTATAAAGGTAATTTTGAAATGCAAGTCAATGCTATTTATTTACTTAAGGTATTTAACGTGCTCTTTCTGAATCGAGTGATTGTATCAGCACACAAGAATTTCTATAAGGAAGGGTGAAAGAGCCTACCAATTTTGCCGGGACCTTCCAGGTTTCTTTTACACTCCACAATCAACATGGGCCCTACGCGACGGCTTTATTTCCCCTTCAAAGGAAGTTGTGTTACGGATTTTTATCGCTCAAGAAAAATCAGTTGACCTCAGCTGAGTTTGAACCCATGAACATCGGGTCCTAGGGTGAGAACTTTACCCCAAACCACCGAGGTCGACCCTTAATGCATATTTACCCCCAACTAAGGAATCAGTCTTCAGTCTTCAACCCTCCCTTATATTCTCATTTTCTGAGATCCAGCAAAAAGGGGTGAGGGACCTTTTTGTTTTGGGCCAACTGTTGGTCTCGGGTATTAGCCACGCTGTTATCCTATTCAATCTTCAGATACGGCCCAACACACTTTTTTTTTACCACCAATTCTTTTTTTCAGCAGTTGGAGAATGGAACGTTTTTGAATGAGGTGTAAAAATCGTGATTCTGTTTGGAACGTACATTGAGTCGACATCTTTTAATTTTGTTCATCAAACTTATGTTACAGATTTTTTTTAAACTATTGATGTTTGTTTAGACTTGAAATCCCGAATGTTTCATCTACTACAAGTAGCCCATAGTCAGAGTCGTGTCGTGGAAGGTCGCCAGGGTAAGCAAATATTATTAAACTTCTAACTGTGATATATTCCTCCCACAATCTGTCCCCATTTGACTGCTCACACATAAGCTCTGCTCTACATAGCTCACATTGGAATGCCAAAATGAGTGCATAGGGCCATGGAAAATAGTTGTGTGTTCATTCCAATAAATACCAAACTTGGGTAGGCCTACTTTTAAAGATTTTTTTTATCAATATTCAACCAAAGCACAACATTTGATTGGCACTATATAAGCAGCCCCATTAATATTCAACACGCTTCAAAATCGCTTCGAATTTAGCCACACTGCGTATCATATTTGAGGGAATTTCATGGTTACTATTGGGAAACTGCGTTGTCATTTTCTTGTTTTCGGATGATCAGTCTTCCCTTGAATATTAGACTATTCTTGCAACGCTGGTTCATCGATGTTGTTAACAGCTCAATCTTACCCCAGCACACCACCTTCAAACACAACTGAAGGCGAGGATACAGGTAACGCGAGAAAAGTTCAATGTTTTTATAGTTTTTATAACAGAACATTTTTTCATCAAAATAAATCAAATATTTCTTACATACAAACATAGGGTTGAATTTTCTTCACATGGTAATCTCAACAACTGTTTTTGAATATCTCTCGAGGGTGTTCTGGAATTTCATGAAACTTTTTCTCCTCATTTAAAAAGGTTACCAGATAATGTTCATTTTCTCATGACAGATATCAAACGACTGTTGATATCATCATGTGAAGAAAATTAAACTCTATTTGTATAGAAGCAATATTTTATTTATTTTGACCAAAAATAAAGTTTTGCTTTAAAAAACTGCAAAAACACTGATCTTTACCCCACCTTAAGGATAGTTGATTTGACAGCAGTTAACTGAGAGAGAACCAAGATATAGCTATTCTCCATAAAAGCTCCAGTTTCTTCAGAGTTGACAGAAGGGGATTAGTAAATATCCCACCGAGCCGGTTTGATATGGGATTCCACAACTACTTTTAAAAAACTATCTATTCAAATCCAAACTATTGTTTTTGTTAAATTTTTAGTCAAAAATTCCAATGAGTAAGTCTGAAGGTGCCCAGAATACATCTTTTTTATAAGATATACTATAAAATTAAATGTAAAAACGTAGAAGGACTTGTTTAGTGAATACTGTCATTTTCCAGCTTTGCAAGCTACGTAAATAGCGGGTTGAGGATCATTTGACAAACTAAAATTTAAAAAAAAGTAAAACTCCAAACTATTGTCTAAAGATAAGTAGCTGAAATTTCCAATTTACAGATGCTCCATAGAAACATAAGAGTTTCTTCCAAGGGTGATCTCAACAGTTCTTGATTATCTGTCATGGGCATATTAGAATTTGATTAAAAACTAATTTAATCTAAGTAAATTGTTAAAATCCAAATTCTAGGACACCCTTGACAGATATTCAAAATCTGTTTGAAATTACTATGCGAAGATAATTAAACTTCATGTTTCTGCTGGATAAATCTTTGATTTATTTTGCTATACAAACTGCATAGAATACATACCTTAACTCGTAATCTCACCTTAACTGATATACCCTTGTCAGGCATTATTAGCCTTTGAATGAATATTAAATGTATATCTTTCAGAAAGCAGGGAAGGTATTTGGTCCGCCGTCGAAGTGTCCGTATGACTCCTGGTCTCTGAGCAAAGTCTTGTCCGTGAGAGTCTGTTTGATGGGAAAGAGATGGATGAAGAGTGTTCCGAGATATGACGGACAAGCCATCAATCATTTTGTTCCCTGAGTCATCACTGCTGCGTCATCCAAGATCCCGACAAGCCGGCATATGTCGGGTCTTTTCTTCGCTTTCATCTCGTCAAAACTCGATAACACGGCCTTCTTTTATTTATTAATGACTTGGCAAATCTCTTTGGTGGGGGATAAGAGAGCAACAACCATTGAGCCGATCTTGCGATGAGTCGTTCGTTATTTTTTGAAGTGACATGGAAAAAAAAAGTGTGTGTATATGTGTATGAAGTCCAGGTATTTTTTTCATGGATTTTATTTTTTTATTAATACTTTATCGCTTGATATTTTTCGATGTATAATTAAACTTGAAAAGTTTCGTATCGTATTTGTTTTTAATCGATTATCGAATAGTTAATTAAAAGATTTGTGACCTTAAAAACCAAATCCCTTCTCTCCCTGATTACCCCATTCCACATACCATCAATCGGTGCGATGGTTTTTATTCCTGACTTTGGCTCTGGAGTCTGGGGTTCTATTCTGACAATACACATTGGGGATGTTATTATTTAGTACAGTGGGTGCTTTTCCAGACATATATTAATGCGGTTTCTTAAAATTTACCCCAGCAGCCTGTGTTCTTAGACAAGCTTTTGCTAGCCTTAAGGCGGGAGTGTAATGGACGTGAGAGATCAGGTTTTTGCAGTTTTTATATTGAGATTATCATGTAAAGAAAATTAAACTTTGTTTCTATCTTAGCAATTTTTTTTTGTTTCGTCCAAAAAGAGTTTTGCTTTAAAAACTGCAAAAACATTAATCCTTTATCGCGTCCCCTACACCCACAAACTTGAAGGGTACTAAGACGTTTACATTCCAATTTTAATAGGAAGGGCCCTTAAGAAAAAGCCTTCAAGCATATTTTTAACGGCCGACATTGATAACAGTTTACCATATTATTATTATTTTTAATAGTCATTGAAAATATCTATAAAAAGTGACAGCTTCACATCACATGGGCTGATGTATGAAAACGTGAAAGTAGATCTAGTAGATTTTCATAGATATAAGATAAAGTTCTTTCTATGAAAATTGGACTCTAGCTTAGTGTATAACCCGCCTCGGTGGTGTAGTTGGCTAACGCGCTTGTCGTGTTAAGCTCGACTGCTGAGGACGGGGAGATCGAGGTTCGAATCTCGGTCTAGTGAACTGGGGGTGGTTTTTCCTAAATGGTTTTCCACTCTCCCTCCACGCAAATGCGGGTTCACTTCCTCTAATTCAACCCTCCCAATTCCTAATCCATTAGCGTAATTAGTACTTAAAGCATATAACCCGAACGGGTAGTAAGACGCGGTGCTAAATATTATTATTATTTTTATTATTATTATTATTATTATTATTATTATTAGTGTATTTCCAACCAGTCTTCCGTAAGTTAGAGTCCGATTCTGATAAAAAGAAACATTTTGAACCGCTACAAAAGTTAGTGAAATAAATTTCATATGTTTATACTTCATGCCATATTATCTGCATGTGTCACTTTTGGTAAAAATTATTACTGCTTACAGCAACAAAATAAAAGTGTTTGCATAAAAGTTTATTCTAATAGAATCCTACTTTAGTTTGCTTTTAGGTAGATACACTATTTGAGTGACCATGGTCCGATTCGATAATTGTCTTAAATATATATTTTACTATGTGTGGCTATCAGATAATTTAGACTATTTTTATAAATACTGTGTTTAAAAGTGCAAAAATAAATACAGATTTTTAAAATGATTTTAAAGTTTATATTTTACTATAACCCGTCTGACCTTGTTATAAGGAATTATAATATAAGCCTTTGAACGAATATAAAATTTTTATTTCTCATAACGCAGGGAATATATTTTTCCTGCCGTCAAAGAGTTCTTATGCCACTGCTAAGATTTTTTTATTTTTATTTATTTGAGGTACTAGCATGCACTTTCTGCACTTTTGGCGACACATATAGTAAAATTACTAATCAAACAAACTTTACTTCCTTATGTAAACATGGAAACTAAACTATCGACCACATAGGAATTTGAACCAAATTCGCCCAAAGCTGTGAAGCACTAAATACTTTTTTTTTGGTATATAATGTCAATTTCCAAACCAACTGATTATATCAACATACAATTTATAATCTAAATTAAACCTACAATAGACAAAATATTAAGCCGCTAATCCATCCCTGTGAAAGCCGAAACTCATATTTCCCCATTAACACATTTTTCATGAATGTTGGTAATCGAACTAAGGCATCTTTAGCTCAGTAGACATACACGACTTAGATAAGGTGTTAAGCTAGTGGTCATACGAAAAAGTGACTAATATTCTTTTAATAAATAAATAATCTTTCCAGTCACATTATTTACCCGTGTGATGTTTTGTTTTAATCCAACATTCCGTTTGTATTTGGGACATGATGTATATATCGACCCCGGGTAGAGATGGTGTATTCGTGGTTGTCTTGATCAGGTTTCATCGGCTAGTTTGTTACGGGATTTTCCCCGTCCAGAAAATGGCAAACACTCCTCGACAAATGGAGTTACCCTGTCAATATTACTAATTACTCCCCCATTCGACTGAAAGGGTGCTGTTTTAAAAAGGATCCAATAATCCTGTGACAATATTACTCCTCTGAGCAAAGTATATCACACATACACAACACAAAAATCAAATAGTAAAATCCGATAAATTAATTAAAAAATCACGTTAAGTTTGTCGGAGCTATAGGGAATCTATTTTTTTTTTACTTTAAAAAGCTATTATATCTCGGGGCGAAGGGTAAAGAATCGTGCATACGAGAACTGTTCAGTGATGATAATAGTAATAATATCCGATGTAATAATTGATTGTTGTAGGATAAATGAAGTTGTCAGTGACACGCGGTGCGCGCGCCTCGTGGTGGGGAACTTACAGACCCTTACATGGCCCGCGGGCCTCAGCCTGCTGACCCCTGCCCTAACGCGTGACTGAAAGGGGCTAGATCATGGAGTGAGGAAAAGCTCTCAGCCAGATACGTCAAAGCAACGTGACCTAAGTTTTTAGAAATGTCATTTTATTTTATTTTAATTTATTTTTTGTGCACACCACAACTTAGAACTCGTATGGGATATTCCGATTATTTTTTCAAAACACTACTATGGGGAAGGTGAGGCCTGAAAATTATCCAACTCCACGGATGCACATCTTATTATGGAATTTTTCAATCTAAATTATTATTAGCACCGCGTCTTACTACCCGTTCGGGTTATACGCACTTACGCTAATGTGTAATGGTAGGGTGATTGTGAGAGGAAATGAGAGGACCTACAGTTTAACGTTGAATCCAAACCACGGTGGAGGTCTGACATTCCTCACATTCACAAGTTGTGATTAATACACGTCTTGTCAGAGATGAAGGAAGGGTTTGGTAATCAGATAAATCTGTGCTGGTATCGAGGATTGAACCCCGGACCCCCAGCACATAAGTTCGACACCTTAATCCTAGACTGACAGGTCACCTTCAATCTAAATAATTCATACATTAAATTATCATTGTTGTATTAGCGGCATAAAAAAAACCTCCCGAGTCGAAGGCGTCTGCGTTATCTGATAGCTCGCAATCTTAATAATTGATCGTAACGGACGATATCCGCACGTCCATAACACTCTCTCCCTTAAAATATGAGTGAAGAATGACACAAGGCACGGGATGACTCCTGGATATCTCAGTGGTAAGAACATTGGCTTACTAATCCAAAGGTCCCGATTTTGATTCCCGTGTCCAGTGTCAATTTTGCAATTTTAATAATATAGTAAACCTTTGTTTTGAAGAAAAATCGAAAAAAAAAGTAAAGGACGCAGTTTTGAACACAGGTCTGATATTTTCCCTTCCCTTCTCCTCCCTGAAATATTGTGGCCCCGTAAAGAATGCATGATATTTCCCCATCACGGCCAACTCATCCTGTTTTTTAACATCGATTACATGACCCTCAATCCAGTCACGTTTTTACAAATAAATATTTATCTATTCTCTATTGAGATTCCTTCTGGGAAATACCTGAAAAACACAGGTATTTTTTTTAATGAAGAAAATGGTGGAAACTTGTATTGGGACATGAATGTAAAATCACCTTTAATATGCAATACTTAAACGATGGTGTAATTTCTAGTGCATTCGAAGCCTCGAAATATCTTAGTCGAAGTTCAAATTTCCATTACTTCGATACCCACAATAACCTTCACGTCTTTGAAATATTTTGAAGGAAGAAGAAAACTTTGATATAGGCCTACTATGGGCTAAACAGATTTGAAATGGTTCCTTAAACATGACCTATTTCAACATATAATAGTTATTAGAACAGCCAAAAACAGTATTTTAACACAGACTTAATTACTTACTCTAATGTTCTACACCGTTAGGAAATCGAAAGTTCACTGTCGCACTTTCAAAAGTCTGTCACCTTTTCCCATCTTGAGCTAGTTCTATCCAATCCAACTCATCACGCCCTATCTCTTTCAGGTCCATTCTATTGTTATCCCTCCATCTGCGTCTAGGTCTTCCCAATGGTCTCTTCCCATTGGGTTCACTAGTTAATACTCTTCCCATCGCGCTACATATCCTGCCCACCGTTACCTACGAGACTTGATTACTCTAACAACGTATTGTAATGAGCACATGGTATGTAACTCATCATTATGCAACCTCCTCCACTCCCCAGTAGCCCCATCCCTTTTTGGACCAAATATAATTTAATCACCAGTCGGCGTTTAGTAATATATCTATAATGTAAGCAATTCAGGTGTCTTAAAAAAATATAGTGGGTTTTGTATTTCCCGCGAATCTTAAGTGACAACAACAAAAACCTTATCTTCGACTTCGACTTTATTTCGCATTTTTCAAGCGTCGCTTCGCTTTTAAAAAGTAAGCTTCGCACATCCCTTATTATATTTTATTTGTATCAATACGACTCACCAAAAGTGACAGCAGCAGATCATATGAATGATAGATAGATATAAGAAAGTAGGTTTAGTAACACTCAGATAGTGTTTTACTTTCAGAATTTTACTAAATTGATCAATACCTTAACACAGGGTGGTCCAGCGTTTTTAATCCCAAGGGCCTAATCTGACTATCAGTTTGCACCGTGGGCCGAAGATATATTTAGTAGGCCTAATCCCATCAACTTAATACTAGACCTACAAAAAAACGCTTGATAAACAATTATTTGCAATACTTATAAAAAAATGTATTTTTGATAGATAGAATATTTCAAATTTTACTGCCAAAAATAGTTTTTTTTTAAACACCGCGTATTACTACCACCCGTTCGTTTCATAAGCTTATGTATTAATTATTACTCTAATAGTTTTAGGGATTAGGAAAGCTATATTTAGAAGAGGTTTACCCGCATTTTTGTGGAAGGAGAGTGGAAAACTATATTGTAAAAACCACCCTCAGTACAACCGACCGAGATTTGAACCTCGATCTCCCCGTCATCATAAGTCCAGTATAACATGAAAGTAGCGCGTTAGACCAAGTGGCCACCGAAGCGGGTTCATAGTTTTATGGATCTCCCGAAAATGTTTTATGAAATATGAACGCATACAAACTTTAATCAAACAACTTGTATGTTTGGTATTAAACCCGAAGGTTGGTTGGATTCTCAATAGTTCCACCTTCAGCTGAGGGGTGGGGTAGTTTCCTGTTGCTTTCTTCAGCGAGCCAGAGGTTAACTTATTGCATACACCAATTGACTCTACAAGCGACACCTTCACTCCATCACAGGGACTGGCTGTATATTGAATGTTATTACTAGTATAGTTCATACACCAACTGACCCTACAAGCGACAGCCTCACTCCATCACAGGGACTGGCTGTATATTGAATGTTGTTACTAGTATCGTTCATACACCAACTGACCCTACAAGCGACACCTTCATCACAGGGACTGGCTGTATATCGAATGTTATTACTAGTATCGTTCATACACCAACTGACCCTACAAGCGACACCTTCACTCCATTCATCACAGTGACTGGCTGTATATTTAATGTTATTACTAGTATCGTTCATACACCAACTGACCCTACAAGCGACACCTTCAAACCATTCATCACAGGGACTGGCTGTATATTGAATGTTATTACTAGTATAGTTCATACAGAAACTAACCCTACAAGTGACACCTTCACTCCATTCATCACAGGGACTGGCTGTATATTGAATGTTGTTACTAGTATCGTTCATACACTAACTAACCCTACAAGTGACACCTTCACTCCATTCATCACAGGGACTGGCTGTATATTGAATGTTATTACTAGTATCGTTCATACACCAACTGACCCTACAAGCGACACCTTCACTCCATCTCAGGGACTGGTTGTATATTGAATGTTATTATTATTAGTATCGTTCATACCTCTGTCACTTTCATATTTTTCACTTATCATTACATATATATGTTACTGTGAATGTACTAAATCAGTTATTTTGTAAAATAACTAGTGAATGTATAAAATCACCGAAAGCGATGATTTATTTAACAAATAATAGGATTTATCTAACTTTACCAGTGATTTTATAACTTTCCCAATGCAGTTTGGTGAAAGTATGAAACATGAACTGTATTATCTACATTAACCGGTGATTTTATAAAACATCTTGTGTATGTAGATAAAAATATAGAACATTAATACAAACTAACCTAGTTCAACTAAACCTTAGCTAAAAAATAATCTAGTCTAAGCTTTTCTAAACCAACCTAACTTGCCTAAACTAACCTAACCAAACCTAATCTTGACGTGACTTATCAACATTCACTGGTGCTTGATGGTAATTTTGTAAACTCAACGGTGATTTTGTAAAATGTTCGGCGAATATGTGAACTATTAAATACAATTTTTTTACATTCCCCAAGTGAAGCAGTGACCTTATAGAATCACCGGTGACTTTACAAACTCATCATATTCAGCACATTCACAGTAACATATATATCAATACATATTTTTTATAAATCAACAAAATAAATTAATAATAAAGTACAATGATTACAATATTTAAATTTTACTCGCTAGCAATTTCATATCTTTCACCGAGGGTTTCCATTTATTTAGTCTTCAGGATGCTCTGAAGGCAACTTTTTAAGTGACATTGGCCGCCAGCTGGACCACATTTCCATAACATATGGAGACATGAATTAAAAATCGCCGCTAATATGTAAAACACGACGGTGTAATTTCTGTGGGTGTTGTTTTTTTGTTGTTTTTTTTGCTACCGTATCGGACGATAGTTTGTAGATTCAAGTCCAATATGAGAGCTTCAGGTTGATGAAAGAGGTGTCAGAATTGATAACCTGTGTTGACAAACTCTTGGGTTCCCATGTTCGTTATCTCTCGTTATTGGTGAGGGAAGTGATAAACGACGTTGTCGACATTGCCAATCATCACCCCCACCCTCCCCCCCGAACTTCCTTGACTACCCATCCCTCCTCTGTAAATTACGATGGATGCAAACTGGTGCCCTTCATAACGGAGATGATTGTGGACTTTGATGTAATAGAGGTGTTGTGAGCAAATTAAGAAACCTAATCAGTTTATTGTTTTTTGGCATAAAATTTTTATATTTTTGGAATAACACAGCTTTATTTATTTGTATGGTTAAATAGCTCTTTCTTGGACCAAATTTTATATCAACCCACGACTCATAAACCGACTAACTATGTATTTATGTATATATAAACTACACGTATTCATTCATACGTCTAATAATCTGACCTGCAGATTTCTTTTTTAGTGGATATTATCAATAACTATAAAATAAGGATTATAAAATAATAAATGCTATCAATATTTACCACAAAACAAGTTTTTTTTTCTTTCTAAAAGCCTCTTCTTATTGAAATTTGACTGCAATACAAGATAAATAATTTGATTGGAAAGTAATGAATATTCACAGAATATGTTATCTTCTATTTTCAACATGGGGAATCCTATTTGTGAAAGCTTGGACTAGCTTTTTTTTTCATATTTCGTTGGAATGTGTCCGTTATGGCGAAGGCACGACCATCAGTTCTCAAGGAAAAGGTTATGTCGCATCTCCCCACTCCCCCCACTATATTCGTCCCACAAACTACCGGGTCTTCACGAGAAGACGACCAGAGGAAGAGAATGCAATGAAGGGATGCAACGCAGACGAAGAGTAATAATAATAACAATAATAATAAAAGGATGGGGAGGGAACAAGCCATTCGTGTCAGCCATATAGCTCGGCTTGATGTGCGCCTTATTTCCCAGGGCTCTTGGGATTCTTTGCGGTTGACCTCATCTTCTGACGACGACGACGACGATGATGATGACGCCTTGACGATTATCTCTTCTCTACCGCGCGTCAGACGTGGTGAGCGTCGCGTCCCGCCGGTGCTTTATGGGTTCGCCCGAGGAATGCCATTGCGCGGCGTCGGCGTCGCTGGCTCCAAACGTCATCCCGCCTGGTGGCAGCTTGATGAACTAGCCGGCATGGCTTGATTCAAGTGCGAAGTTACGCGCGGCGTTCAGTGTTTTATTTGCCGAGAGTGTTTTTATTGTATATTAGGTTCGTGTGTTTTTTCCTATTCCAAAATTAAAATCTATTAAAAATATTTAGTCAACATTTATTTGGGTTCGGCTGCCAAGTGTCTATTTTTATTAACTAAAGTAGGATAAAAATTTAAAAATGACACTTGGACATGGGAATCCAGCATAAATAATAGCTTTGGCTATTTGATTCTTAAAGTAGGATGGTTAAATCCAGCCATATTTACTTTACATGGTATATTTTAGCTTAATAAACTTTACAGTGTATACTTTATATATTTTAAAGTTTTTTATTTACTGGTTTTAATGAGATAAAAAATTGAACGCTATTGACTGAACGTAAAATACTGAAAAAGTAAAATATCAATTTAAGGACTAAGATTAACAAAAATTAACATATTTTCATTTTAGCCTAAACTATAAAAATAATCATTAGTAAATGGTTATCAATGTTGACTTTAAAAAAAGGTTTGTTTTTTCTAAAAGCTTCTTTCTACCAAAATCCTTCTATATATTTGCTGAACAAGGGAATTGTCAAACAATCAACTCCTTATCGTTCAAAACAAGCTTAGCCTAGAGTCTAATTTCATGGCGAGAGATTTTTTTTTTTTAGAAAATATAAATATGATTTTATGTGGTAAACATAGATCACATTTTAGAAAAAAATATTACTGTCAATGATAGGTATTGATAATATCTATCAAAAGTGACAGTTGCGGATTACACGACTAAACGTGAAAGTATATCATAGCTCATGGGGAAAGATTGGCTTAAAGTTTTTGTCTTTGTCACTTCGTTGCCCTTGCCCGAGGTCGGCCGAAGAATCACGATGCTCTTACTGTCGCGTGACCTGGTAATGGATCACTTGCGAGGAAGGTGAACTAGTTCGTCTGGTTCAGTCTATTTTTTTTAAAATTTGGGGTATTTAACGTGCAATTTTTGAACCGACTGATTATATCAGCACGCGACCTATAAACTAACATATATAGTACAGACATAACATCACTCTCAAATGGGGAACCTACATTTCACCAATGATTTTTTTTTTGCCGTGCCGAAAATCGAACCCGGAACCCTTAATTCAGTGGATAGACACGCTTTCGACTGAGCTAAGGTATTGGGCAGTCGTAAGAATTGTTCGTTACTAAACTCTATGTCTCTCTGGCCAAATTGAGTTCCGAGTTGCAAAAGTACGCGTGGCTAGCACGTCAACTCCAGGGTCCCTTGTCTGTCACCCAGCTGTCACGCCGTCTGCGAGCACCGGCCTGAGAGCGATCAATACACTGGGCTGACGTGTAGGGGAGGGGGGAGGTTTTAGCGCCGTGGCGACAAGCGTCGCAAGACAAGGCGGTGACCAGCTGGGGGACCTACAAGAAGAGACAGGGCTGTGTTCGTCTCGGGGGGAGTCTTTGACTTTCTTAACAACGGTTCGGGCCATCCGCAACATACACTGCATTTTTTTTTTAAATTACTTTCTCGTGACCCCTCGGATAGAGAAAGTATTTTAATAGTAAAAATAAAATCTAATTATAGATATTGTTGTATGTTGACGTTTCATGACCCACTGAGCCCGATAAAGTGGTTTTCGTAATGCCATCTGTCTGTATCTTAGCCTAGAGCCGGAACCATTTTACCGATCGGATTAAAACATGGTATCTAGTGTTTTCATAAAATTCCCCAAAGATAGTTTTGGAATTCTATATCCAACCGTAACATTAAGGGTAGTTACTTAGGTATGAAAATAAAAAAGGGGGGGTTTAGGCACTGTTTAACATTACAAACAAAATAGTGGATCACATTTTTACGAGAAAATGACTTAGAGGGTACGTTACATGAGTGGATATTCCCAATTTTTATCATTTCTCCGCAAATATTTGAGATAATAATTAATTGACTTACGGTTGTAGGACTATTAAACATAAAAACAAATTGCTCTAAATATAGTTTTACAAAACCAATAATTTCCGAGCTATATGTAAATACATTTTTTAAACTAGTCTTGGAAATGGGGGATTAGATTGCTATTCTCTAAATGATGGACCGAGATGGTCTTCTTGTCTCAATATGTTTCTGCTACAGTGTAGGTCTCTTTGATGGAAAGTGTTGATCTTTTTTTTCCATAATGTCTCTGCAACAATGTAACTACTCATTTAAGCTGACGAATTTAGCTACTCGGCTACGCTGACGAATCTAACTTATCGGGTAAGTTGACGGGCAGTACCTGTTGTGCTTTCGACCTGTGACAGAAAACGTCTCCGTAGAAACGATTGTTCTTGAAGATATGGTGGACCCTCGTCTTTTCCGTCGTCGAGTCTTCTTCCTCTGGCCCGGGCTGGTGATATCGGCAAAAGGGGGGNAGTCGTAAAAGAGGGGGGGAGGGGTCGTAGCTAGGGTTAATAATACCCCGTAATGAAGAGTGGAAAGAAGCATTTCTATGAGCTTAAAAGTTTTTTCTCGCCCCCTCCCTCATACAATACTCTTACTCCCCCGAGCTTGGTGATCGTGACCAATAAGACGAAGTGGGACCACTAGCGTCCCTTTATACAGAACGGTTACTGTTATGGTTAGTCGCATTTGGAGTGCCGGGGGGGGGAGTGGGGGGGGGTTTCATTGGGCCCAAGCACCAATTTTAATTGAAAGCTCGGGTCGATCTAGTTGGAAGGTCGTTCGGAACGTTTACTCTCCACGAAACATGAAGAATTCAAATGGCCTCCCGGAAAAATAAGAAACACTTAATTTCAAGTGATTGGTTTAATCGACATAGCAATGGGTTTCGACCTTAAGAGTTTCTTTTATCTGTTTAAGATATTTAACGTACACTTTCTGAATTGACTGACAGTATATGCACGCGAGAATTTCTATGAGCGATAGTGAAAGGCATACCAATTTTGCCGGGAAAGGTATTTTCATATACCTTCCAGGGTTATTTTTCACGCCACATTAGACTTGGGACCGACGGCTTTACTTCCCCTCCGAAGGAAGTTGTGATACGCATATTTGCCGCTCAAGAAAAATCCGTTGACTTCGACTGGGTTTGAACCCGCAAACAAAGGGTTCTGAAGTGAGCACTTTACACCAAGACCACAGATATTAATTAAAAATGTATCATATACTGCTCAAATCTAGAAATATATCTGTTTAAACAGAGAAGGTCTGGAGATGGTCAAATTAAATCTGATGAGGATTTTCTAGTGTGTATGTGTTTGAAAAAATAACAGCTATTAGTAATAAATGGTTAAAGGTGTCGTTCTCTCACAAAGGACTGTACTTCCGATGAAGGAGTGATCGGGGTTAGAATCCTGGTCGGGCATACATAAGCTTTTTTTTTTTTCTAAAATCGTGATACGCTCTTAATCCACGCAAATGCGGGTACAGTTCTATTATTTCAACATTCGTCATACTTAACATATTAGCGTAATTTATTACATATGCGTACAAGCCGGATTGGTAGTAAGACGCGACGATAAAAAAAACTTTGATAAATTGGTTACTGGCCGACAAAAAGCATCGGTCTCCTCTGGTTTGTTGGTGAATGGTAGATTAAGGTTCGATTCCCCGCCTGGGTTTTTTAAGATGGTGATATATCGTAAATAGCTTAAACAATATTCTTCGGGGGAAATAAGGGCATAATGCTTATTTTAAACGATTAGTTTTCACCCCCTTCCCATCCTCTTCTTCGTTACCAGTGTTAATATGTAGATAGATCGAACGGTTACTTTACTATGAAGGGCCATTTTAGAAACTACATACGTACTTGTTTGTGATCAACATTTATAACAGACTCTACATTAAGCTATGAGTGAGAAATGACTTGAACACGGGACAATACCTGAATAACTCAGTCGTAGAACATTGTCATGCTAAGCCGAGAGTCTTGGGGTTCGATTCCAATGTTCAGGTGTATGTTTTTTAATTTAAGTAAATTGTTATTATTTTAAAGGTACATATAATATATATCAAAAGTAACAGCTATGCCAATTACATGATTTGACGTATAGATGTGAACTTTAATCTAGTAGCCTTTCTAGCTGTCAGATAAGACGCTTTCTATGAAAAGTGCACTGAACTTAGAAACTGTGCCCGTTTAAATTTATAAATAAAATATATGCACCCCTTTTTTTTTAGTTGCCAAGATATTTACTTAAGGCCTATTTATACAGAAAATAGTTTTAATTATCTCTTGAGTATTTTCTTCATCCTGTACTGGATTATTATTATTATTACCGCGTCCTACTACCCGTTCGGGTTATACGCTAATGTGTAATGGTAGGGTGATTGTGAGATGAAATGGAGGATCTACAGTTTAACGTGGGATCCGAACCACGGTGGAGGCCTGGCATTCCCCACATTCACAAGTTGTGATTAATACACGACTTGTCAGAGGTGAAGGAACGGTTTGGTAATCAGATAAATCTGTGCCGGGACCGAGAATTGAACCCCGGACCCCCAACACAGAAGTCCGACACCTTACCCCTAGACCGCCAGGTCACTTCTATTCTGTACTTGGTAGGTCACTCACTTTATATTAGGCTACTTTCCTAAGAAGCAAGAAACCCTTATTTAAATATGAGTTAAAATAAAATAGAGTCAAGTTGATATATTATATGTACTTGTTTAACTATTTAAGACGAATAGAAACTTATAGGCCTACTTGTGCAACTAATGTACGACTCAAATTGTCCTTAAAACTTTAAAAATAATAGTAATGGGGAAACCCGCTTCGGTGAGTGCATAGTCTAAGGCGCTACTCTCGCTATATGCTAGACTGCCGATGATAGGAAGATCGTGATTCGATCCTTGCCGGATGTTCAGAGGAGCGTTTTCCCTGAATGGTTTCCCATTCCCTCTCTACGCATATGTTGCTACATCTCCTCTAAATTAAATATTACTCATCCTTAACCCACTAGCGTAATTAGTACACAAGCGTATAATACAAATGGGTAGTGAGACGCGGTGCAAAAAAAAAAAGCATTGAGTGAATAGATTTATTATGCTTTAATAGTCTAATATTTTTAAGCTTAAAAACTGTCTTGCTGAGTTCAGAACATTCCAATTTTCAAATTTTCATAGGATGGGTCTTTTAGAAAATATATACTTTTTTTTTGTCAACATTTTACGTTTTTAAATTATTATTATTATTAGTACCGCGTCTTACTACCCGTTCGGGTTATACGCACTTACGCTCATGTGTAATGGTAGGGTGATTGTGAGATGAAATGGAGGACCTACAGTTTAACGTGGAATCCGAACCACGGTGGAGGCCTGGCATTCCCCACATTCACAA
>CABFVZ010000360.1:293346-317275 GCA_902151445.1 Timema monikensis
GGGGTAGTTTATAGAAAACTTAAAAGAAATGAGGGTTAGAAGGAGAGGATGTTTTGTAAGGAGTGGAGGAGGCTTGTGCTCCTCTCTACCTTCTCTCCACACCTCAACAAGACCTTATGGGAAGACCGGTGATCTGTAATCCGTTGATTGTTCCTACGTGTATTCTGCGGAATCTGCATGTTTCAGACACGAGGGCGGTAAGTAGACATCTTGTGGTATGAGATAGATGACCTTGTTCCTTAAAGGTACAGAGTAGGTGGGGAGGGAAGCTGACTAATTGTCTAGCTTTAGGGGACGCTGATTCGACCTTGGGCTGTGACTATTCGATGTTTAACTAGTCGCGTATCCTTTTTAAAATTCGCATCCGAAAAGTCAACATTTTCATTATTTATATCTCTTCTTACGGACTTACGGATGCGGACATTGTAGATAGAGCAATCTGTTACCGTGGAGTTGAGTTCTTCTTACGGACTTGTGGATAAAGGCTTTATAGATAGAACAGTCCTTTACCGTGGAGTCTATCTCTTCTTACGGACTTGCGAATCAGGACTTTGTGGCCAGATCAATCTGTTACTGAAGAGTAGACTTGTTTTTACGGATTTACGAACAATAAGAATACGGAGTATTTCACTTGTATATTTCATATTTGGATCATGTATTGAACCTACAACATTGGAATAGGAAATGTGTTCCGTTCCTCGCATATCCTAAGTCCCTGGCACCTAATGTTCCTGATTTGGATCGGCGGCCTACGTCTGTCCACGTGTCGAGCCAGCGTTCAGAGGCTCGAGATTCCTCTCCCGCAAGTTAGGGTACGTAGATTGTAGGCGAAGTTTGTGTATAGGAGTGAGGGAAAGAGAGGAGAGTCAAAACGGACACTGACCAGCGGCGACGCTTGGTCAGCTCAGGTGGCCGCAGGAGGGTCGACGCCTCTTCCTCTCGGCCCCCGACACGACGACAAAGCTAATTACACCCGACATAAGAGAGACCGTTAGACAAAAGCGACTCCCCTCTGTAATGGCGGGAGGAAAGAGAGCATAATAAGCAGGAGATAACGTATAAGGACGAAGAAGGGTGTTGGGGGTGAAGGTGTCGCTGGAAAGGCAATACCTCCACGGAGGGTTGGTGAAGCTGAAGTGCTAGTCCCCTCCTCCCCCTTCAGCTCCCCTCTCAACATCCAACCTTTTCTCCTAGAACCTCCCCCCAATTTCCTCGATTGTGAGTGACCGCATGACCTGATCCTCCCCCATACTACCCTCTCAAGCTAGAACCCCTTTTTTCGTATTATTTTTCCAATTTGCATGAGTTAAAAGGTTTATACAAGTGGAGGTGACGATGATTTTGTCGGTCTTTTTTTTATTACTATTATTCAAAAGTCTGTTTAGCCGAAGTGGAAGAGTGAAAGATGCGGTGTTTTTTTTGTTGGATATTTAAAAAAATGTGTTGTCACTCACTAATGCTACTGGACATTACGTCAGTTTTTGGGAGGGGAAGTATTTTAATAAAAGAACGTCATCGCTAGTTTTTGTTTGTATGTTCTTTCTCCCTCTTCCCCCCTCCTCTGCTCCACAACCTACCCCCCACCCCCCAGTTCTTGTCTTGGTGAACTAGCGAGTTCAACCCCCCCGCCCCCATACCCTCCACTGTTCTTGAACTTTTGGTTTTGTACGCCAATGCTCTAACCACTGAGCTATCCAGGAATCGTTCCGTGCCCAGGGTCATTCTTCAGTCATATTTTAAGGCAAAGTCTGTAATGGACATGCGAAAATCGTCAACTACATAAGTATGATCAATTAAGGTCACGAGCTATCAAATAACGCAACCGCCATCGACTCGGTAGTTGGCTTTATGCTGCCAAATGTACAATTGCAATTTTATGAATGCGCATATCATGATGAATTAAATTGCTAAGATATTGTATTTGATAATTATGGTTATAGCCCCATCTAAATATCATATTCTCCAAATTGAAAAATGACACCTGAATGACTGAGCTATCCAGAATAATTTTTCAATTTAGAGAATGTGATATTTAGATGGGGCTATAACCGTAATTAATAGATATGTCTTGGTTATTTAATCAATCTTAAAATATATTTACTGAAGCAATATGTTATTAATTTTGCAAACAAAATGTTTCTTGTCATATAGAGAAAATGGACCTCAACTCGCGACTTTTCTCAACCCAGCCTGTGTCAAATTTAACAGATTTGAATTTAATTAAATAATCATGTGTTTCACGTGACTATATAATAACTTTACACCCGCTTCGGTAGCCGCATGGTCTAAAGCGTCAACCTCACAATAGACTGGACTGCCGATGGATTCAAATACCGGTTGGGTGTAAGCCTACTGTAGGTGGTTTTTCCTAAATGAATTCCCACTCTCTTCAAGAAAATTCTGATACACTTACTCTAATTTCAAACTTCATTCCTAACATGTTAGCGTAATTAGAAGACAGAGACCCCATCTGAGCATAATCTATAGTTCATTAGAAAGGTCTCATGATTGACCAAAAGATCGAAACAGCAGCTCGATTTGAGGTAAAATAATTCAACCAATCCTTTTTTTTTCGTGTATCCTTAAATGCTGTTACATTTCCTGTGAATTCTACCTTACTCATCCCATTCCCCGTCCTAATAAAATGCGATATTGCCCTGACGGTTAGCGAGATCCGAAACGAAATAGGAAAAACTGCCTTTAAAAATATGTGAAAACATATTTTCGTTAGAAAGATTTTTTTTGTCAGGTATTCAACGTGCACTTTCTGAATCTACTAATGTTATAAGCACACGACTTATAAATTAACTTAAATCTAAAACAGGCACAACACCCAGTACCATGGTCATTCATCACTGCGAAAAGGGAAACCTACGTTTCACAAATTATTACATTTTCGGTCATGTCGGGAATCGAACCCGGGACACTTAGTTCACTAGGAATACATGCTACCGATGAAGTTGAGTTGTTGGGCGGAAAGATATGGATCAGGCTTGATAAAAGGTTTCGTAATCAAGAACTTGCGCTAGGACCATAAAACTAAATCCTGTCAATTAAACAAAAGTCGCGTGTTAGCGGCATTTGCGTTTTTTGTTTGTTTTTTAGAAGTAATTGAATGCGTAGAGGAGGCAAATACACCGCCATCTAATTGTTGGGTGTTTACACTTTCACGGTTAGCGGGCGGGTAATAGGTGCGGGGCTTCTCTTCCCTCCTCCTCCTCCATTCACCTGCCATACCACCTCCCGCTGAAGAGAGGGACTGGCAATTACACCCCTCCCCTCCCCACTATCCCATAATTCATCAGGCGCGTCGCACCACCGCGGGTCAGGGATTGTAGTTATTGTGACGCACGATGATAGCTCCTGTGAAAGACCCCATCACCGCTTCCCCACATGTTCCGGAGGAATGCCGGACCTCCGCGCCGTATGTGAGGCTGCGACACAAATCAACTCCCGTTTAGATAACTAGAAGGTGTGGAGGGGTAAAGTATTTGGGTAGTTATAAAGTTTGTTCATTATTTTTATTTTATTCTGCTAATCACTATCTATTTTTGTTTGTTTAAATCATTGTGTTTAAATAAATGCATGGAGGTATAAGGAAACTAACCCTTTTACCTAGTGCTGTGGGCAATGTTGAAAAACTCGTATTTCAAAAAATCTGCCAAATCGACAGTCATTGCCGTACTTATTAAAGAAGTCCGCCCCCTATCCCTATCTTGAGATAGTTTGTAATGAGATTGATTTGACCCTAAAGAATATTTGAAAGCATTGACAATATTCTCCTCTTAATTTAATATATTAAAAATATTTTGCTTCTATTTGAATTTTATATTCTATTATGTCATGCCTAAAATACGACTTATTCTATATTTTTAATTTATAGTGGTCGCCAGATTCTAGCAAAGAAGGTACTAGTTGTTTGTTGTTGTTAAGTTAACACCCTGAAGTTAGAAGGCATCAGCCATTGTAACTAACTTCAGTGTGTTGATACGTGGGAGTGTTTTAAAGGCCACTTCCGGTTCTGGAACCTTCTAGAGCTTTGTTCTAATGTTCTATTGGACTGAGGTGCCGGGAGTTTGTATCAGCTCTGGTACTCTCTGATACAAGCCTTCGATCTGATAGGACGTGTTTTGAGATGTGCGAGGGTTAGGTGCGCAACACGTTCAAAAAAGAACATGAAGATTTTTTTTATCGAAATAATTCAATGTAATCCTACGTTTAAATATATTAAACATTAAACATATACATAATTCAAGTAGGTGCGGGTGTGTTGAATAATATTTTTTTTTTTACAAAAGTGTGACATTTGTCAAAGTAATCATGATCATTTTTCTAACCACGTGACAAGTCTAGAATTATTGAATAAATCACTAATAAACTTATTTCTGACAAGAATCATTAATCATATAAATTTCAAATTCAACCTTAAGTATAATAAAGATAAAAATGGGGAAAAAAGACACGCTGCAAACAACGCCGCCACGAGTACCACTAGTCATGGGACATAAACTTTGTTCTCCAATACAAAGTGCTAGGATTTGAGACATAACCTATATCTCCACAAGGGGCCAATATTCGTAGTATAGCATAGGACGTACCAAGTTAAGCCAGAGTCGGACTATTTCATATGGCTACCACGTGTGGCAAGATACGTAATATAACAAGATATATCCAGTCCACCTCATTACACCCTATCTCTTTCAGGTTTATTCTAATGTTAGCCTCCTATCCGCGTCTAGGTCTTGCCAATAATCTCTTCCTATTGGGTTTGCCAGTCATTATCTTGGATTCTTCCACGCTGCATATTCTGACCGCCGTAACCTGCGAGATTTGATTATCCTAAAAAGTCTGTTGATGAGTACAGGGTATGTAACTCACCACTATGTAACCTTCTCTATTCTTCATTATCTTAATCACATTTTTGACCAAATATTTTCCTATGAGCTTAGTTTTCAAACATCATAATTATATCTATTCTCTTCGTGTCAGTTGTTAAGAGACCAAGTTGTACAACCATAAAGTAACCTTAACTAAATCTAGATTTTATAATGTTCATTGGTTTTTTAAAAACTTCCTAGTAAATAGAACAAAAGCTTAGGCCATATCAAACTGTACAATATTCCCGTTCAAAATATATTGCGCTGCCAAAATACCAGACTTCAGATGAATATTGTTACAAATAGACATTCTAATCGTTTCGATCTCTTAAAAGAAATAATATTTAATAACTCAGATAATACTTATACAAAACACTTGAAAAGAGCAGTAGAGCCACTAATTAAAAACTAAATTACCATTTACCCACCTCATATTGAAATTACATTAACATCAAGAAAACAACCCATAAACACTCAAATGTATTATTTTCAGACTAAAAAATAGTAATTTTTTAAATCCCGCTAGCCCAGATTTTAATATTTTGGCCTACAGACCCTCCCAGAAAAAAAAATTAAATCTATTGGGTAAAAATATAAGTTGGCAAGTAAGTCGTCATCAATTCAATAGTTTTATCTCCAATTCATACGATTTTGCAAAAAAACACTTGACATTTTGGTCCTTAATAATAATCTTGTGTCAAGAATTTAATAGAAAACATTTAAAATTAATGAGATATTTATTTATAGCTTTACATGAAATAGGCTACAGGGAAAATACAAATTTTTTGGGTTGGGAAAATTGAGAAAAGTCAAGGGATCTCCAAATTTAAGAGGGGACGAAAGGAAACTTGAGCGTAGGTCGATATTTTAACAATGTTTATATAAAATTAACATTTTGAATCAAATAAATAAGAGATTTATATAATAGATACGTTTAATTTTATACACACGGTAATCTCAAAATTATTGAATATTCGTGACGCGCATGTCTTCATTATTACAGTTTCTGATTGGATGCCACTTTGCTCACGAAAGTATTCAAAAACTGTTGAGATTACTTTGTTTATAAAATTGAACTAAGCATATCAACCAAAGCAAAGTATTATTTGCTTTGGATCAAACAGAGTTTTTGTTATTAAAAAAACTCGCCTCTAATCGCGATCCCACCTTTAAAAAAATGTATCAACTTCTGGTTGGTACGTTTCAACTTTGTAACCTCTTCCTTGTCCCACGTTAGGGGGAAGGGGCGGTGGGAGGTGAGAAAAGAAGTGTTTGAGGAACGGGTGATGGAGAGGGAGAGAAGAGGTAGAAGGGGGCAGGGGGAATATAACTCTGGCGAAGTGTAAGAGTAACTCCGAGAAAAGCTCCTCTTACCCGCGCCTAATTATTTTCTAATTACCACCTAATAACTGAAGGCGTGAGCGGGCGAAATTTACATCCCGGGTCGGGCTCCGTCGTCTCCCGTTACGTGGGGATAGAGGAACTGGACTTTTGGGGGGGGGGGTTGGTTTTAAGACCGGTGGACTCTAGGGTAATTCACTGGAGGAGTGGTTATGGGGACCAAAAAAAACCATGGCGTTTTTGAACAAATTCGTGAGGATGGTATTTTTTTTAATAATACTATTGGGAGGGGGAGAATGTGTTGTTTTTTCTTAATTCAGGCTGAATATATCAGTACACATCTTTTAAAGTAAATTATATACAGAACAAACATAGCATCCAGTCCCCCGGCCGTTAATTCATCAATGTGAAAAAAGAAGCCCACATTTCAACAATGATACATTTTTTGGCTATGCCGCTAATCGAACCTGTGACCTTTAACTCAGTAAATAGACACGCTACCGACTGAGCTAAGGTCTCAAACATCTTCTTATAACTAGCCATCGTAAATTATAAAATAAATACTAGTTTATTTTATAGTTAGATAATGAACCATACAAAATATTAGTTTCTAAATAAAATTTTATTTTATTTTATAAACACATGTTTATGAACACAAATAGGTTTATATGACGTCATCAACCTCGTTCATTTTGTATTGTTCGCCATCTTAATTTACAAAGAGAATGCTACCTTTTAGAAGTTCTTGTTTGTTAAAAACATAAAATAAAAACATCCCAACGGGTATTTTCATAATTTCGTGTTTCATTCATGTAAAAAATTGTTAAAAGAAGAAATTATTATGGTTAAGCGATCTGTTGTGAACGTTTTGATTGCCAAAAATGACAGAACTAAACACATGGTCTTGTGGGTCATGCGGTTTGGCGAATGGTTACATGAGAGTAGATCTGGTAACTTTGCTAGATGTCAGTTACCAAACACTCCTACGCTGGGCAGATTTTACACAGGAACGAATGAGCAGGACTTGTAAGAGGAGAAAGCAGATATAGTATTAAAAGGAGAAGGGGAAATCTGTATCTGAAGTCACCTGTTTGAATCCTGGCTGCAGACAAAATACTCGGCAAGGGTTTGAGCGCTAGAACGGGTGAGATGGTGTAAACTTCTATATGAGCCATCGAATCCGAGCAATGAATCAGGCGAGGCAGTCGCCCACTGGCTGTTTGGAAGGTAGGCAACCGGTAGGGCTCTGCTGGCTGGGGAATTGCCGGTGAAATATTTCCAGGGGCCCGATAGCAACACGTCTCTTATAACCTAGTGTCTTGTCGAGCAGTACTCAGGTTTAAACCCCAGATAGGGGGCTAAAAGGTGGGTGATTAAATACCTTATTCACTGAAAAAATTCCCTTTCCCTGTAGGTTATTTTACCGTCGTGTCTTATAACCCATTCAGGTCACACTATATCCTATATTAGCCGCGTTAATGGGTTAGAGAATAAGAAGGCAGATTTTAGAGGAAGTGTTTTCGCATTTGCTTAGAGAAAGAGTGGAGAACCGTTTGGATTAAAACATTCTCGTATACCCGGTCGGGATTTGTACTCAAATCTCATTGTCGCCGGCAACCAGACTAAACGAGCCTGACGTTTAGACCGCGTGCGCTCATCGGCATTGATACCATCTATCAAAAATGACAGCAGCAGATCACATGACTTGACTTATGCATGTATGAAACAAGTTTAATAACTTTGATAAACGTCATATACTGTTTTTTCCTACAGTGTTATAATTTAAAAAATCACACACTTTTTACTACCCATCCAGACTAGCCCCAAACTTTAACTTTTAAACACCCACTTTGGTGGCCGCATGGCCTACGGCGCTACTCTCGAAGTTGACTAGACTGCTGGTGATGGGAGGGTCAAGGTTAGATTCTCGGTTGGATGTACTGAACGAGTTTTTTTCCAAAATCGTTTTCTACTCTCTCTTCACGCAAATGCGGGTACACTTTCTATAAATATAACCTTCCTTATACCTAAAAACATTAGTGTAATTAGTATACATAAGCGGATAACCCGAACGCGTAGTGAGGCGTGGAGATAACAAAAAAAACTTTTAAACTATGTTTACAATTATACAGGATGGCCATAAAGTCTATACACACAGGCAAACACACAGATACACAAAAATGTAGGTAAATATATGTGCTTACACGTGTATTTAATACATACAGAAATAATGTTAGGACAATTTAAATGGTATTAATTACATGTTATTGACAATGCAAAGTTAGACTCGTGAACAAAATTATTATGATCTCGGTCCATTAGCGCTGCATTCCCATTAATCTTCGTGCAACCCTCCATGATGCCTTGGCTTAAAATAAGATTATATCTGTATCTGATTTACGCAGAATATACTTGTTCCTTTAACATTTCACCCCCACACCCCCACAAAATCAAGGGTGTTCAGATCTGGTGAATGGGAAACCCAGTCCACATGGACACAACCAATCCAGTTATAGGTAATTTTGTATCAAAATGGTTATCTAACATGTTCAGATATTTTATAAACCTGATACATATTAATTTGCGGTCAACATTGATAACATTTTACTAACTTATTATTTTTATTGTATAGGTATAATATCTATCAAAAGTGACAGCTGCAGACAACATGACTTGATGTATGAATATGTTAGAACTATTTTAGTAACCTTAGTAACTTAAGTAACTACCAGATATGGTTTTTCTTACCAAAATCATGGTATACTTTGGTTTTTTCCCCCTTTACTTATGTGTTTAGACTCTATGGCCATCCTTTGTATGAACTATGACCCCATATATAGGGTCATATTTCCACTAAACTCTCACTCGTGTAGATCTATCTACTTTTAAAGGTTCTGTCGATATTCAAGCTAAGCGCGACATCTGATTGGTAATACCTCATCTACCTTGGCATCTCGCTTCTTTTCAAAATGTGCACGCACCTGGAGAGCTATATTTATTTTGGAAAATAGCTGCTAAATAGTTTTATACCTCGCACCCCCGTATTCTGTGCAACATTTCCTTTTTTCAGGGTAGCTAAGCTGGCGACATGTGAACTTTGACACGTAGCGTACGGTTATGAACTATAGAGGAGAAAAAAAAGGATAGATTTCCACAGTCCCACCCTTAGTACGTTTGTGTGAGCAGTGGTAGCCAGGCTTCAAACCATAACATGACTACTACACACGCTTTGCAGGCTGGGAAAACTCCCCCCCTCTCCCCACCCTTTTTTCATCCACCTTCTACCGCACAATTTACTCTTAGCTTACAGACATAAATCTTTCACTAGGACCGATTCATCAGTCGCTTTCTGCTCATTGGTCGAGCTTTTGTGTACCGCTACCGCTATGCTTTACGTTGTGTTTGGGTTAAGAGAAAAAGAGAAAAGAGATACATAGAAGAAAAAGTAATAGAACGAGAAAGAGAGAGAAAAAATAGAGATTTTTTTTTACAAAATGGCAGAAAACCACCCCCCATTCCCCCCTTCCCTCTCACTCAAACCCTCTTAGAGCCGAAACCCAATATTTTACAAGTTTTTTGACAACCGGGATGGCTTTTCCATCTTTGTGAGACCCACCCCTCCCCCCTTCCCGGATAGATGCTGGACACCTGTGCTTTTTAAAGGGGGTGGTGGTGGAGTGAAGGGGTGTTAGAGGGAAGGGTGTTACACACAACTAAGTGTCACTGTGAGTGAGTTAGGAGTCGCTAGACAGAGACAGAGACAGAGAAGAAAAGGATCGACACAAACACACACACTCCGTATGACTCCGACGTTTACGTTTGGAAAACTAGGACTCGGAAGAAAGAAGTAGGTGGGGGTATGAAGGGCATATCAAAGATTTCTCTCTTCTCCTACATTCCTATAGGTTCTCTCCATTTTTTGAATATGTTTTTTTAAACGATTGGCAAAGAGTTTTAGAGTTCCGCGTCTTAAGTAAAAAGAGCTCAACTGTTTTTTTTTTAAATTTCTCATTTAGATAAAAGTATTGTAACCTGGAAAACTTTCCTCCTTGAGATTAGGATGGATCTTAAAAGCTCTATATGACTCCTTTTATTATTATTATTATTATTATTATTATTATTATTATTAGCACCGCGTCTTACTACCCATTCGGGTTATACGCACTTACGCTAATGTGTAATGGTAGGGTGATTGTGAGATGAAATGAAGGACCTACAGTTTAACGTGGGATCCGAACCACGATGGAGGCCTGGCATTCCCCACATTCACAAGATGTCTTGTCAGAGGTGAAGGAAGGGTTTGGTAATCAGATAAATCTGTGCCGGGACTGAGGATTGAACCCCGGCCGCCAGCACAGAAGTTTGACACCTTACCACTAGACCACCAGGTCACCGACTCCTTATAAAAAGTGCATTTTACAACTCTGTGTGTGTGTGTCTACACCTGAGCAGAATTGCTTGTTAAATTCCGTTCAAACTTGATATAAATGATGTTAGATGGTTATACTTATGACCTGATCATAAGTTTTATTTTAACCTTGATTAGATTATTGATAACTGATTTTTTTAAATTATACATTTTGGGTGTATGTGGGAAATTACCCAAAACGATTTTGTTTAAAATAGGTACGCTATTTAAGGAGTGTTTTACATTATAATTAAGACTTTTTAACTTTAGATTACTGACAGTTAAGTTCTGTAAAATTGAATTTTTTAAACATGAATACAACAATATTGTTCATACCCGCTTCGGTGGTCGCGTGCTTAACGCACTACTTTCTTGTTAGACTAGATTGCCAAGGACGGGGAGATTGGGGTTCGATCCCTGTCGGGTGCACTGAGAGTGGTTTTTCCTAATTGGTTTTCCACGCTAATGCGAGTACTTATCCTCTCAATTAAGCCTTCATAATCCCTAACCCGCTAGTGTATCTAGTACATAGGCGTATAACTCGAACGGGTAGTAAGACTCTGTGATAAAAAAAAAGGTTCATATATTAGACCAACAATTCTTAACCGGGGGGGTTGCGGCCCACCAGGGGGTCACGAAAGGTTTTTTGGGGGCCTCAAAAAAGATTTAAAATATTATTTGCTTAGTACTGAAGTCATAAATCTTAAATGTTACGTTTTGCAAGAAAGAATTTGATGATCGTAAGCGTAAGTACAGTAGAGACTCGATTTTCCGGGGTAATGGAGGGGAGGGGAAGCACATATAATAGAAATCACGAATAGTACATATAATCCTCATCTATTTACCATTGCCGTTCAAAATTTACTGCCCTTTGTTTCTACTTATTCATGTGAAGTGATTTTCCACTATTATAAATATTAAAACGAAGCATCGAAATCGACTCCTGCATTTGAATATCATTAAGTAATACAATCGAAACAAGAACGAACAAATTGGTGGAAAGTGTTCAACAGCAGAGGTCCCATTAAATACATTTAGATAAGTTAATCTCTGTTGTTTTTTATTTGTTTGTTATTATAATCAGTAAATAAAGCCCTTATTTGAGAGTAGATCTTAGTGAATAAAGTGTTAATAAAAACTAGGGGGGAGTGATTTTTTTTGTTATATATTTAGGGGGCCGCGAGTAATAAAAGGTTAAGAACCACTGCCATAGAATTTATCTTAATTTATATAAATTGGTCAACCAAGTTTTCTTATAACCGCGTCTTACTAACTGTTCAAGCTATACGCATATGTGATAACTTATCTAATGGGGTGGGGATGAGGACGGAATCATTTTAGAGGTAATTCACTCACATTTTCGCGGAAGGAGAGTGGGAAACCAATTTGAAAAAAAAAAAACACCCTCAGAAGACCCGACTTGGATTTGAACCCTGATCTCTCCGTCATCAACAAGCCAACATAATATGAGAGTGACGCCTTAGACCATTCGGCCACTGAAGCTGGTGTCAATCAAGTTATTTCTCTAATAAGTTATTTTTTTAATTCCGCTAAAAAAAATCCAAAGATTTAGTTCTACCTTGTTTTCTTAACCGATTATCCTAATTTAATTATCAATTAGCATATAAATAAGGAAGGCCGAATTTAGATTAAAATTTCTCTCATTTACGTTAAGGGAGTGTGGGAAAAACATCCTTACTACCCCCTGCCGGGATTCAAACCCCTACATCTCCGTTAGCGATGAACCATCAGATAAGCCTCAACGCCTAGTTCGTGCCCCCGCCGATGTTGGGTTGTTATAGTCCAATCTTCTTATTAAAAACCTTATCTGACATCTAGAGAAGTTACTAGATCTACTTTCACGAATTCATACAAGTTGTGTGATCTACAACTCTCACTTTTGATGGATATTATCGATACTTAAAAAATATCTTTAATGATTTGGTAAAATGGTATCAATGTTGATCGCAAAAAATATGTTTGTATTTTATTACAGGTGCTCCAAATGTACATTTATAGGAAAATCAAGGTCCACTCCTCCGTTCACCCTGAAAGTTACCAGTCTTACCATGACAGATTAACATTATAGTCTTACCTTGTAAGCTGCTCTATAGAGAAACCAAGCAAAGTAAGCTCGCTGCTTTTCAAGGTAAACAAAGGGAACATTTAGGTATGAATTCGTCCTTACCTAAAGATTAAATTCCTGACGTTTTATTTGGTTTGTAAGTGTTTTGTTCTCGGTAAAGTTGGCGTGTAAGTCGTCTACTGTCAGTAAGTACACGTCAAAGACCTTTTTCAGAAGTAGAACATTTGAGAGGAGTTAAGGTATTGTCACTTAAACCGAGTGGGAACTCTTTACGTCCTAACGTACGTGTGTGTATGTATGTGAGGTTCTCACTAACTCGACCCACCCACCTCCTCGCACCCATCTGTCTGTCTCTGTCTAGTCGTGTGGCCTGATTTATGCGATTCCCGAATCATGGCTTGCAAGAGAAGTACAGTGTAGTCTAGGGGGGCGGGCGGGGGAGAGGGTAGAGTTGCTGGATATTTATTTTCTACATCTGTTCTCCTTGACATAATGTCCCTGGTATATATCGCAGCTACCACCACCACCACCATCCACCCTGAGAAGGAAAAGGGGCGTTAGGGGGGTTGGGGGTGGAAGATGGAGGGTTATGGCTCGTGAGAGTAAGGGATGGATGGATGGTTTGGCAAGTGGGAGGAAGGGGTGCCACCCCCTGGCAAGCTGGGAAAGGAGGGGTGGGATCGCTCTTACAACCCCCGCCTTCTTACTTCTCTTTCTCTTTTATATTACGATGATGCCTTTTCTTGTGGCTTCGTGGTACTTTTTTATTTTACTGGTGCAGTTGAGTGTTTAGTTCGATACCGGTACTTAGCACCTTTTTGCAAGCAGAACGAATGAAGTAAGTAAGTAAGCCAAGAAATCTCCTCAGTTTTATAGGTTTGGACCCCAATCGGAGGTACTAGGGTTGTTTTGTTTTTAAAAATTGTGTTTTTCTATACTCCAACCAGTTGAATGTTTGAATAGTTTATTTATTTGAGAATGAAGGAAATGTGAATTTATGTACGTATTATTGCAACTATATATAAGACTTTTTTTTAGACAAAAATTAAAAAAACACAATGCTACAAAATATACGTTTAGTTTAGTTTTCCAAAAATAGTAATCTTAACATTTTCTTTAATTTATGCTATTCGAGCATTGCAGAATTAAGACAAATGTACAAGAACTGTTCAGGCTATAAAACTAAAAAAAAAATTAATCTAAATGTATTTAATGAAGGAATTTGTTATTTATCTTCTCCAAAAATTCCACTTACCTTAGGTGCCTTTAGACCCACCGAAGGGGAAAAAAAATATTTTACCCAGATATGAATCCTTGATTTCAACATCACCAACAAGCCAGACTATACGAATTTAACGTTCAGTTCGCTTTGTGGAAATAAGAAATAAAAACAATTGTATTGAACATGTGAATGATCTTTTTAAACTCGTCAGGTGTTTTGTTAGCTTAGTAAACCAGACTTCATCCATTAAGGTGGAAGTGTAGGGGATGCGAGAAAATGTAACTGTTTTTGTAGTTTTTATAGCAAAACAATTTTTTTGACCAAAATAGATTGAATATTGCTCCAGTAGCAACGTTTAGCGTAATATTCTTCACATGCTGATATCAACAATAATTGTTGAATATTTGTCATAAGCATAGTAGCATTAGATGACATTTTTTAAGCGAACAGAAAAAGTTGTCATTAAATTCCAGGACACCATTGACAGATATTTAACAAATGTTAAAGTCACCATGGGAAGAAAATTAAATTAAAGTTTGTTTACTGCTGCAATATTTTATTTATTTTGGTCAAAGAAATGTTTTGTTATAAAAACTGAAAAATCACTTGCTTTTTCTCCACATCACCTTAAGTATTGTCTCCAATCAATGTTGTTTCACATATGCACTCCAGGCGAATGCTGTCCAAACGCCTTTGAAACTATCATTCCCTGTCGTTGTTACTTATATGAATACAAAGTTGTCTATAGTCCAAATTTCATAGAAAAAACTTAATCCTACAGCTGGATAAGCTACTATATCTATTTTCACATATTCATACGTCAAGTCGTTTGATCTACAGCTTTCACTTTTGATAGTTATTATCAATACCTATAAATAATAATAATAATAATAATAATTATTATTATTACTATTATTATTATTATTAGCACCGCGTCTTACTACCCGTTAGGGTTGTACGCACTTACACTAATGTATAATGGCAGGGTGATTGTGAGATGAACTGGAGGACCTACAGTTTAACGTGGAATCCGAACCACGGTGGAGGCCTGGCATTCCACACATTCACAAGTTGTGATAATACACGACTTGTCAGAGGTGAAGGAAGAGTTTGGCAATCAGATAAATCTGTGCTGGAACCGAGGATTGAACCCCGAACCCCCAGCACAGAAGTCCAACACCTTACCCCTAGACCACCAGGTCACCAATACCTATAAAAATAACACTGATAATATAGTAAAATCCTATCAAAGCTGAAAGAAAGAAGTTAGGTCTGTGTTTTATAAAAGATTCTTCCTATGAAAATTGGAGTATCAAGCGCAACAACTTCCCCGACTCAAATCTCCCTCCAGTCCAATCAAGGGTGAGCAGACAATAGAAAGGGGGGAAGGGCAGGGACGGATAGCAGTGTAAGGGTTATAAATATCTAGTTATGGCTGGAGGAACTGTTTTAATTCCACCCCTAGTCTCTCAAACGTTCATCCCTTCCCTACACACCCTTTTTTTCCCCCTACGCAGTATTAATGGGAGGGGGTGGCATGAATTGTGTGGAGGAGGGGAGGGGCTGGATCTCCATAAAATATGCTGTTATCTCCAGAAACAGGCTGCCGCCTCTGCTTTCTTATTTATGTTGCTGTTTATTAAAGGTAACGAACAGGGTGGAAATCTGCGAGTTTTTCGCCATCATGGCTTGCCTGCTTACTGCTTAGCAGGCTCTCAGAAATATTCATCTTGGCCATCCCAGAGCAAATAGATTTTATATTATATATTTATTAGAACGTTTATCACCTTGGTTACTACTTATTAATGATGCTGAAATAGTGACAATAAGACGTTGCATTTAGGTTAAATATTGACAAAACCTTCAGAAGTACACGAGTCCGGTGTTTACTGGAATGAACTCAAAACTATTTTTTATGACTATATAAATGTATAGACTTTTAAATATAGTTTAAAAAAAAAGTTTTCCGCTCTTGGAAAGTTCAATAATTCCCATATTCTGGTTGATCATTAAGACCAAAATGCCTGGTAAATGAAAGGTAACTGGTATAGGAGCGTAGAATGCATCTTTGTGAATCGAATGATGTCATTTAAAAGGTAACTGGTATAGGAGCGTAGAATGCATCTTTGTGAATCGAATGATGTCATTTAAAAGGTAACTGGTATAGGAGCGTAGAATGCATCTTTGTGAATCGAATTAGGTCATTTAAAAGGTAACTGGTGTAGGAGCGTAGAATGCATCTTTGTGAATCGAATGATTTCATTTAAAAGGTAACTGGTATAGGAGCGTAGAATGCATCTTTGTGAATCGAATGATGTCATTTAAAAGGTAACTGGTATAGGAGCGTAAGAATGCATCTTTGTGAATCGAATGATGTCATTTAAAAGGTAACTGGTGTAGGAGCGTATAATGCATCTTTGTGAATCGAATTATGTCATTTAAAAGGTAACTGGTGTAGGAGCGTAGAATGCATCTTTGTGAATCGAATGATGTCATTTAAAAGGTAACTGGTGTAGGAGCGTAGAATGCATCTTTGTGAATCGAATGATGTCATTTAAAAGGTAACTGGTGTAGGAGCGTAGAATACATCTTTGTGAATCGAATGATGTCATTTAAAAGGTAACTGGTATAGAAGCGTAGAATGCATCTTTGTGAATCGAATGATGTCATTTAAAAGGTAACTGGTATAGGAGCGTAGAATGCATATTTGTGAATCGAATGTTATCATTTAAAAGGGGAAGTCACAACACAATTTGTATAGACATTTGCATTTTCTTATTTTCATGTTTGTTATGTTACTGCCGGACAGCGCCACCCAGGAACATTATAAACCTACTTGATTTCTGGCCGTTTAGGAATTTCTTCTTGAGTTCTCGAGAATCTTAACTTGACGCACCTAAGCACGATCACACCACAGCTGTCAATGTACGAAATAGAAAGAGAAGTAAGAAAATGAGCGGTTTAATCTACGAGGCCTCTTGTTTATCTGATAGCACTTTCCCTCTTCCACTGACGAGTATTAACACTACCATTTTAGTCTGGACAGCTTTGACTTGCATTTCAAAGCTACCTTTTTCTTATTTCTTATTCTAGATATGCATACGCTTCCACCGACCTTTTTAGTCTCCATCCTGGCAAGAAGATTCATACAAACATACAATTTTCGTGAATAAACCAAATAACCAAAGTTGTAGATGATTAAAAAATAAATTTACGAAAAAACTACTTCAAGATCAAAAATAAATATGTGACACACTAATAATAATTTTAGAATCATTTAAGAATTTATGGTTCTGTTTCAATATAAATAATGGCTTTAAAACTCTCTGAATGAAAGTAAATATATTAACATTGGAAATTCTATCTTAATTGACTGATCGCATAGGTAGGCAATGTCAATAACGCGTTAATTTAAAGAGCAGAGATGAGGAAGTCAGCATAGAGGAAATGCAGCCACATTCGTTTGGAAAGAATAGGGGAAATACCGCAGTGATAAATCACATGTCGGAGACCGCCTATCTATTCACACGAACGGGATCTAAACCTGAGATCTTGCCGTTAGCGGCAAATCAGCCCATTGCAAAATCAAAAACCTGGACCTATGAACTTGTCATTATGTGCCATAGTCTACTCTTGCTCTAAATTATACAGTATAATTTAGATAGAAAGTCACATTTTTGACATTCATAGAAATTTTGAAACAATTTTCATGTATTTCATAGGCAAAATATAATTAAAAAAATACTAAAATAATGTTAAATAAGAGTTGTGAAGCGACAGAAGATGTATGTCTCCATAAATCTTAAATCAGCCTGATTTTAACATACGTTGCGTGAATTCACAGTTTGATGAAGAACTATATTTTATTACTCCTTCAATCAATCTAAGCCGCCCGTAAAAATGGGAATTCCTTTTGTAGAACATGGAAAACACAGGGAATTTGGTGTCAAGAAAATAATGGCAGCCCTGAAGTCATGTGATTTATATATTATCAGTACTTATAAAATAATACTAATAATATTGTAATATTACATCACTGTTGACCTCAAAACAAAGATTGTATTTTCTAAATTCCTTCTCTACCAGAATATTGCTATTTGTTGTACTAATATATTTATTATTAATATTTTTTCAGGTGAGTACTTTACACGTTAGTCCAAACTGAGGGTCGCACATCGTCAAGCCATGATTGGTAATGTAATCTGAACATTTCATACAATTACGATTAATATTACACTTATAAATAAAATGTTTTACTTTATTCTTGAATCTAGACTTAGACATTTCACAATAATAATAATATATTCTATTACTACTACTAAATAATTACTGGAAATTGTCAATAAAAATATATACAATTACAAAATAATACTTCAATATTACTATTTAGTTATTTGTACAATAAGACAGAAACATATCAATAGCACTAGAAAACATCAGTATAAAATACAATATTTGTGGCAAAAAAACATAATTATGAAATTAATAATATCAATACTCTTGAATAATTCACTTTTAAGCATAGAAAAAAATATCAGAGCTATAAAAATAAATAACAAAATGGTTAGAATCCTCACTTATAATGCATTTCTAAACATATTATAAGCGATGAAGTGGCTATTATATGGACTTGTGATTTGTTTGTGTGTTTTTAATATTTGTTATTACAATATGTAATAGACTTAAGGAAAATAAACTACCTATATATTTCATATAATGTGTACTTCTAGAATATAGCTTTAGAAATCTAATATTGTTATCTTATAATACTTTATACGAGTCTTGTTATCTTTAACTGTCACTTTCCAAAAAAGTGACATTTAAATATATCATGACTCGTATGAATTTATTAAAGAAGTGTTAGTCGTTCAAACTTTCTTAACGGTGAGATGCTGTTGCTTATTGTTGCGGTTTTATTTTTGCAACGAGTCTTCCTACCCGTTTAGGTTAACCTTATATGTACTAATTATGCTAATTTATTAGGGCTGAGGAAGGTTGGATTTAGAGGAGGTGTACCTTAATTTTCGTGGAGGGAAAGAAGTAAGCAATTTTGGGAGAGAAAAAAAATCACCCTCGGTACACCCAACAACTTTGTTTCGATACTTGATATCCCCATCAACGGTAGTCTATTGTGAGACTAACCACCTAAGACCATGCGACCCTCGAAGTGGGTTGTCTTACTACTAGAATCCTTTTTTCTTCTTCTCAAGATTCATCAGTCGTACCTCCTTTAACAAATCAATGAACGAACAAAAGCTCTCCTCAGAACTTGCGAGAGAAAGACGGTGGTCTCCTATTCTTGTTTTTTTTTTCCCCCGTAGTCCCCTAAGTAGTCTACTGGACCGAAGGTGACCTCTAACCGTCACCCAATGACCCTACCATATAAAAATCAAAGTACGAGACCGTTTGGCCCGGAGCTACTGACAAATTAAGGCCTCATTTAATCCGTGTTATCCTCGACGCGACTCCTAATTTTGTACTTCTTGGATCTCATTCAAGACCGGAATAGATCCAAATATTTGGTGTCAGCTTTTATTTTTTTGGAAGTTTTTTTTTAAAAAACATTATTTTGTTTAGTCTCGCTGACGGTCTTTTGCTGAATGAAAAGTTTGTTAACGAAAATTGAATGGATTATTTTTATTTTACTTAATTTGCGTAACACCAAGGGGACAACATTGGCTCTTAACATTTTTGGAGAGTTAACACACTTGCCTTTTTTTGCAAAGTTGAGATAGTGGCCTTTTTGTAAAGTGGACATGATAGTTGGAAATTAGACATGTTTTTTTAAAAAGTAAATATGATGGACTTTTATAGAAGTGTACATGGAGGCCTTTATAGAAAGTGACATAATTGTCTTTTTTGGAAAGTGGACATTATAGTATTTTTGGAAAGTAGATATAATTGCCATTTTTGGAAAGTGGAAATGAACGCCTTTTTTTAGAAGTATACATAGAGGCCTTTATGTAAAGTGACATAATTGACTTTTTTGTAAAGTGGACATCATAGTATTTTTGGAAAGTAGATATTATTGCCTTTTTTTGGAAAGTGGACATGATGGCCTTTTGGGAAAGTGAACATGATAGCCTTTTAAGAAAATTGATATTATGGCTTTTTCGGAAAGCGGACATGATGGCCTTTTTAGAAATTGGATGAGGCTATTTTGGAAAATGAAAGTGATTTGGTTTCTTCAACCGTCGTTAGCCGAGAGAGAGAGTGTGTGTGTGTGTGTGTGTGTGTGTGTGTGTGTGCCATCCATAAAGTATTGGCCTTTAAACCATGCCACGTGTTAATAATTATTTTTTCGCCTCGTTTTACTACGTGCCTCAGGCTCTCCGCCCTTCATGCACACCACTTGGGTGAGGAATGATGAGTAAGATAGACGTTAGGAGGAAATGTACCCGAAATAGCACGAAGATAGAGGGAGAAACCATTCAGGAAAAAACTTTCTCTGGTTTATAAACACTAACCTCTCACTCATTGGCAAGTCAGAACTGGACGTCCCTTGAAGTGTAGTCCTCTTGCCCGCCGATGCGGGTTTGGTTACAAATGGCCGAACTGCTTGCACGAGAGGATGATCATCAAGTCGGTCTCTGGGAATCCCCCATGCCTATCACTTATCCCCTACCTTTGTAATGATCGGGTTGCGTGACCTCGATCGGCTGTATTCATCATCCAACTGCCAATAAAAATTAATCGCCACAATTTAAATCCCGCTCACAGTATCATCTAAGGTTCCTATCGACAGCGAAAAGTTGCCTCTCCAATTTTGGTCTCTTGTTTAGCTCCTGTTTACTGCCGCTTCCCCTCTTATATTTTTCTTCTTTGTGTATCGTCCTATTTTTTTTTTATTCGTATATTTGGTCTCTTGCTAACAAATGTTTCTCATTTCTTTAATCAATTCTCCTTCAACTTCTTTCCCTTCTTTCATTTTTACATCTTTACCCATCGCCTTCCCTCTATGTCGTATGATGGGCTCTTTCCCTCTTTCTCACAGTATCATCGTCTCTATCCCAATGCTATCAATCTCGTTCTTTCTCTACATATTTCTTAACGTGACGCAAGCAATCTCTGCTTTCTTATTTACCAGTGGATTGTTGCAGCGATGGCTTCATATAATCACACTAAAATGTATTCGAAAATTTTCTTGATAAAAGTTCTATAGAACCAGCGAGGCCTCCCTCTACTTCTAGTTAGAAGGTTTAATTGTCAAAGCCTAGAGGCTTTTCATAGATTTTGAGCTTACGGTGTTCATTTCTAAGCAAAGCGTATATTGTTATTTTTCACACCACTATTATAACTTTTAAACAAACCCTCTCCCAGCGCTCTATGTCTATCTCAACTCTAACAGTTTTGTAAGGGTGGAATAGTAAGCCTATATTTAATTTCGATTTACCGATACACACTCGTATGGGCTAAAAATCGTGGTTTCCATGGTGTTGTAAACAAAGTATGATTTGTACAGATTAACCACTGAGCACGCTTGGAAAATCGGGCTTTAGTTGGAAGCTAATATTTTTGCCGAAATCCTGGACCCCCTTACCTTTGTCAGAATTTACTCAGACGTTTTCTCGCGATTTCAATTACCGAAAATTAAGAATAGAATAGCCAAAACTATTATTTATGCTATTTAGTGAGGATTACTGAAAATTAGCTTATCAAATTACACATATAAAGAAGATAAATTCTTTTATGTTGCAATCTTAAATTCCCACTGTCTCAACAAGTACTCTTCACTAAATTTTTGATACTTCGACTTTTTTGTTTCTGAGATATTGAACAGTAGTTACATTAAGTTACAGTTACAAAACATGTAGTGAAATTGGATAACCGTCGGTAGGCCTTTTTAGTCCAAATAACTTTTTCAACTGGTTTTGGATCTCACACTTTAGGCCAAGGGATTTTATAAATACTGTCTTGCATTCCCGAGAAAAATTACCGATCCCCTACCTATGGATTCTGAAACCTTCCTCCTGTATAAATAAATATCTTCTATGGTGTGATTAGTCAATCCTGTTTTGTTGTTCTATTTAACGCCGCATCTCACTACCTGTTTGGCTTGTACGCATATACACTAGTTACGCTAATATGTTAGGAGTGATAGAATTTGAATTTAGAGTAAGTGTATCCGTATTTTCTTGGAGGGTGAGGGAAGAACCATTAAGGAAAAAACACCCTCACTATACCCGACTGGGATTCTAACTCCGATCTCCCTGTCAACGGCAGTTCAGTTTATTGCGTGATTGACGCCTTAATGTTGAGATCATGACAAATTTAACGTTAACGTAACGGTTCGTGTTTTAAATGAAAGGTCATCACGTTACGTGACTGTTACCACGTGTTCTTACCAGCCAATCATGTTGCTAGTGATGTCAACTTAATTTGTTTGTTCTTAGTGAGCAGAAGTCTTTTTCAGTATAGTTAGTTTCCCCTCGTCTCGCGATCTCTAAAACGTCGTAATCGTCGTTACACTTTATTTAGTACATTTATTAAAGCCTTTATTTTAATTATTTGTTGCCTAATCAGCCCTAATTGCTTGGGTTTTCTTTTACAATTTGTTTCTAAATGGTTGGTTTTATTTTTTATCAAGTTACGTTGCGTGAATACTGATCATACGCTTTGTTTCTTTACGTCAAGTGAACGTTAAGATGATCTTGATCCCGGCATTAGAAAATGTGACCACCGAAACGGGTTTGGTTACCTTCATGGCCGCTTTGAAGTAGAGGCAAATTTAGTATCGTGGCTAGAATGGTGAAACACATACACATACACATACACATACACATACACTCAGAATTTACTCTCAAACTTCAGCTTTCGGATGGCTCGAGCCATTCGAAGAGTCTGAAACACATTAGTAGAAGCTCGTGTGTTTCTGATGATCCGGACGGGGTGGAATTGTAAAAACAATGCCGTGGGGAGGGGGGCGGGTGTGGGGAGGGGGGGTTAACCATTGATGAGTCTTGTTGATAATAAATAGTTCTGATGGATTTCGTACTTTCATGCCGGGAAGGTAGGAAGTCCTCCCCTCGCCACCCCCTCTAACCACCCATCGCAAGTCCACTTCGTGCATCGTTGTAGTCCTTAACTGTAAAGTGGCATAAGTCCTATATTTTAAACTGCCTAGTTTAGAGCGGTCACGAAGTTCTTCATACAATAACCAGGACTGTAGAGTCGATACGCCAAGCTTTAGACTCCGACTCCTCTATTTTTCTACTCTCCGACGACGTCTAAGATATATTAAATAGTAATAACAAATTGACCTCAGTAAAATGCTTCAGTACAAAATACTTCGTGATAAGCTTCTTTAGCATTTTGAATTAATATTTGAATACTAGTCAATCCAATTTACAAATATTGGTCCTAAATATTAAAAAATAGGGTAAAATTAAAACGATATATTTACCATTAATTGTTATTATACTGTAAATTTTCATAAAGTCAAATTCGGTTCATTTTTACCGGCCCCACCCAAAATTTCTTCCGGCTCAACAGCCTTGACATTAAATTAGAAATAACAGAAAAAATCATCCGCTTTGGAGGCCGCGTAGTATAACGCGTGTTATAACGCATGGTATAACACTTAATAAGGAATTTAGAATCATAATTACTTTACACAACGAATTTATTTCATATATTTATTGATCGATTGGGGATTAGTCAGTATATTAAAAGGATTAAAGTTAATTCTCGATTATTGTTCTTGTTTAATTAATTGAGTTTATAATTCTAGTTGAGTGGTCAAATACAGAAAATAAGTTTATTTTCATTTTCAATTATATAAAGATTTTATTTTATTTGATATATTGTTATTTGAGTTACTACTTATAATAAATTATGAGTACTTTAATATTTAATGTGTTATACTATACTGCCGATGACAGAGGGATACAGATTAGAATCATGGTCGGGTGTACTTAGGGTGGGTTTTCTAAAATGGTTTTCCACTCTCCGTTTACACAAATGCTCGTACATTTCCTATATATATATATATATAT
>CABFVZ010000360.1:345164-367967 GCA_902151445.1 Timema monikensis
TGCGGTGATACGGGCTCTTAAGACATCTGGTTCGAGCTGTATTACTTACCTAAGTTAGGTGCTATCCGTGCGGTGATACGGGCTCTTAAGACATCTGGTTCGAGCTGTATTACTTACCTAAGTTAGGTGCTATCCGTGCGGTGATACGGGCTCTTAAGACATCTGGTTCGAGCTGTATTACTTACCTAAGTTAGGTGCTATCCGTGCGGTGATACGGGCTCTTAAGACATCTGGTTCGAGCTGTATTACTTACCTAAGTTAGGTGCTATCCGTGCGGTGATACGGGCTCTTAAGACATCTGGTTCGAGCTGTATTACTTACCTAAGTTAGGTGCTATCCGTGCGGTGATACGGGCTCTTAAGACATCTGGTTCGAGCTGTATTACTTACCTAAGTTAGGTGCTATCCGTGCGGTGATACGGGCTCTTAAGACATCTGGTTCGAGCTGTATTACTTACCTAAGTTAGGTGCTATCCGTGCGGTGATACGGGCTCTTAAGACATCTGGTTCGAGCTGTATTACTTACCTAAGTTAGGTGCTATCCGTGCGGTGATACGGGCTCTTAAGACATCTGGTTCGAGCTGTATTACTTACCTAAGTTAGGTGCTATCCGTGCGGTGATACGGGCTCTTAAGACATCTGGTTCGAGCTGTATTACTTACCTAAGTTAGGTGCTATCCGTGCGGTGATACGGGCTCTTAAGACATCTGGTTCGAGCTGTATTACTTACCTAAGTTAGGTGCTATCCGTGCGGTGATACGGGCTCTTAAGACATCTGGTTCGAGCTGTATTACTTACCTAAGTTAGGTGCTATCCGTGCGGTGATACGGGCTCTTAAGACATCTGGTTCGAGCTGTATTACTTACCTAAGTTAGGTGCTATCCGTGCGGTGATACGGGCTCTTAAGACATCTGGTTCGAGCTGTATTACTTACCTAAGTTAGGTGCTATCCGTGCGGTGATACGGGCTCTTAAGACATCTGGTTCGAGCTGTATTACTTACCTAAGTTAGGTGCTATCCGTGCGGTGATACGGGCTCTTAAGACATCTGGTTCGAGCTGTATTACTTACCTAAGTTAGGTGCTATCCGTGGAGTGAGACGGGCTCTTTGACACTTATGGTACGAGATGCACTTACCTACCTAAAATATGCGTTATCCGTGGAATTAAATTGTCTCTTAATACGCCTGAACCGGGCTGTATTACATATATATGTTAGGTGTTATTCGTGGGGTCTGGTTCGAGTTGTATTATCTACCTAAGCTAGTTTGTTATTCGTAAAATGAAACGGACTTTTACTTCGAAAGAGGGACTGCTAGGGTAAAGCTACATATTTTGACACGTGGCTATGTTTACGCTTAAATTATAAGATTCGGACTCTCTTTAAAGTTGTATTCACCTCCTTTCATTACAATAAAACAATATTTTTCAACACGATTAAATAATGAAACTGTTCTATTTAACAAATATACATATATAAAGACGAAAGCCATGACTTACTGGCCATCAGTAGATAGCTGTTGCCCGCGGCTTTGCTCGCGTGGAAGTTGATTATATACAAATACGAAAATATACATATGTATTTACAGATTAATTAAAAATATTACGTTACGTTGATGACCATAACTTGACCTCAGATCAAAAATAATGCAAGACCGATACAAATTTTCACCCCCTTTTTCATCCCTTATTAAATAAAATTTCCAAAATTCCTGAAACACATATTTATTTGTTTTACGTCAATAACCGAAATACAAAATTTTGTTTATGTAACTTTCAAAATGACGGACTTTCATACATATTATCATCCCCTATTTTGACCCCTTTGGGGTGGAATTTTCTAAAATCCTTTCTTAGTGGGTGCCTACATAACAAAATGAATATACAGTCCGAATTTCATGCTTGTAGCCTTGATAGTTTGCGCTCGGCGATGATGATTCAGTCAGTCAGTCAGTCAGTCAATCAATCAGGACATGTTATTTTATAAGTATAGATTAAAGCCATGACTTACTGGCCATCACCGTATCTCATAAAACCCTGGAATCTTGAAATTCGGTGGTAGGTCATACATAGGCAGGTCGTAGGTATCCGATAGGAAGGGGTTTTGCGAGATTCAGCCCCCAAGGGGGTCGAACGAGGTTGTAACATTGTGTATGTAAAGAAAAATTGATAGATGAGCTGTAAAGCTGAAATTTCAGAAAGGTAGCGGAATTGACCCATATAATAAGAAAAATCAAAGAATAGGAAATTTAAAAATGGGGATTCAAGAAATTGGGTAGGGGGGGAGGAGGTTGTCAATTATTAAGGAACAAACTTTGTATCTGAAGTAGAAAATTAAAATTTGGCAAACAGGTAGTGGGTGATACAGCTCCAAATAAATATTGTAATATGAAATTTCGAAGAGTGATTTGTAGAAAAGTTTGGGGTGAGGAGGATTTCAAAATTTCAAAAACCAATAGTTAGCAACTACTTCCCAGTGTGGTAGAATACTGAAATTCGGTAGGCAGGTAAAATGACCACTCCAAATAAATATTAAGGGCTGACAAATTTTTAATTTGGTGTTTAGTAAATGGAGAACAGGAAAGTAAGGGGTGCCCTTAACATAAAAACACACTTTTAGGTATGTTAAAAAAAAGTCGGCAGGCAGGTAGAAGGTCAACTCCAGATAACCTAATTCGTCTTTAAATTCGAAATGTCTAAGTATATGTTTTTAAATTGAAAGCTAATAGACACACCGACGTTTCCGTGTGGCATAGAACCGACATCTGGCAAGAAGCTATAAAGAACAGATTGATTAACCATAAAAGACAAAAGATTTTAAAAGGATAAGTGTAGAGGAGGCTTAGGTAAAAAAAAAAGATTTAGGTGAGGTAGAAAATTTAAATTTCCAGGAATGTAGAAGGATCACTCCAATAACAACATTAATTTTAAATAATTACTATTTAGAAAGGGGACTGGTGAAAGGGGGGGTTTTCAAAATTTCCACAGATAAAATAATAAATTACTTTTTAGTGTGGTAGAAGATTGAAATTTGTCAGAAAGGTATAAAACCACCATAAACCACCATTTAAGGTGTAATACTTAAATTTCAAAATTAAGAAGCAGTAAATTTGAAAGCGGGGTTCTCTAAAGATTTATAATGATAATAATATAAAAAAAATTGGTGTTATATGAAATATTAGTTCGACATGTAAGTCAATATACATTCCCGGAGAGACGAATGATGGCAGAACATATCGAATTTGATAAAACTATTGTAGGACACTTCTGTTCTCTGTGGTTTTGATTGTTTTTAACCTTTATATCCCTTTTATCTTTATTAGACTTTTTTTCCCAGTTTCCTTAGTAACCTTTTTATCTTTTTAATCAATTCTTCCCTTATTACTTACCCATTAAGAAAATTGATAAGATTTATTTTGTACCCTATAAGCATTTTTAAAAATATTTTTTCGCAAAAATATGTCTCGCGGGCAAAGCCGGGTACTTTATTCTATGATTGTAATAAACTAACACGATATTCATTTAAAACAACATAGAGCACGGAATAGGTCTGATACCGCAAATCACTTGATCCAGAAGGCCGAGCTTAGTGATTTAAGTTCTAATTAGTAGACACGCAGACAAAACAAGAAAAGCATCGTCACAACAAAGTATGCTACGCCTGCTATACGGTGGTGTAATATTATACATAAGATATTGTATTGTTGTACGTTTCAATAGACCAGTAAAAACATCTGCTTCAATTCATCACGTTGTTTGTTGTTGAACATTGTCTGACTTCAGGACAATGTTTTGGACGACGCCACACTAAGAATGGCACTCACGAGTTTGTATTGTGATGTGTGTTTGTATAACTTGCTACAAATAACTATGGATATGTAATAATTTGAATGAATTCTCTGTATAATATAGTTTATATATATACATATATACATTTGATCAAATGGAGCAATGTTTTTCTTACTAACTTATTACCTTAAGGTAGAGTGCTAGTGAGCGTTAGTTTAGGGCAGTATTTTTTCAGTTTTTATAGCACAAAAATCTTTTGGCCAAAAGAAATAAAATATTTCTTCTATAGAAACATAGAGTTTAGTTTTCTGCACATGCTAATCTCAACCGTTGTTAAATATCTGTCATGAGCATGGCGGCATTTGGTGACAAACTTTTCTCTTTATTTAAAAGGTTTGTCACCAAATGCCGCCATGCTCATGACAGATATTCAACAACTGTTAAGATTAGCATGTGCAGAAAACTAAACTCTATGATTCTACAGAAGAAATATTTGATTTATTTTGGCCAAAAAAGGTTTGTGCTATAAAAACTGCTAAATTAATGCACTAAACTTGCGCTCACTAGCACCCCACCTTAATGCTGTTACATGGGGAGGGAGTTTTATGCGTTTGGAAATCGCGCATTTTTGAAGTGGTTTTATATTTTTAAATATGGTTTTCACCAAACTGGAGGTGAAAGCTATCAACAGGTCCCATTCTAGCTATAAAGTTTAATTTCTTTTAGAAAAAGTTCAACTACTCTTTACGCCAATATTTGTGCGTCTGAGATTAAAGTAAAACGACAGATACCTATAACTAGCCAATATCTATCAATTAAAGTCATTTTTTGACAGGGTCACAACATAAAATTTGAAGCAAATGCGGGATTGTTTTTTAAGGTTATATATGAGCTACCAGACTTTTTTAGACTTTAAATTTAAAGTCTAAACTCTTTAACTTGTCAAAAATTAAGCCTAAATCTTGTTGAAAACCATTTTAAGAAATATCAAACCACTTCGTAAATAATCCAGAATTTCGAAACAGCTGCGACGCTTTCAGTGCTCCCCTGTGTAAAACCTTTAAGGTGAGTGTGTTGTGGATTCTAGAAAAGGTAAATATTTTTGCAGTTTTTATAACAAAACATCTTTTTGACCAAAGTAAATAAAATATTGCTTTAGTAGAAATATATAGTTTAATTTTCTTCATATGGTGATATCAACCGTGTTTGAATATCTCTCGTGAATATAGCGGCATTAGATGACAAACTTTTTAAATTAAGAGAAAAAGTTTTCATTAAATTCTAGGACAACCTTGACAGATAATTCAACAGCTGTTGTTATCTATCACCGTGTGTGGAAAATTTAACTCTTATGTTTCTACTGGAGCAGTATTTAATTTATTTATGCCAAAAAGAGGTTTCCTCTAAAAACTGCAAAAACCCTCTCCTTTTTTCGCATCCCCTACACTCCCAAATTAAAAGCCCGTCTAATCCCAAAGATAATAACTAACTAGAGTTGGTAATACATCTCGAACCAAGCTTCAAATTTTGGTGTGGTCTGTATTCAACTTTAGGAAACATTGGAATTGAGCTCTACGAAACCGGTTTATCGTATTGCAAGCAATAAAACACAATGAAACATAGCTATTATTATTATTATTATTATTATTATTATTATTATTATTATTATTATTAGCACCGCGTCTTACTACCCGTTCGGGTTATACGCAACTTACGCTAATGAGTAATGGTAGGGTGATTGTGAGATGAAATGAAGGACCTACAGTTTAACGTGGAATTCGAACCACGGTGGAAGCCTGGCAGTCCCCAAAACATAGCTGATTCCACTCTACTGTTGTCGAATAAATAGATCAGAGAGCCGGACATAATAGGATTTCTGGTTCGAGCCTAACCGTGTACCTAAATTCCCGGTTAATCGGTCGTTAGATTGGCTCTTGAATGGGTGCTTGAGTCCCTTTTGAACTACGGTCCAATTTTTCATAGGAATAGCTTTACCTGACAGCTAGAAAAAGCTACTGCATCTACTTTAACTTATTCATACGTCAAGTCATGTGATTTGAAGCTGTCACTTTTGATGGATATTATTACTTATAGAATGTGGGGAATGCCAGGCCTCCACCGTGGTTCGGATTCCACGTTAAACTGTAGGTCCTTCATTTCATCTCACAATCACCCTACCATTACACATTAGCGTAAGTGCGTATAACCCGAATGGGTAGTAAGACGCGGTGCTAATAATAATATTACTTATAAACAACACTTAACATAGTAAAATGAGCAATGTTGGCCACAAAAAAATAGGTTTGTATTTTCTAAAAGTTTATTTCTACTGTTTTAATGAACGACTAAACTTTGTGGAATGGTAGCAGTTCTAAACCTAGCTAGCTGGACTTTTCACAAACACGCACTTAGTTTGCGTGATCTACACCAGGTGCGAGATTATCTCGATCGCGTGATTTGTTGTCAATGTCGGACCAATTTTGGACGTACATTATTGAATTCCGTGATCCTCGTCTTACTACCCGTCCGGGCTATTCTCTTGGTTTACTTTAATGGGAGAGGCATGAGAAATATAGAATTTAGATCAGTATCTTACGCAGGATTGCGAGGTAGGAGGGGATAAAGGGGAGTCTGGGGGAAGTTCCTCCAACTGCCGGAGGAGTTTTTTTTTTACCAATATATATGCTACTGTGAATGTTCAAGATGTTCTGAATGTGATGAGTTTGTAAAGTCACCGGTGATTCTACAAAGCCACTGGTCCACTTGGGGAATGTAAAAAAAAAAATCCACTATTTCACATATTCGCTGAACATTTTACAAAATTACCATAAACCACCAGTGAATGTTATTAAATCACGTCAAGATTAGGTTTGGTTGGGCTACTTAGGCAAGTTAGGTTAGTTTAGACAAGCTTACGTTGGTTTATATTAGCTTAGGTTAAGTTAAACAAGATTAGTTTAGATTAGTTTGGGTTTTATGTTATATATTTTTATCCACTTAACTAAATATTTGATAAAACCATCGGTAAATGTAGATAATAGTTCATGTTACATGCTTTCATCAAACTGCATTTGGGAATTTATAAATCACTGGTAAACTGAGATAAATCCTATTATTTGATAAAGAAACCATCGCTTTAGGTGATTCTATACATTCACTGGCTATTTCACAAAATAACTCCTCCAGCACATTAACAGTAACATATACACCTCTAAGCTTTTTTGTAAGTTTTTTTATCAGTATTTGCAAACTTGATCATTTATATTTGTACTATTATAAACGTGATACTCTAACAAAATAAATAAATGGGCCTAAATTAAAGTTGGCGTAGTCGTCAAATAGGTCTACTGTCATAAAAATCACCGATTATTTATAATAAGTAAATGTCTCGCCACTGTGTAACTCCTCGATGGAACCACGTGTGAAGCAGGGAGATTCGGAACCTTCCGCAATCTTCAGGACTTAGGCCACTTCCTAGACTGTAAGAACATCAATTAGGACTACTAGGGGGATCAACACAAGGATGTGTGGCACTTGATAATTTCTTTGCTCACAACGTTTAACAGATCATCCCCTTTCTTGCCATTTTATTTTTTCTTCGGATCTGCGATCCCCACACTACGGTAGGGGAGCTCGAGCCCTCTCAAACCACCCCCCCCCCCTCGTGGGTACGCTACTGATTTAGATACATGCATTTGCTTTGATCGAGATTGCAAATAATTCATTGGAAAAAACAAAAAAACAATTTGGGGGATCACCCACTTCGGCGGCCACATGGTAGGAGGCGTCACTCTCGCGATAGACTTTACTGGCGATGATGGGAAGATCGGGTGTTCTGAGGGTGGTTTTCCCCAGAAGTTTCCCACTCTCCCTCCACTTCCCCTAAAATCAACCTTCCTAACCCCTAACACATTAGACTAATTCTAGTACATAGGCTTATGACCCGAACGGGTAGTCACGATGCTAAGAAAAATCGATACATCCGTTCAGAATTCGGCCCTTAACCTCGCCTCCGTCACAGGCAGACCAGATAAGACGAGACTTACACCTTAGTTCGCCTGATCGAGGGGGGTTCCTATAGAATGGAATCCCGTTCAAGTAAAGAGCGATATATTAGACTATATCGTATTTTACTAGCGACGTCTTGCATTCGACGCATTTATTATGCTTCGTAGTTTTCCCCTCCCACCCTCTATCACTCACCACCCACTCCTTTCCCCTTCTCGTTCCAAGCGCATCCTCAAGCCTTCGGAGAAAACGTCTCAGGATTGACGATTTCTGAGGATCTTGATATTTCGTTCTGTCTTTATTTTACCTCCCTTTCGCTTCTCTCTTCCTCTCCTACTATCGTTACCTATCCTAGAGTTCTCTCTCTGCTCCCGCGGTCGTTTCCTATCTTAAGTATTTGCAACCAGAGGGAGAAGGAAGAAGAAAACGCGGATGAATCTGGTAGAATCTCGAAAATAGCGTTTTCCTCCCCACCTCCTCGCCCGTATATCCTTGTTCCCTTACCTTACCTCGCCTAGGAGCGACTCAAGATATCGGAAGGAATGTTACGACTTGGGAAGGGTTTGAGGGGGTGATTTTATTTTTATAAGGGTGGATGTGCCGTTGGTTTCTCCACGCACCTCGTCCCCACGAATCACCCCTCTCATTTTGTTTTTCTTGTGTGTCCTATTCGCCAAACGACGCTGGTCCACGCGCTTGTGAAATATTCAAACTAAGTTTTCCGCTCTCCCTCCTCGCGAATATGGATACATTTTCTCTCAACTATTCCTTTGTTTGTCTTTACCACGATAGTATGAATATATCGTTATCCAGAAAGGATAATAAGACGTGGATCATATAGAATGACAGTGGAAAAACAAAATGGAAAACTATTGATTGTATTCAAATGGCTAAGCTCATTAAGATGCTACTAAATGTATCACCCGGTAACCGTTTTATTCATAGTGAAAGAACTTTTTCCTAAGTCACATAGAGCAGTAATTTCCAACCTTTTTTGTTTGGAAAAACCCTGAAATATTTCGTAAAATCTCTTGGAACCCCTACCTGGCTAACACATTAGCTTGGACTGGATATAACTAGCTCAAGGTTGGGATAGAGTGTGGTGAGGTGGACTGGATAGAACTATCTCCAGGTTGGGATAGAGTGTTTTAATGCGGACTGGATAGAACTAGTTCAAGATAGCAATAGGGTGTAATGAGGTGGACTGGATAGAACTATCTCAAGATTGGGATAGGGTGTTTTGATGTGGACTGCATAGAACTAGCTCAAGGTTGGGATAGGGTGTGGTGAGGTGGACTGGATATAACTAGTTCAAGATAGGGATAGGTTGTGATGAGGGGTACTGGATGAAACTAGTTCAAGATAGGAATAGGGTTTGATGTGGGCTGGATATATATATAGCTCAAGTTTGGGATAGGGTATAGTGATGTAGAATGGATAGAACTAGCTCAAGGTTGGGATAGGGTGTTTTGATGTGGACCGGATATAAATAGCTCAAGGTTGGGATAGGGTGTAATGAGATTTACTAGGTTACTTTAACTTGACTTGAAAATATTCTTACAAACCTCACTAACATTATTACCGGCAATCTTATCACCATCTTCTTTGGATACAGGAGTTATCTTAACATATTCCCACACTGTCCAAACATTTTGGGCAGACCAATAAAAAGCAAGCTTCATCAAATTCTCGTGTATCCCAGTGTTCCGCGGAACCCTGGTCTAGAATCACTGTCGTAGAGGGTGTAGTTGGTCTGTTGTTGCGCTGTCCCCCTCTACGCGGCCGGCAGTATATCGCCGGAATACGAGCGGACAGGGTACGAGACACGAGTAGAGGTAATAAAGATGGACTCTAGATTCTCTCAGGGTGAATGGGGTTAGTGTCTGTCTCAGCGACTGGTTGGTCGGTCATCCTTTCCTTGCAAGGGGGGACGGGGTGTCAGATTTAAGAGACGCCGTCCATCGCAGATCCACGATACTACTACGTAGGAGGGGCAGGGGATGCTGGGGTCTATTCTAGTGCGGGTTCTTCCTTAGATAGCCCGTTATTCGTGTCCCTAACTAAATCACATTTTTACAGTCAGAGTTTCATTGGGAAGGGCCCTTATATGACAGCTAGAAAAAGATAGTACTAAATTTATTTTCACGTCAAGCCGTGTGATCTTCAGCTGTCACTGTTGATAGATTTTATCAATATTTATAAAATAGCATTAATAAAACAGTAAAATACTATCAAAGTTAATATTATCAAGATGAAAAGAAAATATTGTGACCACCTCCCTTTCCCCTTCCTTTCTTTCTCCCTCAATCACAGCATCGTATTAGTGCTTTCTTGCGGTGAGATATGGAACTAGTTTTTAATTTTCAACTGAACCGATAGACTTATGTTAATTTACTAGCGTGATCTTCGAGAATATTCTTCAAATTGTTGTAACGTCAAGTCATATGATCTATAGCTGTGACTTTAGATCAGTGTTTCCCAAGCTGGGGGACGTGAAGCACTTCCATGGGGGAGGGGGGAAATTACGTTAAAATTCATTTGAAAATGGAAATTTTTTATTTCAATCACTTTTCCATATTATTTAACATAGGCTGTAATAAATTTTATGACCAGCCAAAAGTGTGCATGGACATGTTTATTTTCAAGCTCGCATCCTCGGAATCGCTCTCCAATTCTCCTCTCTTCCCTCCCCCTAAGTCAGAGGTTCCCAAACTTTTTTTAGACCAAAGGAGTCCTTGTACCATAAAAAATACATGCTGGAGCGCTTGTAGCATTTTTACTCTAATAATATTAACATTCAATAATTACAGTTAACTTTTACAAGTAGAAAAGTATATAACAAACGGAAAATCTCACATGTTCTGTCAGGCTGCACCTTTGGCAAATGTCCTTTATCCAGATCTGAAGAAAAATAGTCAATCCTAATCACTGATGCTATTTTGTAGTGTGAAAAACAAATAAATAATATTCCAAAACTGCCTCATGGATCCTGAGATAACTGGCGAAGAGCACAGTTTGAAAAACGCTGTCCTAAGCTACCATTGCGGCCACCTGCAACATCGCCGAATATTCAACTGAAGACTCTCATAAAAACTAAACAGCGTTGTCGGTTTGGAAGTGGAAAGAGATTTGCGGCGTGCTCTGTCGAACATCAAACATAATAATCAAGAACTGATAAAAACAAAACAGTGACAACCATCACGATAATCTTCACTCGTTTTTTCCTACCATTATCCTACCTGTGTTACATTGATTTTTGTTTAAAATAAATAAAAGACTAGAAAACATAATTTTTTAAAAAATAAATATCTTAAATATAAAGAGTTGGGAGGGGGGAGGGTTAGAATATCTACCAAGAGGGGCGACAACTGAAAAAGGTTGAGAACCACTGTTCTAGTTAAAAGTTTTATTCGTCAGATAGAGGCTATTAACGTTCTATATATTTTGAGCTGATCGTGTTTAATTTTAATCAAAACGTATGTTTGTCCCCTTTACACCCCTATGAGAACTTTAAAACGACCCCTTTCTCGCTTTTTATTTGTTGCATCATACCACTTAAGTAAGAATTGAGTTATTATTTTTAACCCAATAGAAATATTTTATTTACCGATGTACAATAATACAAAAATCATGGTTTTAATAAGCAATATTTCTAGGTGGTCGTTATTTAAAATTCATGCACAATACAATGATTGTGTTTTACTACATTAATGTGCCAAAAATAAGCCATGATAAATCAAAACAAGCTTGTTAAAGTGTTTTCACCCCATCGCATCTTACCACCCGTCCGACCTTTCCGCACATATTTAACTACGCTAATAATTTAAAGAGGACGGTAAATTTTTTTAGACGTCATGCACCGCACTCGCGTGGGAGGAGAAAAGGAAACTGTCCAAAATCCACCTGACTGGGACTTGAAACCCGAACCTCCTCCGCCACCTTGCACACTTTATCAAACGATATTAACGACTTAGCCAGCGAGCCCACAAAGAGGTGGGTTTTGTGTGTGTGTGTGTGTGTGTGTGTGAAGTTGAGGTTGTTTCTCTTAAATGTTCCAAAATCTTTAGTGTTCTTGCTTCTTCCTCGCTGTCCTTTTCTCCCCTTTCATCTTGTTTCCACTTCTCTGTCCATCCATCCGTCACTCTTTCTTGACTCAACTTTTTAGATAGACCCTCAATAGAATTGCTTCAAGGGATATTGCCGACTAAAAATCACTATTTGGATAGTATCCGTCTTTCCCTTTCTCCCTTCTCTCTCTCTCTCTCTCCACCCTTTTACAAATAAAAAGTAAAAATTCAATGGATAGCTTTATTCATAAATATAATGTCGAAATAATTTGTTCATTACTTAAGTACTATTTTCAAGTCTTAATAAAGATAAAAATAAAAGCTTGTACCAACATTAGTGAGACTTAAAATACTCTGTGTGTGCGGTGGGGGAAGGGAGAGGGCGGGGATTACTGGATTTGATAAGGAGGCTGGCACTTTAACCACTCGACCACGGAGGTAGACATTTTCGGTTTTTTATTTTCTTAAGGGTCACGACGAATTAAACTTTCAGAAACTACCGATTAATGCAACTATTTTTTTATACTATCTGTTTGTTTTGAACTAATTGTTCGAGAATAATTAGCGAAACTACTCAAAACAAAATACCTTTTTTTGGCGACTCTCCCTCAAAGACACCTCAAGCCCCCCTTTCGCACTTTCCCTAAATGATCGACACGCACCCCAACGTTTGTAAACCACTGGGTTACAGTCTCCCGAGAAACAAAAGCAGATCTTAAGGTGGAGTGCTAGTGAGCGCGAGTTTAGTGCATTAATTTTGCATTTTTTGTAGCACAGACATTTTTTGACCAAAATAAATCAAATATTTCTTCCATAGAATCATAGAGTTTAGTTTTCTGTACATGCTAATCACAACAGTTGTTGAATATGTGTCATGAGCATGGCGGCATTTGGTGACAAACATTTTAAACAAAGAGAAAAGTTTGTCACCAAATGCTGCCATGCTCATGACAGACATTCAACAACTGTTGAGATTAGCATGTGCAGAAAACTAAACTCTATGATTCCATGGAAGAAATATTTGATTTATTTTGGTCAAAAAATGTTTGTGCTATAAAAACTGCAAAAATACTGCCCTAAACTCACGCTCACTAGCACTCCACCTTAAATGTGGCCACATGACAAACTATAAACCAATTACAAAAAATAAATGCGTACTACGATGGCAGCTCTCGACTAGTAGAAACAATCTCGGCTTTGTCCGCGCTTTTCCATCAAATCTGCACGGAAGAACCAATTAAACTTTCAAACTAACCGACTCAAATCACAGTGCATATACCTATGAATCGAGATACAAGCAGACAGCTGCATCTATGGTTGAAAATAGATTTGAATTAATTAATTGTACTGTTAATTACACAGTACAATAACCCATATTGACTGTAATATAAAACAGGCGTGTCAAACGCGTAGGTCGCATGCGGCGATATCCAAGATTTTTTGCATCCCGTGTACCTTCTGATGAGTCATCATGTAATGCGATACTATGCTTCGTTTTATAAAAGTATAGAAAATACAACATTTTGGAAAGTGATATTAAGAATACGGCATATTTGAGATAACTCTCATGTGGGATTGGTGAAACTAATCTCTACTCTCATTTCGGCATTGATCAAGTCAGAGTATATAAGGTACCGCCAGATAGAAAAATATATCCGATTGGCTGAGCTTGTGACGTCATTCAGTACACGACCCAGAGCCTTACATACACAAAGCTATGTGGATGACAAACTTACTTACCCTTTGTTTTATTTGAAAATCAGGTGATGTGCTGCCTGCCTTTACCCAATAGGAAGCTAGCCTTCACAACATCAGGCTGTCAGGAGTTCTCTTATTTGTTAGTTTTAACACAGGCGACAAGGGGTCCAAGAAGCAAGGAGTAGGTCACAGATAAGCAGCTTGTGCGTATAAATCCACACAGAAAACATATCACACAGAATTATAGTAATCCAGAAGAGAAAATCTCAGTTTTTAACAGCACTAGCTCTGGCTCTCCGCGTCACTTCGTAAATGAACAAAAACTGTATCATTTTAATGTCAATTTTATAATAGTGAAAGTGAAATAAACAAAATAAATCGTGTACAATGTTAAATCTAAACTAATTTCAAAAATAAACCAATAAATAATCCCACAATAAGAAATACCCTTAAAATCAGATCGTAATAGCCATGTATTAACAAGTGTGCAATAAGGAATGCACGCGTCGTCGTAGTCGTCGTCGTCATATAAAACGGTATCGTTATAATTACTGATCAACCGTAAGGCATACACAGATCCACATCCGCATAATCTTCATAAACACTGGTATCGTTATAACTTACTCTTTTATATTAGGAACTCGAAAGTCCACTACCGCACTAACAAAAGTACGCCACCTATCTTGAGCTAGTTCTATTCAGTCTATCTCTTTACACCTCATCTCTCTCAGGTATATCCAAATGTTATCTTCCCATCTGCAGTTGGGTTTGCCTAGTGGTCTTCCCATTGGGTTTGCCAGGCAATAGCTTGAACGCGGTTCTAGATACTCCCATTCACGCTGCATGACCTGGCCACCGTAACCTGTGATATTTTATTACCATATCAATGTCTGGTGATGAGTACAGGATATGCAGCTCATCATTATGTAGCCTCCTCCACTCCCCCACTATCTTCATACACTTTTGGAAATAATATCTTTCTAAGCACCTTGATTTTGATCACCCTAAATTTATTTTCGTCTTTTGAGGTGCCATTTTTCACACCCATAAAGAACAACCGGTAAAATTATGGCTTTGAATATTCTGAAGCTTACATTTCTTGACAGCAGGCGAGTAAAACTAAGTTGTTAAAAATCAGGTCAAATTTGGAAACTTTAAATAGTAAATAAACTGGCTTCGTATTAAAATATAACTGCTGTGTACTAGGTGACGTAAGCAATGGTATAATCAAATTCCAAGAAGCCTTCCTATTCTCTTCACATTGGATCAATATCCACAGACTGTTGAATTTGCTCACCAAGTATGTGCAATGTTTGACAGCACATACGTATGTTAGCAGTTGTTTACTACGTAACAATATGTAATGAAACCATATATACGATAGATCTGGGCGTACGGACACACATTTGTCAACAATTATAAAAATTACTTTGGCACAATATTTAAAGACTGACACTAACATAATTTTTGCAAATAAAATGTTTCAAACTTTTGGTAAAAATTAAAGAGTTAGTGTTATTGTTTTATATAAAAAGCATTTTCTTTTTGTAATAATGAGATACTAAATTGGAATTCTGTTTTATTAAAATAATCACAATGTATATGTTTTATTAATGTGGATCTCTCAGTATTTTTAATGTTCAGTGTGGCCTCTAACGGCACGTGGTCGTATCTGCCCCGACGTCCTTAGCTAGAATCCTGACCTGATCGCTTTGGATTCACATGCGTCAGTTTATATCTCAGCGCTAGATATAAATATTTAAATATATTATGTTCGGGCGCCAGGTAGTTTCACGTTTCCAAACAACGATTAGACTGGGTTGGATTTAATTTATAGATAACCTAAATTAAATATCACAAACCATTATTTATAATTAGTTTATTCCACACTTTGATTCTAGTTATAAGAGAATCATTATAAATAATGGAAGTTGCTTTGGAGTGACTACGGGAGTGTTTAAGACACGTCCGATCTTTATGATGGTTTGATCGAAAGTGTTTTTCCAGTGGCTGCCGCGAGGGTTTCTTGCAAACCTCAATGCGTCTCATTGGACGATTTCCTTTCTTTGAAAGAAATCGGTCAAAGTCGCTTTCACTGTCACTGAAAAATCGCAACTCGGTTCGGGAAGATCTTTTACAATTTGTTCTGTTCTTTACTGCTAGTTTTTAAGGATAGTAAATACTAAAAAAAAAAAATATGTATTGTACCCTTATTTTAAAAAGTGGGCCCAAATGACTTTCCAGCAGGTCCTTCACTAAAACTCAAATTCTGCTTATGTTATTATGAAATATATGTAATGCTTCATGCACTTATAATAAAACTAGTTCGACATGCCTGATCTAAAGTACCTGTTTATCTACTAGGAAATGTAATAGGTATATTTAATAAAATAGGTAATCAATTGTTTTAATGGTGAATGTGGGGAATGCCAGGTCTCCACCGTGGTTCGGATTCCACGTTAAACTGTAGGTCCTTCATTTCATCTCACAATCACCCTACCATTACACATTAGCGTAAGTGCGTATAACTCGAATGGGTAGTAAGACGCGGTGCTAATAATAATAATAATAATTGTTTTAAGTTTGCTCTGCAAAGCTTGACGGATCAACATTTCGGCGAACGTGAGAATCGAGTTTTTATAAATTATGACGATAACCGGAATGAGTAGCAAAACGTGGAACATTTGAAAAGAAAAGAAAAATCAACTTGAATGTCGTGTTCGACCACTAAAGATCTTATATAAAACAAAAATATATGATAAAAACTTATAAAAATAAATCATGTCTCATGAAAATCTAACTCATAATACCATTACGTGCCAACTCAGCTTCGTCCAACAAATTCAAAACTAACATTGCTAAAGTGTCATATTATTATTACTATTATTATTATTTGTGGCATTGTTTTTTGTTTTTTTTACTTCGCAGTCCACACAAAGATGTTTACTAGCGCTCAAGCGGTAATGTTCTGAATTAAGGAGTGTAATATTATTATTCCATATTTTATTATTTCCTGTTTTGAGTACCCTATGAATTACGATGGCATAAAAAAAACGGTGATAGGAATAGAAAAAAACAATGAAGGTAAATGCTTCGACTCCGTACGGGTGTGATTTTTGTTACCTGTCCCCCCCCCCTCCCCCTTATCTGTCCATCTCACTCTGGAACATGCTCTATGAAAGACGAACACGTCGTAAACTCGATGTGTGGTCCAAGAGTTAGTGTTTTCACCGTCACTAAGATTTTATTGTTTTTTCCGCCACTGACACAACGCCGTATAGTTTTTTTTTGTTATGATCTAGACAAAAGTGGCGAAAAATATGACTTTTTTTTTTAGTTTCCCTAACGCGTCATATACTACGGTGCAATTTACACAGAAAGGACCTTTTATAAATACAAACATATTTTTTACTGTGAAAATTTACGTTTTACTATATTATTAGTGTTATTTTATAGGTATTGTTAATACATCAAAAGTCTCATCACTTGACGTATGAATGCGTGAAAGTAAATCTAGTAACTTATTTCTGTCAGATATGGTCCTTTCTATTAAAATCGTGTTGTACCCTTAGGCCAACGCAAGACTTAATCACGCTAATGTATTATTCGTGGGAAAGGTTGAGCCCAAAGGAAATATTCCCGCATTTTCATGGAGGGAGAGTGGAAAACCATTTTGGGAGGGAGTAAAAACCACCCTCACTTCACCCGACTGAGATTCGTACCTCGAACTCCCCGTCATCGGCAGTTTAGTATACTTTGAGAGTAGCTCCTTAGACCATCCAGCCACCGAAGCGGGTTTGAATCTATTTAACCACAGCCTAGTGGCCGTGGGAATTATTCCCCTTAAGAGAAAAATCTCTCGGTACCAGCCGGGAATCGAACCCTGGACTTCTGGGCCAGCAGCTAGGGAGAGGCTGCCTAACCACTATACAAGGTCGGTTTGTGTATTCTTGGGTTTCTCTGCGAGGTTAGATGGGGAGAAAACATTCAAGGTGGCTCTGAGTGTGCTCAGGAAGGCCTTAGGCCTCTCAGGGCTAATATAAGATAATTGCGTATATACCTCTGAGATAACCACAGGTATGCGCGGGAAGGAAAGGAGTAGTGTTTGTCAAATCGGCCTCCCTTACAAATCACTCTATCCTAACCTAACCTAACCTAACTTAACCAACCATAAGAAATACGAATAAAGTCAAGACATCGCCAAATGCCTGAGATCCTTGTTGTATCTTAAGAAGTTGTAGTAGGTACTGGAATATGAATACTGAAATATTGTTTTGACAAAATTCCAGGACACCCTTGACAGATATTCAAGATCTGTTGATATTAGCATGTGCAGAAAACTAAACTCTACGTTGCTACTAGAGAAATATTTGATTTGTTTTGGCCAAAAAAATGTAATGGTATAAAACTGTAAAATTCCTCGCGCACCCTTCTGCCGCACCTTAACTAATGAAACTAGGTTTTTAGGCGTTCCTAAAACTACTAACTAACGTATTTAAGTTTTTGTATTTTGCTTAATAACTTGCTAGTGAACATGCAAATATTTCAATATTATCGCTTGAATACTTTCTAAACTATGTACTACTACACACAACGAAATATATTTTTAGATAACGGTTTGTTTTAATTTACTTTTTATCTTACTGTGTCGAGATTTTAAATGTAACCTATTTCAAATTGATGATAAATGAGCTAGTTCTGAACCGCTAGATGTTCGATTTTTGCCTTTAGGATGTCGAGTTTTTAAAATATCTTTGTCGTCATCTCGCTGTGTCCACCGTTTTTACACATCACTTCGCATCGACTCGACTGAAGTATTTTTGTGATCTATGCAGATACAGTTCTTTATTTTTAGGAAGGGAAAGGAGGTTATTGGAGGGGGTCATTTTTTGTATCATATATACTTATTTGGAAATAAATTCGGATCCACGACTAATTTATAACGTACACCATTCCCCTCAAACCAGAGATTTACACGAGTTAACAATCATGATTTGGATATGAGTGAAGTGAGGGGGAGGGGGGTGTACAGTTCGTAGCTGGAACGAAGGGGTGTCAAGACCCCCCACGACTGCCGGTAGCAAGAGTGTCTCCCCCTCCTCTTTATCCCGACACCTCGCCCAACATTTGTCCGCACCGCGGGGAAACTTGCGGCCCCCCTCCCACCCCACATCACCCTTTTCAACCCCTTCACCTCTGTCGCCGAGAATCAATCAGACCCAAGCGAGGCCTGCCTGACTCTTGACTAAACGCGCTCCCTCAACAACATTTAGCTGTCAGGAGCTATATTACCTCGACATTAATCAAGAAGAAAATAAATAATGGAATGACTTTTATAAAATAAAATTTTACGTCCCGCTTCGCTGGTCGCATGATCTAAGGCGTCACTCGCGCGATAGACGGGGTTATCAGGTCTGGAATCCTCGTTGGGTGTTCTGAGGGTAGTGTCCTTTAATGGTTTTCTTACACTCTACCTACACGAAAATGTGGGTGCACTTCCTTTAAATTCAACCTACTTCATCCGTAACGCACTAGCGTAATCCCCCTCCTTCACCCCCCCACCCTACGCCCCGCGCCCACAATAGGCCTATTCTGACTGTCGGTTTGTAGCAAGCTATAAAGTCGAGGCCCCACCGTTTAGTGAAACTTAGGGCGGTATGCAAGAACGTATAGTGGATGCTTAGTGGACCGATAGCTTAGTCCCGAGCACACTATCTCTCCATCTTTCAGTCGGTTTAGAGAGCCAAACAAAGCACACTATTTCTCCATCTTTCAGCCGGTTCAGAGAGCCAAACAAAGCACACTATCTCTCCCTCTTTCAGCCGGTTTAGAGAGCCAAACAAAGCACACTATCTCTCCATCTTTCAGCCGGTTTAGAGAGCCAAACAAAGCACACTATTTCTCCATCTTTCAGCCGGTTCAGAGAGCCAAACAAAGCACACTATCTCTCCATCTTTCAGCCGGTTTAGAGAGCCAAACAAAGCACACTATCTCTCCACCTTTTAACCGGTTTAGAGCAAAACAAAGCACACTATTTCTCCATCTTTCAGCCGGTTTAGAGAGCCAAACAAAGCACACTATCTCTCCATCTTTCATCCTCTGATGAAGCAAGCAAACCCACGCTAGTGTCCACTTAGTATCCCCCTAATCAAGTTTTTGCATACTGCCCCTTAAGGTGGGAGTGTAGTGGTCGGGAGAAAAGGTGTTTTTGCAGTTTTTAAATATAAATTTTGTTTTGTCCAAATAATCCAGTAGAAACATAAAGTTTAATTTTGTTCATATGGTGACATCATCAGTTGTTGACTATCTGTCAAGAGTGTCTTGGAATTTAATGACAAATTTTTCTCTTCACTGAAAACATTTCATCAAATGCTAATATGCTCTTGATAGATACTCAAGAACTGTTGGTTTCACCATATGAAGAAATTAAACTAAGTTTCTACTGAAGCAATTTTGTATTTATTTTAACAGAAAAAATTTCTTTCTATATAAACTGTAAAAACACTGACCTTGTCTTGCGTCCCCTACACTTAACTGATAGTTCTAAAAGCTACCATATATAAAGTCACGTAAGTCAGATGTCGTCTACCGGTTGATTTCGCGGCAGTTTCCAATCGATTGCATAATAAAACTGTATCGTAATTAAAATTCAATCTTTGAGTATTTTAAACTCACAGATAGGTCTATATCAATATTTTAAAATTCCGTGGAATCATCATGTAGTCTATATCTAAAATAGGAAAAAAATCATTTAAATAAATGTCAATGCTGTCTTTAGGCGCACTTAATAGAACGAGTGTGGACACTCATCAACGGAAGGGGGGAAGTACTAGAGGATAAACAAGGGGCTTCTCAGGGTGAATTAATAATTTTATTCCCTCTCTTTCTAGTCCATAACATGACGTCTAAGTGTTATAGTTCGAGTGAGTGGCACTGCAATTAACACGCTAGCATAAATGTATGTTGACCCATAATGCTTTGCGACACAATATTAAAACAGTAGTTTATATATATGTTTATTTTTCTAGTGGCTAAACAGATCTTTTGGATTAACTTATAATCCAGTTGAAACAAATCAACACAGAACGACACACACTTTTTTACTTCAAGAGTTATATCATTTCTCAACAAAAGGAGCAGCTGTCTCTTTGTATTCATACATTTGGAAATTGATACCTGGAGACGGGAGACGAGCTCGGTATCCTTGACCTAGGTCGCCACTGAGTTATCCAGGTATCGTTCCGTACCCAGGGTCAGTCTTCACTCGTAGTTTAAGGCACAGAGTGTAATGGATGTGTGGAGATCAAAGGATACTTTATTATTATTTTGTGTCTATATTACGACAGGTTCATTCCTTTTGTCGATGAACTAAGACCACCAATGCGCCCTGTCCTCTGCCTCCTTCAACTCCCGGAATTTTCTTCTTTCCTTCGAGTCATCCAATATTTGAATCCTCCTTCTTCCTAAAATCATCTTTTCCTCAACTTTTCCTTCCATGACGTCATACAGAAGACAGTTCCTTCTAAGAATGTGGGGTGACCTGGTGGTCTAGGGGTAAGGTGTCGGACTTCTGTGCTGGGGTCCGGGGTTCAATCCTCGGTCCCGGCACAGATTTATCCGATTGCCAAACCCTTACTTCACCTCTGACAAGACGTGTATTAATCACAACTTGTGAATGTGTGGAATGCCAGGCCTCCACCGTGGTTCGAATTCCACGTTAAACTGTAGGTCTTCCATTTCATCTCACAATCACCCTGCCATTACACATTAGCGTAAGTGCGTGTAACCTGAACGGTTAGTAAGACGTGGTGCTAACAATAATAATAATAATAATAATAATCTAAGGATGTGTCCTATTTAGTTTGGAGTGTATCGAAGAATCACATCAAAAATGGTTCTCTTCTCACCCACTCTTCTGAAACATCTTCATTTATCACTTTGTCTTCTCAAGTCTTTTCCAGCACCACATTTTAAAACTCTCCGAGTATTTATTTTCTATCTTCCTTAAGGCTGTGCTACACTGTTATACTTCACTAGCTACTTCTATGTCGCTTAGTGTTAAGGTAGCGGCGAGTACAGCAAATCACGTGGCTGTGTAGATTGTATTTCAACACAAAATAAATACAGCACACACCGATACAACCACGTGGTGATAAATAACATCCGCTACTGCACCGCGATTCCAGTGTCACACTGGGCGACTAGAGCACTACTCGTTAGCGGCGAGTGAACTCGCTAGTAAGTAGCGCCAAAAGTTGAACATGTCCAACTTCTCTCTAGCTACTGCCTTTTCACACGCCGGCGAGCGCTAGTATTATTAGCACCGCGTCTTACTAACCGTTCGGGTTATACGCACTTACGCTAATGTGTAATGGTAGAGTGATTGTGAGATGAAATAGAGGACCTACAGTTTAACGTGGGATCCGAACCACGGTGGAGGCCTGGCATTCCATACATTCACAAGTTGTGATTAATACACGTCTTGTACAGAGGTGAGGGAAGGGTTTGGTAATCAGATAAATCTGTGCCCTGACCTAGGATTGAACCCCGGACCTCGGCATAGAAGTCAGACACCTTACCCCTAGACCACCAGGTCACCCGCGAGCGCTAGTAGCCGCTATTTTTATGTCACACTGGGCTACTTACTAGCCGCGATTCAAGTGTCGGCTTGTAAGTAGCCAGTGTGACACAGCCTTTAGAGTCTTAAGTACCACAGCCACCTGTTTGCCGGGGATCAGCTTTGTGCTACCGGTAATACGAGTCCATCCTTGTCTCTGCTTTTCAAGAGCGTTGGTTTTAAAATGTGATTGCTTCTTCAACGCAGATTTCATTAAAAGCGCTGGAAAAGCTGAGATTGTCTCTACTCAAGTGCAGAACGACCCACGCCGTTTGCGGTAATCTCTCGCTATTGGTTTTAGAGCTAGTCACGTGACCACGTCTCAGTCCTGCTCTCATTTCTCGGCGGGCGTGTGAATCCGCATTAAAGGCGGCATATTGCCGGTGAAAACGAGCGGTAGGTATCACACAGTGACGCGCCCAGAGAGCGTGTCGGTAACGCAGAGAGCTGTTATACCAGCGGGTGTCACATGACAGCTGGCTCGCGCGCTACTCACGAAGAGAGCCGCGCAACAGCGGCACAAGTTGCAACACCAAAAACCACCTGGCGGTACGACGAGTAAAATAACACCACATTAGCGATTTATACCTGGACCAGGATCGTACGCGGGTTGAGGGAGGGGGGGGG
>CABFVZ010000360.1:385842-397758 GCA_902151445.1 Timema monikensis
AGGAAATTGAAAAAATTAGAATATATAGTTTCGTTTTCACCCAAACAAATATTTGTATTGAAGGATTGCAAAAAGTGTACAAAGCAATCATATTCTTTTCTTCTGTAAACCTATTTTGTACAGTGATAGGTTTATTTCAACAAAATCACTCTCAGAAAGCTGCAACCGAAGAGGGGGATGGCATCCATTTTGTTATTTTATTGCCTATTCGATAGACAAGGCCTGTCTCGCCCGGTGTGAGGCTGGCGAGTAGAATCCGCTCGCTATTCGATCGTGTGACGTCAGTTTTCGCAGCGCAGAAGTTTCAAAATTAGGGGTTTGCGAGATTGTGTGCGAGATGAGAGAAATACGCTAGCGAATCGCTACTCGCACGTTTCAAAATTAGAGGCCCAGTTCTATCTTTCAAGCGCGCGCGCGCTCCAGTCTGGCCACCTCCCATTACAACCAATGTGTTCTATTTTATATTTTAGTCGCTCGCGCGCTCAGTCTGGCCGTACCCTTACACTATCACCTGAGCTATCCGAAATCTCGTCCATTGTCGGAGTTACACAGCTATTTTTATATCAACGCGTTTTACCATCTGTTCAGACTATACGCATATATGAGAAATCACTCTAATGAGGTAGGACTGAAGAAGAAAACATTTTAAAAGTAAACTAGCCTTATTTGCGTGGAAGGAGAGTGGAAAACCATTAAATGAAAACTACCCTATATAAACCCGACCAGTATCTAAACCCTTATTTCCTCGTCATCGGCAGGTCAGTCCAACACGAGAGTGACGCCTCAGACAGTTTGGCCACCGAAGTAGGTTTTATTGTCCATACAGTTGAATGACACACTCATCTGGAGGAGATAATGTAAGATCAGTCAATCAGTAGAGCGGTCGTCACGTAAAGCCAGACCACATGGGTTCCAATCTATGTCTCGGTGTTATTTTTATATAATTTATATTTAAGATTAGTGATGTTAAAAGTAACCTCAAATGTTTGGACTTGGGGACTTTTTCTACCTGGCTGTGTCCTAGGACATTTTGAATTTGATTAAGGTGAGCTTTCATCCATGTCGTTTTTTATAGTCTCCCCAGGCGAATACTGAACCTGGTACTGGAGTACTAGGAACCAATCTAGTGTACTTTTTGCTGTGGCTTTTCGAATAGATAGTACAGTTGGGATGTTTAGGGAGGAGCGGGAGGGTAATAAACAATAATTTAACAAACAAACAAAACTAAGAATAAAAAAGGTTTAATCAATTGTTCATCTATAAAATAGCTACATATGTGAGCATATGGACCAAGGCGTCTTGTTTGTCGGTGATGGAATGGTTGAGGGTTTGAATCCATGTTCGGTGTACTGAGGTGATCTTTCTTTCAAAAAATCCCAACTATCCTTCCGTGCAAATGGGGGTGCATTTAATTTATATTCTGTCTATCTCGTCCTTGATCCATTGGTGTAAATATGTGGACTAGTCCGGACGGGTAATATGACTCGGCTCAAAAATCAACCAAGAAATATTGGGTTTTTAATAAATATAATTATATTAATTTATCATTTAATAATCCAAGTATCCCGCTTCAATGGCCGCGTGGTTTAAGGCGTCACTCTCACATTAAAATATACAGAATATGGCGAAGATATTGGGGTTTGAATCCCGGTCGGGTGTACTGAGGGTGGTTTTTCCTGAATGGCTTACCACTCACCCTTAACGCAAATGCAGATACACTTCCTCTAACATCAATCATCCTAATAAGTTACGTTAGAGTTATTAGTACATTGGCATATAGACCGAACGGGTAGTAAGACGCGGTGCTAAAAAAAATCATTCAAGTAACTAAAAAAAAACCATTCTACTATACAACACGTTGCACAGTGTCCCCCCCTCCCTTCTATTACTCAACATAAACTCTGCTCTCCCCTCATACTTACACACTACTCTCTTCTCTTTCAAAATACACATACACACAGAACAAAAAACCGAACGGAAGAACAAATAAAAAAGTATATAAAAAGGGAGAATCCCTTTTACTATTTTTTTTTCTTCCTGTCCTTTCCACTATATGTTTTTTTCTCTCTCTCTCTCTTCCCTCTCCGTCTTACACACGGTAAAAATACGAAAGGAAAGGGGATGGTTTGTCGTAGTACTAGTAGTAATAATAGTATCCTTTTATTCACAGAAGTGTGATTGGTGCTCTTCCACCCCCCTCCCTTCACCCCAGAAATTTGTTGAAAGTCAGTTCTTAGTCAGAAGTGCTTCAACTCGATGCGAAGTCACTGCTCTACGTCGCAACGCGCGATGCATTTCCATTGGCTTTACTCGGCAATATTCGGCGCGGGGTATTAATAAAACAAGTTTATGTTCAGCTCGGGCTACTTGCTGGAAAGAGTATAATTTAATTCTCTTGTTTACAGGGTTTTTTTTAGATTTTTTTGCTGTTGATTAAGGTGGTTTTTTTTTTAAATCTTGTTTCAGTGCGATAAAACAAACAATGCAGTTCTGTCGGCTCTATTCATCACAAGCGGACGGTTTTTGCTTGTGACAAAGTGCGGTATCTTTGAGGAGGTAATTTTTTGACAAGTCTTCCCGCGGCGTTGGTCCTCAACCATCGCTGTGGTCGCGTGGTAGGGTATAGAAAGGGGTTGACAGAAGCGGGGGATTTATGGGTACGTTTTCTCCTATTTTTATTTTTTTTACATAAATAGTTTGTGGATGCTGGATTGTGGTGATGGTGTTGTTTCGGATGAGCTCTTGCTCTTAAATTTCGTGTTTTTCTTTTTAGTAGTAAAAGTGTGCTTATGTGATATTTTGTGAAAATAAAGACATTATCGTAAATTCTAAAAAGTGTTTTGAGAAAAAGGGAAAAATTAAACTGATCGAAAATATTAATTCCACTTGGAGAATAATTGTAACTACTCGGAGTACAAAATTAAAGGTGATTGATTGTACTTAGGCCTAAACTTAATACTATAGCTTGGTTTATATTACTACTAAATATTCTTTAAAATGGTTTTAGTTCTTAATAGTAAAAAACTCTTTATTTAGAACTTAGCTTTTTAATTATTTGTTTTATCATTTAATATTCAAACAAAAATTAAACATAGATAATTTTTACAGCCCGAACGATTTGAATCTTAGTCAAGTAGACAGATTGATTATATAGTATTGCTATGCAAACGCTGGTGCATTCACATAATATAATATTTAAATTTACTAACCCTTTGTTCTCACTTTATGCTTCTACTTTCATAAGAAGGGCCTCTAAATAAAATACAAACTTATTTTGCGGCTAACATTGATATAATTTTAATATTAATTATTAGTGTTATTTTATCATGTATTGATAATATATATTTCAAAAGTGACAGCAACTGCAGATAATATGATTTGACGTATGGATACCTAAAATTTGAACTATAATTAGTGAAATTGTTGGATAGTCTGAAAAGGTAATCAGGATTTAGCACTTAAAAAAATTTGTTTATTTACACCGCGTCTTACTACCCGCCCATGCTATCCGCATATTTACACTAGTAGTGTAAAGACGAGACGGGTAGGATTTCAGAGTAAAATAGATCTGCATTATTTTTAAGTGAGAATGGAAAAACCAGTTAGGTAAAAAAAAAATCCCCCTTACACCCAGAATGGAACTCGAACCCTGATCTTCCCTTGTCATTGACAATACCAGACTAAAATAAACCCGACTTTTGGTCCATTTAATCCAACGATGTGGGAGGGTATTAAGCTAGCTTACCAGATGTAATTCGCTAGGGAAAACGCACGTGTGTAAAATAATCCCTAATAAACAGACAATCAGTCCGTTAAAAAAAAGAAAATCCGAAGTGGAGAGAATCTTTATCGTATCGGGAACGTTTCAGTTTAATGTCATCCGACAAAAAAAAAGGGGGAGGGGGGGGCGGGTTGGGAGGGAAAGAAGAAGAAGAAGAGTTGGAGAATCCCCTTTGACAGGCTTCGGTCATGACCCCACCCCGCCTTCCCCCCTCCCGTATTTCGTTGTTTTTATATCACCGTCTGTTATTTTGGCCCAGCCACTGCAGGAATAGATCAGAGAGAAGCAGCGACGGAGGAATGAGTCCAGGTAATTAAGGAAATTGTCTAATTAATCTTGATGTTTAGACCGTGTCTTCGAGTCAGGCGGGAGTTATTTGAAATGATTTATCGGGTTTTCGCGAGTGTTATTTCTGAGTCCCGATGTTTCGGTGGCATCCTGCCACGCTCAAAGAGTTCATTCTGTCCGGACTCTTTGGCCGATTATTATTGGCCGACCTTTTATCTCAAATCTCTTAATATTATATTATATTATACCTGTCACGTTACCGGCCTGGGTCGCTTCAAATACGATTACCACCACTGCGGTTTATTACTAATTAGCTCTAGTTATATTTATAGGTAAGGTATACATAGGCCTTCTTTTGGAATAGTGGTTTTTAACGACAAGAAAAGTTTAAAAACAGCGTTAATAAATATGATAAATACATATAAGTACACTCCGTTTAACTTGAAAGGTAGCAGTCTTACTTTGACTGACTGCAATGGCCCCCTCTTATAAGCTATACCATAGTGGAACCAAGTAAGGTAAGCTTGATACCTTTCAAGGTGGATGAAGTGTACTTATTATTATTAGCACCGCGTCTTACTACCCGTTCGGGTTATACGCACTTACGCTAATGTGTAATGGTAGGGTGATAGTGAGATGAAAATGAAGGACCTACAGTTTAACGTGGAATCCGAACCACGGTGGAGGCCTGGCATTCCCCACATGAAGTGTACTTGACATTTCGATATTACGTTTGTTGGATTCTTGGATAAATAATAGCCTCAACTTACATGCGAGTCGAATAAAATATGCATAACATATATTTAGCAGCACCGTGTTTTAATTTTCATATAATATGTAAATACCGCCGATGTACTAGAGAAGAGGGAGGTAGAATTTAAAGGAAGTGTACATACTTTTGCGTGGAGGGTGTTTTGAAAACAATTTAGGGACAACTACCTCCCGTGTAACTTTGGCCCTGGATTCGAACCCCCGGCTACCTAGTGAATGTAACTATGAGCCTGACAGGTTAGTCCACGTGTCCATCTATATGGGTGACGTGGTAGGCCTATAATTGAAGGGACAAGCTTGTTGTTCTATGGTGGCCTAATCTGTATTATATCAGAAAAAAGGTCAAATTTTCATAGGAATAGTATTTCAGAAAATAACAAACACATTGTTTACTGTCAACATTAGTATAATTTTAGTATATTATTATTGTTATTTTATAGGTATTGATAATATCTATCTAATGTGACCGATACAGATCACATGACCTGACGTATTAATACGTGAAAGTAGATATAGTAACTTTTCTAGCTGTAAGATGAAATAAAATTTTAATTGAACTTAACATAAAATGAACCCACTTCGGTTGTAGACAGTCGTGTGAATCTCGTTTGATCAAAAAGGCCACATTCAAAATTGAAAAACACTTAGGGGGACCGCGTTTAAGAAAATTTAATACTAACCTCATCTTTGTAATAAAAAGAAACATCTATTTTTAGAAAAAAAATACAAAAAGCAGATTAAATAACATTTTTAAGACTTAACGCCTCCCCCACTCTTTTTTTGTCCAACATTTTTTAAACTTTTTTGGAAGGAAGTGAGTGTGTGTGTTAGACTTTAAATCTTGTGAAGTTGTTACTGTTAAAAAAAAACTGTTCACACACTCGTGTGCTGACAAACATTGAACATGTTTGGTTTGCAAACTTACAATTCTTAGGAATTGACCCCTGCTGAGTAAGCTAAAGATTAACATTTGCATGGAGTAACTTCATTATACCTGCTTCAGTGTCCGCGTGGTCTACTCGCTACTCTTGAAGCAGACTTGACAGCCGATGACGGGTAGATCGAGGTTCGAATCTCTGTCGGATGTACTGAGGGTGGTTTTACAGAGTGGTTTTCCACTCTACCTCCACGTAAATGCGGGTACACTTTTTATTAATATAAATTCCCTAGCTCCTCAAACCATTAGCATAATGCACATAAGCGTATAACCCGAACGGGTAGCAAGACACTTTGCTTAAAAAAAACTTAATTTGATAGATTTCCCTATATTAACTAATAATGGCAGCTATTCAAATGTCATAATCTCAACTTGTGTAACTCTACAATGTTTATAACAAGATAAATTGGGCCGCAATGTGTGTCGATTCATCAGAAGGGCCGTAGGACGCACGTAGGTCTAATAATAGGTTGGGCCACATGCGGTCCGCGGTCAACAAGTTTAACATACCCGGTCTAATGTGTCACTCTCTAAAAATACTTGTTTGCTGATGATGGGGAGATCAATGTTCGTATCCTGGTCAGACAGAGTGGTTTCCCTTAAATGGCTTTCCACTCTTCCTTCATGGTTAATGCGGGTTCAATTCATTTAAAATGTACCTTACTCATCCCTAAAACAGTTGCGTACTTAGTTAATATTAATTCAACCCGAACAGATAGTAAGACGCGGTGGGTATCCGTCATTTGGCCTAAAAGGCATTTGGCCTAAAGTGTAGGCTAAACGCCTTTAGGCCAAACGCCTTTAGGCCAAATGACTTTAGGCCAAATGCCTTTTAGGCCAAATGACTTTTTGTAAAGTTAATTTTTAGACCATTTATTAAAATATGTTTTGCCGTCTCCGGAAACATTCGTTATGATTTGTAGTGATGCTAATAGATGGCGAGGTGTGTAGTGTTTAGTTAAATAGTATATACTAACGTTCAAAATATATAGTACTAGATAGCTGTTGCCCGCGGCTTTGCTCGCGTGGAAGTTGATTATATACAAATACCAAAATATACATAATGTATTTACAGATTAATTTAAAATATTACGTTACGTTGATGACCATAACTTGACCTCAGATCAAAAATAATGCAAGTCCGATACAAACTTTCACCCCCTTTTTCATCCCTTAATAAATAAAATTTCCAAAATTCCTGAAACACGTATTTATTTGTTTTACGTCAATAACCGAAATACAAAATTTTGTTTATGTAACTTTCAAAATGACGGACTTTCATACATATTATCATACATATTATCATCCCCTATTTTGACCCCTTTGGGGTGGAATTTTCTAAAATCTTTTCTTAGTGGGTGCCTACATAACAAAATGAATATACAGTCCGAATTTCATGCTTGTAGCCTTGATAGTTTGCGCTCGGCGATGATGAATCAGTAAGTCAGTCAGTCAGTCAGGACATATTATTTTATAAGTATAGATTTTCTCAATTTACTACTTCCCAAGGTATAGCAGCACGTCCATTAACCTGTAGTACCACTTTTGTATGTTGAACTTTTTACATTGCCAAGGTTTTGTACTAGTTTTTGTACCGTTTTGTACCCGTACCGTTTTTTTATTAATTAGCACATACATGTGGTCACACCATTTTAATAATTTTGTTTTATTTTGAATTTTGAACTTTTTTAAGGTGCCAAAGTATATTTTATCAGTCTTTCTAAGTATTATTGTTTATTAAGTTTGCTAAATAAATTAATCGATCATCAATCTCGTTAATAGTGTGTCAACCATCTGTTTGCACAAATACAAATGACTTTAGGCCAAATGACCTTTAGGCCAACTGCCGCGTCCCCGACGCGGTGACAAGAGAACAAATTAAATTTTCCTGAGCGATAAAAATCCGCAACACAACTTCCTTCGGAGGGGAAGTAAAGCTGTCGGCCCCGTGTCGACTGTAGCACGTAAAAGAAGGAATGTGAAAATACCTTTCCCGGCAAAATTGGTAGATCCTTTCGCTTTTTCTCTTAGAAATTCTCGCATGCTGGAATTGACTCGTTGAATCAACAAAAGTTGGCCACTGCTGCTAAAAGCCGGTCAAAAGTTCACATCACTGACGGTACAATTTAGATGAGAAGAGTGTCTGATTAATTTGAAGTGTTGCTCTTAACATTTATAGATCCTCAAGTAAAACATTTGTCCTCTCTCTTATATTTTCGTCATCTGAAATGAAAATATCCACCACCACCACCATCGGCTTCTATCATTAAAATGGTGGGTAGTGTAAAAACACACGATTTGGAAGCAAGTCAAACACTTTGTTGATGTCAGGTGTTAGGCAACGAAGGGTTAGGGGAGGGGGGACCTAGCGATTGATGAAACCCCATATTTTGATGGAAATGTAGTGTCACGTCGGCGACAACCTCTAGGCTTCCTGTCGCGAGTGGAGACTTTGAGGTTTGTCAAGGAATAAAAGCCCTCACTCTAAGTTTAGAAAAACCGGTGGCGTGGCTGTCTAAATGCGGTCCTGATGGTGGAGATCGACCTCCGGGTCTCTACGTTTCGTCGACGGAGGCACAGGAGGGGAAGATATAAGAGGGGGGAGGGGCAGACGAGAAAACATTCGTCACTTTCCGAGAGGCATGGAATACTAACCAAAACTACTGTGGCCAGAAGGAGCTCACATTGATCGAGATAATAAACAAGATCACGCTTTAACAAGAAAACTTAGCGAAATGTGGGGTTCTACGTTCTTCAAATAACAACAGAGTAATAAGGCTTAACTGTACCAAGTCCAGTGACCTGACCTCATGCCAAACAGACCTTGTCCGAGCCCAGGGATCTGATCTTACGATAGACAAACCTTGTCCGGGCCCAGTGATTCGACATTATGCTAGACAGACCTTGTCCAAGCCTAGTTACCTGACCTGACCTGACCTGATGCTAGACAGACCTTGCCCTAGCCCAGTAACCTGACCTCGTGTTAGACAGACCTTGTCCGAGCCCAGTGATTTGACCTTACACTAGACAGACCTTGTCCAAGCCTAGTGACCTGACCTGATGCTAGACAGACCTTACCCTAGCCTAGTAACCTTACCTCGTGTTAGACAGACCTTGTCCGAGCCCAATGATTTGACCTTACACTAGACAGACCTTGTCCAAGCCTAGTCACCTGACCTGATGCTAGACAGACCTTACCCTAGTCTAGTAACCTTACCTCGTGTTAGACAGGCCTTGTCCGAGCCCAGTGATTTGACCTTACACTAGACAGACCTTGTCCAAGCCTAGTGACCTGACCTGATGCTAGACAGACCTTACCCTAGCCTAGTAACCTTACCTCGTGTTAGACAGACCTTGTCCGAGCCCAGTGATTTGACCTTACACTAGACAGACCTTGTCCAAGCCCAGTGAACTGACCTGATGCTAGACAGACCTTACCCTAGCCTAGTAACCTTACCTCGTGTTAGACAGACCTTGTCTGAGCCCAGTGATTTGACCTTACACTAGACAGACCTTGTCCAAGCCCAGTGAGTGACCTGACCTGATGCTAGACAGACCTTGGCGAGCGTGTGTCCGACTCTCTCTCGTGGGCGGGTGTGGAGCGGATTTGATCGGGCCCGGTCGAGCGGTCAACGACTCGTTAATGGGGACATCGTGCCATAACCCATCACAGTTCATCACGTCGTCGTCGCAGCTTTTACTTGAAAACATCAAACAAGCACGTCTTTGGAACTTACGGGCGAGAGGGGCGCTAAAAGATTCAAGGGCCGTTTCATATTTCGTGGTCTGATAAAAAAAAAATTATGTGTGTTTACGGAAGTGGGTGGTTGAAATTTATGATATCATAGCCTGAAATGTTCGAGAATGTCTCTTTATTTGTTTTCATTATAAATATGCTTTGTAAAGAATTTAGCATTTGATAATGCCATCTGCTTGAAGGATATAGTCCAATTTTCGTAGAAGGTGTATTTCTAAAACATACATAAAAATTTTGAAAAAAATTTAAGCCGCGTCGGTGACCGGATTATCTAAAGTAGCTGTGCTAAACCCGCGGGCCGCACGTGGCCCTCCAACCCCACTATATGCGGCCCACGAGAGGTCGGAATAATTTAAAATTATGTTCGTTAATCCAACCACAATATCAAATCTTCTGGCTTTGCATTACTTGAATTCAAGATGGAGCTAATTGATCTTAAATGTTAACTCTGAAATAAAAGTAAAATTTTCTTTAGTGTATTTTTATAAAAAATATTGCTTACCTAAGGAAATGGAAGCATTGAACAATCATGCTCTAAAAACAGCACTTTTTTGGAAACACTACTTATGTGAACATTCATTTTATTTGATAAATACATAAGATCAAATCAAGAAGTCATTCCCGTATATATAATGCATATTTGGAGGGAAACTTGTGAATTGCTGTGCCCAACATTGAACTCCATGATTGATGGACTAATAAAAAAAAACTGTGCCAAGTCTTATTACTTCTATAAGTAAACAGAATTGGTGGTTTATTGATGTTTTATAGGTGACCTGGCGGTCTAGGGGTAAGGTGTTAGACTTCTGTGTTGGGAGTCCGGGGTTCAATCTTCAGTCCCGGCACAGATTTATCTGATTGTCAAACCCTTCCTCCACCTCTGACAAGACAACTTGTGAATGTGAGGAATGCCAGGCCTCCACCGTGGTTTGGATTCCACGTTAAACTGTAGGTCCTTCATTTCATCTCACAATCAACCCTACCATTACACATTAGTGTAAGTGCGTATAACCCGAACGGGTAGTAATAATAATAATGTTTTATCTTTTGTTAGCATGTGCGTTCTTTCAAATAAATAATTTTAGTACAATTCTGTGTTGGTTTTTTAAAAATGGTTCTGTACAAACAAAAATTTTGACTGTGGAATTTAATAGCTATTTCTTCTGTGACCGTAAACTTTTTAGATTCATGTTTTTTTTAATGAATAGCTACTAGATATGAGTATCTTTGTAAGTTTGTAATGGTTTATAAGTAGGCCTATGCTTTTCAAACATAATTTAAAATTATAAAATCTAGATAAGGGAGTAAAGTTAGGAGGATGGTTAGTGAAGTTTGGGAGGGGGATCACCTAACTGCCCGTCATTGATCAGATAAAGTGAACGTGACCCTCGGGTGCTAAAAGGTTGTGAACCCCTGTTCCATGGCTTCACTAGTGTTGGACTCGCCTGCCGATGACTCGGAGATTGGGGTTATAATCCCGGTCTGGTGTAGCCTACTGTGGGGGAAGGGGACTTTATTTGGTTTTCCACTCTCCCTCCACGCAAATGCAGGTACACTTCCTTTATAAATTTAACCATACTCATCCTTAACGTATTAAAGTAATATAGTAAATATGCGTATAACCCAAACGGATGGTGAGACGCGTTGCTAAAAAAAACAAAAGAGATTTATTATTGTTATTTTATAAATATTTTATCCCTAATATATATATATCAAAAGTGGCATCTGTATATCACGTAACTTGACGTTTTAATGCATAAAGATAGATCCAATAACATTTCTAGCTGTCTGATTTGGCTCTTCTTATGAAAATTTGGACTTAACAAAATTGTTCTTGTTGCATTATCTTACCTTAAAAAAAAATTCAATAAAAATGTGTTTTTTATTGTGTTCTTTTATTGTTTGTAGAACTTTTCTCACCGACCATTATATGAAACTTCCCTTCGCTCCGTTGTCTTTTCAGCTTGAGAAGCTTATTCATGTCAGAAAACTTTGAAAGATTTCATCTTAAAGATTGCTAAATAAGGTTTTTTATTATTTGACCAGGACTTTTGAACTTAAGGTGTTTTCAACATATTTTATATAACACCACATCTTACTAGCCGTTCGGGCTAGACTCATATGCAATAATTACGCTAAGGTGCTATGGACGAGGAAGGTTGAATCTACACTGAGTACACCCGCTTTTGCTTGATGGGTGAGAGTAGAAAACCATTTAGGAAAAACACAACTTCATTTCACCCGATCGGGAATTGAGCTTTGACCTCCCCGTAAAAGGCCAATCAGTTTTTTACGGGAGCAACACCTTATACCATGTAATTACTACTAACGTCTTAAAGTGTTAAAAAATGTGATTGGTGTGCGGTGGAGATACCGGGTATA
>CABFVZ010000360.1:417868-460436 GCA_902151445.1 Timema monikensis
CTCTTCCCAATTTTTTTTTGCCAATCTCTTCTGTCTCATATCCCCACGGATTCAAGCGACGTGATTGGTTGCGTGGAAATATTCATTCTGTGAACCTGGCATTGAACGTTCTGCAAGAAGAAAAATAATAATAAAAAAAAAGCTAAAGATATGTTTTGTGTGTATGTCCTTTTGAAGTGTTCTTTTTATTATTTACTCTCTCGACACGATTTTTCAAGGTGACGTTTCAATTGAAGGTACGTCAGGCCGCATGTTTGGGGATAAAGCGATTTTATTTTTTAGGGAAAGGGGAGCGCGAGGGTAGGTTTATTTTGGGGGGAGGGATATAGTTTCTTTGCTTGGGGAAAGGTTCGTTCTAAGACGAATTCATTTGATGAGGTCAAGTGGGGTAGTTTTTAGTGACGTATGAAAGTTGAGGAAACTGTGCAGAGATTTCGATGGTTTTCAATTATGGTGGGGATATAGGGCAAACGAGAAAAATTAAGTATTTTTGCCGCAAACTGTTTTTGGTCAAAATTAATCAAATACTAAGCTACTAGAAACTTAGTTTAATTTTCTTCGCATGTTGATGACAACAGTTGTTGGATATCTGTCAAGGTTTCCCTAGAATTTAACGATAACGTTCTTTCTTCATTTAAAATGTTTGTCATCTAATGACTCTATGCTCATGACATATTTAACAACTGTTGATGTCATCATGAGAAGAAAATTAAACTTTGTTTCTACTGGAGAAATATTTTATTTATTTGGTAAAAAAAGTTTTGCTGTAAAATCTGCAAAAATACTGCCCTTTTCTCGCATTCCCTACAACCCCCACCTTAAATTCATCTGTCACATTTCATTCCCCCCTCACCCCTCCACCTCTTCAGTGTTGAGTAGGGTAATTATGTGGCCTATTATTAATATTTTTCTTGGGAGCATGTCACTTATTGTTATCAAACATCTATCTTATAAATATTATAGATGAACATTTCATGAATCGGTGGCTAGGATGACTAAACGTCAAGCTCATCGAGTTTGGTTTGTAGAGGTAATGGGGAGGTTGTGGTTCGAATCAGGGCTAGGTGTATTGTGGGCTATTTTTCTCAAATAGCTTCCCGCTCTCACTAAACAAAAAATTCGGATAAATTTCCTCTAAAATAACCCAACATATTAGCGTAGTTAAAATGCGTACAACCCGAACGGGTAGTAAGACTTAATGCTAAATATTTATATATAAATTATATATTAAAAATTCAAGTGTTTGAAAAAGAAAAAAAAAGTTAGAATACATTTAAAATTTTCTTGCCCTGAGATTTGAAAGCTTACTAAACTTCTGAAAGGCCGCTCTCTTTTTTTTCCATATCTTGACACGTAAAGTGACAAATAGTTTGGGCAAGTAGAGAAGGTGTCTCTTGGTCAACGTCTCCCTCTCTCCCCCCCTCAAATAGTTTTTTTTTTGCAACGTAACGTGACCCTCCTGTCCTGAAGAACAGCAGGAAGGGCGTATCTGAATTAGGTAGCCTCCACACAATGGGCTGAACAGACACATCGGCTCACGTACAGGTACTTGGGGAGTAATTTTTTATTATTATTTATTGTTTGTGTTAACGAATATTGATGACATCTCTTAAGAGGATAGCTACCAACCAGCCTTCATTATTTTTTTCCAAGGCTAGGTGCAAGTAAGTATCATAAAATATACTCTTTAAGAACCACACATGTGTGTGTCCATTTGTCGTATGCATATTGTCAATACATTTTTTTTTTTCAAGGTTCTTGTGTCTGAAACATTTTCTGATGAGGGACACCTTATAAACTGAAGCTAAATAACACACAGATGACCTTTCATCTTCTGAGTAATGATGGTACACGGGACTTGGACGTGATGACGTATTGAACGGCCATGATACTTTATTTGAAATGCAAATGATTGAAAATTGAACTATCTAAACCGCTTTATTTATTTCCTCCGTAGACACGTCACATAGAAAAAGAAGTATGTACCAGCCTTAGGTCAACTAATATGAACAATTATTTATTATAAATAATGAGGTTTAGAATGTTATAAATAAACAACTATTAGGTCTACTAACCAACTCACTGTAATTCTGTTTCCACTATTTAATTTAATTAATTAATTTTAGTTGTGTATATATATGAGAGAGAGAGAGAGAGAGAGAAAGCGAATTGCTTAAAAATAATATTCTTTCTGCATAGTTTTCAACCTTTTCTTAGGACGTCATTTGTCACCCTGTCTGCCCAACAGATCTTCTCTAGTCTAAAGAGCCAGAGAAACTTACCAATCTCGTAATATCAAAAATCTAGCCTTTATTTGGAAACGGGCTATTTCCCTTAATTGTGTATAAGACTCCTTTAAAATATACTTAATTTAGCCCGCTCTTCTATTTGTATTTGTATTATTAAAAATTCGAACAATCTTATTTATAAAATATTTAAACATTATTCGTTATGAAATATTCTATTTGGGTTGGATTCGAGGATTCGATTTTTTTATCAGTGTTTTTTACTGCCGTTTAAGGTTATACGCATACATGATGATTACTCTAATAGGATGGGAATGAGGAAGGAAGAATTTTAAAGGTGATTTACCTGCTTTTAAATGGAAGGAGAGGGATTCAGTTAGGGAAAAACCACCCTCAATAGATCCGACTGAGATTCGAACCTCGATCTCTCCGTCATCAGCAGGCCAGTATAACACAAGACTGGCGCTTTAACCAAGGGATTGAAAATCTATTGCACACGATTTGGGTGGCACGCCTACATGAACAAAATTAACATTAAATACAACTTTTTCCAGAGTGGATTTTTTTGGATCAATAATATTTCGACAGCCATGTCATTCAATCTCATGTTACAATGGACTTTGTGAAGTAAACAACAGTTAGAAATATACTTGGCTCGTACTTAGGTGCATCTTGTGCGCTATTGAAGACAGCAAGCCATGAATTGAACATAGATATCTTGTCTGGCTAAGTACATGTTTCAACTTATAATATGGAAAATATTATCTAGGTTATTGATTTTAACATTCGTATTTAATTTATTATCTTTTATCCACTCAAGGTGTTACTTTATGTGCTTTTACTTTCAGTTGTTGAAATTATTATTATTATTATTATTAGCACCGCGTCTTACTACCCGTTCGGGTTATACGCACTTACGCTAATGTGTAATGGTAGGGTGATTGTGAGATGAAATGGAGGACCTACAGTTTAACGTGGGATCCGAACCACGGTGGAGGCCTGGCATTCCCCACATTCACAAGTTGTGATTAATACACGTCTTGTCAGAGGGGAAGAAAGGGTTTGGCAATCAGATAAATCTGTGCCGGGACCAAGTATTGAACCTCGGACCCCCAGCACAGAAGTCTGACACCTTACCCCTATACCGCCGGGTCACCCCTTTAGGCATTATTAAAATATTTACAATTTGATTCGAGTATATTTTTTTTTATCACTGCGTCTTATTACCTGTTCAGGCTATACGCATAAGTGATGACTACTTTAATTGGGTAGGGATGAGGAAGGAAGCATTTTACAGGTGATCCACGTGAATTTGCATGGAACTAAAGTGGCATACTATTTTGTAAAAACCACCTTCAGTAGACCCGAGCGAGATTCGAACCCCGATCTCTCCGTCATCAGCAGTTCAGTATGAGAGTGACGTCGTAGACTCATTAAATTACTCATTAAATAAATGGTATGAAGCACCGCACTGACTTCCTCCCACTTTTTTCTTAATATAGACATTTACTGAAACCTCATAAGTTTGTGAAACTAAATAGTAGGTCTATACATTGTTGTAGAAACATTACACCAGTGATCATAAATTAAATTATATACACTATTACTTACTTACTTACTTACTCTATGGCATTCGTAACTAAGGACACTGTTACAGAAAAATTGCGAAAAAAGAAACATCTTTGTCCGCCAAAGAGCATATGAATCAAATTAATTTTCAAAGACTTGAATTAAAAAGTATATATATATATAGGCTTATAGTTAAGAAATTTTTTGTTTTATAAAAATATATTTCAAATAAAATATTTGTATCTATAGCAGAACTACAACTTTACGATGATAAGTTATTTCGTATCACATAGTTGAGGAGAAACGATCAAAATTTGAAAATATTTTCTATATAAAGTATTCTCAAAGTCATTTTTACGAGAAAATGAGGATTTCCATCATTTTTACAATGATAAAAAGTGTCGAGATTAAAAAAAGTAATCAAAATCGTTAGTGAATTTAGAGAAAAAAAATTTTTTTTCTCTTTTTGCCCTTCAGTAAACTTCCCTTAAATTAGGGTTAGAAATTTAACTACAAAAATCCCTCGGGGGACCTTATTAAAACCCCAGATACAAAGTTTTAGCCCGATCGGTAAAATAATCTCAGGGGTTCATGAAACATCGACATTTATCAAAATCACGAGCTATATTTTTGACGATCACAATAGTCTACTTTCTCTCAGAGGTGTCAAGAGAGAGTAAAAATAAACATGAATAACCGGTGGCATACTGGTCGACAAAGTTTCGCCATCCCTGGATTAGACGGTTCGGCTACTGAAGCGAGTTGATTCGAATTTAAAATCTTGTATTTTTCACAGGCTTGGATAAAATAACACTAGTAATCAATTTGGTAACCTACTTCGGTGGCCGCATGATCTAAGGCGTCCCCCTTGCAATAGACTAGACTGATGATGACGGGGAGATCACAGTTCGATCCTATTCGGGTCTACTGATGGTGATTTTCCTAGATTGTTTCCCACTATCTTTCTCTCTACGCAAACGCGGGTACGCTTTCTCTAAATTTAACCTTCCTCATCCCTAGCCCAATTCCTTAAAGTAGTACATAGGCGTTTAACTTGAACGGGTAGTAGGAGACAACTTTTTTTTTTTTTTTTNATATATATATATATATATATATATATATTTCTAAAAGGCCCTTTATACCAGAATCCTGCTATAGTTCTCGCGCATGCGCTCTATAACCGCCTCTCCATGGGAGTCACATCATTACATCTGGCAGGTATCATTAAGGTGATGACTCGACTGAATGACGGACATTGAGGTCCAAGGATGAGAGGAATGGAAGGGGGGCCTCAAGTCCCCCGTCTCGCACGGTGCTAAGTGCCCCTTGGGGACCAGCGGGGCCCCCCTTCAGATGAGATGTCGAAGAGGTCATCGTCGAGATGACGAGTCAATCTCTCAACTCGAGGGTAATAAAAAGAAAGAAGAAAATGTGGGAAGAAGGAAGAAGCCCCAAAGGGGGCCGCGTCATTCTCTACCTGAAGTTTTTTTTCTGTTGTATAAGGTGGCCGAGAGGGAACTGGATGGGGGGGTTGTGAACCCTCCTCTCCTACCTTGCCAGGCTGCTATAAGAAGAACTACCTTAACTTCAGGTAAATTTCAAAGAGATTATCTTGATTTGAATTTGATTTGGAAAGTGAGTGTTTCTATCATCGTGGACGTCGTTATGAACGGTTGGCGATTCTGTGGTGGCGAGCATGTCCTGCTCAATAATATGATCAAATGGGACAGTCGAGTCTAATAAAATGAACAGCGGGAATCTTTTTTTATTCAGTAAAAATTAAACCACATTTGGAACAACGCATAAATGATTGCGGTGGCTTGTTTTCAGACACCAATATTACCTGTTATTGTTAACACCACGTATTACTTGATCGGGCTATACGAAAATATATTACTCTCTTGTTTTAGGGATGAGTAAGGTTGGATTTTAAAGAAAGAGTATTATCATTTGTGTGAAGGGAGAATGTAAAACCATTTAGGAAACACCATCCTTAGTACACCCGGCCTGGTTTTGCACCCCAATCTTTCTATCATCGGTACCTCAGTCTATTGCGAGAGTGACGACTTAAGCCATACGGCCACCGAAGCAGGTCAGTTTGATTCATTTTGTTTAAAAATGTGTTTCATTATAAAAAACCTGAGGGGAAAAAAATAACATGGCCCACAACTGCGCTTTCCTTGCCTCTCACACATAAAGTGTGTACTCCTCTATGGGGAGATGAGGTGTTTTCTCCTTATCGCGAACTAAAGACGCTTGTGTCCTCCTCTCTGCTTGCACAATGGCTCGGAGGGATGCTTTGTGTATCTCGGTCTTTGGCTGCGGTTTTTGAAGAGTGTATGATGGATTCTTGGACAAGTGTGAAGACTATTCTTCTCAGCAGTGCGAAGGGTTGAAAGACAGACGCGGAGAAAGGTCGCTTTAGGTTGCGGGTTCCCCTTGAAGTTAACACCACGATAAATGAACACCCGACGATTTAGAAACATTATTGCCACGAAGACTCGTGGGAGTGCGTGTTACCTATGAATGGGGAAGGTATCGACTCATGAATTGCTCGGCGAGTCCTCGAGGATTTTTTTTTTTTGTCGCCGCGTTTTACTACACGTCCGGCTTATACACAATATGTACTAATGGATACTTACCAGCGTACAGGCCAAATTCAGATACCTGCTTTGGAGTACATCACGGTACATTGGTGCATCTAAAGTGTACCATTGTGTGTAGTCCCATATGGCGACACCTAACCTAACCTAACCTAACAAAGTTTATGTATATTTATCTTGGTGCAATTTTGATATAAAGTTTCACCCTCTTGGGTGCTTTCGATGTCCTTCGGAACTAATTACGCTGGTATGTCAGGGATAAGAAAGGTTAAACTTAAAGGAAGTGTATCCGTATGTTCATGAGGTGAGAATAGTAAACCATTTAGAGAAAAAAACCTTCATCCCACAAGAATGGGATTTGAACCCCGATCTCTCCCGTCATTTTGAGAATGATGTTCTAGACCAGCTAATTTAAACTTTTTTTTTTACTCATGGCACACTGAATTATTATTATTATTATTAGCACCGCGTCTTACTACCCGTTCGGGTTATACGCACTTACGCTAATGTGTAATGGTAGGGTGATTGTGAGATGAAATGAAGGACCTACAGTTTAACGTGGAATCCGAACCACGGTGGAGGCCTGGCATTCCCCACATATGGCCCACTGAACACGGTGCTGAATATGTCATGTGACACCATCAGTTTTTTTTAGGAGAGACTCGATCATTTAAAAAACAAGTATTAAGATTATGTTTTAAGTTCAACTACTAACATTTTAATCATGGTATTATATTTAAAGAATGTCGATCATAGATTTCAAAATATTTATTTCAATTCCTCAAAATTTTTCTCGCTCTTTTTTTTTTTTTACCTCCATCAAACTCCCAAACTGACCCTTCGATCTGGGCGGTGGATTTTTTGACGGAGTTGACCGCACAGTTAGTTCACCTGACGCTGAATTTGGAGTCCGGGGATTCCCAAATATCTGCTGTTTAGTATTCTTTTCGCCATATTGGTTTTCCACCTCTCTTCCAAGGAAATAGAAAACGATTCCTCTGATTTGCTCTTCCCATCTTATTCCCTTCAATTAAAACAGTTTTGTGATGCAGTAAATCGAATAGGTTTTCACACGGTCTAAGGCCTCACTCGCCTAATTTATCCCATTGCCTGTGACGATGAGGTCGGGGTTTGAATCCCGACTTGGAATTTATTGAAGGTGGGTTTCTCCCCACTTAACCTCCCCGCAAGTTATGGTACATTTACTATATAAAATATATACTCTTCTCGTCACCAACGCCTTAGTTGTGACTAACCGGTATGGGTTGTATGACGTGGAACAAAAAATAATAATTTACAAAAAACCTTTTCTCATCGTATCGCGTGGCCCGCCTAACAGCGACGCTTGAAAGGCTGCCTACCCTCCCCTGTTCACGGCGAAAATAAGGTTGGGAACAAATTCCTCGTGGATAGCGCGCGTGAATGTAGAATCCACCTTCTTACGTTATAATGCGAGTGCGAAACGCTTCTTATCTCCCCAATAAAGAGCGGGAAATACCAGAGGTCCAAGATACTTACCAAGCACTTGGCTTATGAACACCCTGGGAGTAGCCTGGTAGTGATTGCGAGCTAGGTCCAGTATCACTACAGTTTTTATAGCAACACGTTGTTTTTTGTAAAACAAATCAAATATTTCTCCAGTAGAAAAATAGAGTTTAATTTTCTTCACATCGTGATATCAACAGTTATTAAATATCTGTCAATGGTGTCTTGTAATTTAATCAAAACTTTTTCTCTTCATTTAAAAAGTTTCTCATCCAATGCCACCATGCTCATTGAAGATATTCAACAATTGTTAATATCACAGCGTCTTACTACCTACTCAGGTTATACACATAAATGATAATCATCCTAATGTGGTAGGGATAAGGAAGTAAACATATTAGTGGTAACATAACCGCATTTGTGTACAAGGAGAGTGGGAAACCGTTTATTAAAAACCACCTTCATTAGACCCGACTGGGACTAGAACTCCGATCTCCCCGTCTTCAGCACGCCAGTCCAACACGAGTGTGATGGCTTAGACCGCTTGACCACTAAAGCGTGTTCTATGTTTCTTCTAGAAAAATATTTAATTTATTTGGTCGAAAAAATTATTTGTTAAGAAAAACCACAAAAACACTTACCTTTCCTGGCGTTCCATTCTATCTCACGTTGAGTGTCTCCAATTCATCTGAACAGACTGTAGATTCCATCTTGAAGAGCATGTTGGTCACCAGAAGGAAAAGAGCAAATACTGTCCTATTAAAGAAGGTTAGGGAGTGAGGAGGGCGGTACTTTGATGTGTCTAGGGTTGGTTGGATTTGAAAGGGGGTAAAGAGGGTTGAGATTCGGGTGGGTCCATCTTTGCTCCTAGTGACAACACGACCTGCTCGACTTGTAGTGTGGAACAAACACTGGTCCATTACTTGCCGCTGATGTGCTGGTATGTTTCACGGGGCTGTGTGCTCATAGACCACGAGGGGAACCTCTTGTAGAATTCATCACCTGCTGTGGATGTGCTGGTATGTTTCATGGGGCTGTGTGCTCATAGACCACGAGGGGAACCTCTTGTAGAATCCATCACTTACTGTGGATGTGCTGGTATGTTTCACTGGGCTGTGTGCTCATAGACCACGAGGGGAACCTCTTGTAGAATCCATCACCTACTGTGGATGTGCTGGTATGTTTCACGAGGCTCTGTGCCCATCGGCAGCTAGATGTGTTAATGGATTATAGGTAATCGGCATCTAGGTGTGTTTATAGATGAGCTTTAGTTTTATGTATTCTTAAAAAGTATGATCGCCATACAGACCTGTTAAGATTGTAATCACCCAGATCTGTCTGTTGTGCTGTGTCAGCTCACCTGTCATCAACCTTAGTGCACTATCACGACGCCACTTAGTTGAGCACAAGGCTCGTGAGGTCACCTTCACAGCCTGGAGACAAACCCTTTCCTCCTATTCACTTTGATTTATCGGCTCTTTCTTGTCGTGGTTACTCTTCATGTCACTTTGGTACATCAGCTCTTTCTTGTTGCGATTACTCTTATAGTTATTTTGATGCATCATTGGAGAACATTATATATATATATATATAAAGAGAGATAGCTATTTAGGGAAACCCGTCTCGGTGGCGTAGTTGGCTAACGCGCTAGTCGTGTTGAGCTCGACTGCTGAGGACGGGGAGATCGAGGTTCGAATCTCGGTCGGGTGAACTGGGGGTGGTTTTTACTAAATGATTTTCCACTCTCCCTCTACGCAAATGCGGTTTCACTTCCTCTAATTCAACCTTCCCAATTCCTAATCCATTAGCGTAATTAGTACTTAAAGCGTATAACCCGAACGGATAGTAAGACGCGGTGCTATTATTACTATTATTATTTAGGGAAATCGTACAAAATTATTGTGTAGACGTTCATAGACGCCGGAAACCGAGTGGGTTTATAACGTTACTGGGTGGATGTGTTTGGCAGTAGGAAAACGTAAATGGGAGGAGGTAAAACAAATTAAAATACTATGTGTTGTGACATCCCCTTTAAACATATCATTCGATTCAAAAAGATCCATTCTACGTTCCTTTTCCATACCTTTCCTTTACTGGACATTTAGCTCTTAATGACCGAAATATATGGATTTTTGTACTTTTTTACGGTGGAGAAGTCAACTTCTAAACAATGTTTTCCAGTTTTTGTATGAATAAGGTCATCGAAAATAGTTGTGTGTTCATTTGAATAAACACCAAATTGATTATATTATTACCACTTTTATCAGTACTAAACCTAGGCGCAACATCTGATTGGCACTTTCTTTTATCTTTGCTCATTATAAGTAGATTTTGAGCATTAGTATAGACCAATCTCTTGTATAAGCACTTTCATAATTAAGGTTATTACACGTTTTAATATTTTATCTTTAATTTTATTAGAAAATCAATTAAATCCAATTTTGGATGGATAAGAAGCGAATCAACCCCTTCGTGTGTCATCGTATGTGACGTATTTATCAACAGAGTTTACTTTTATCCAAACAAAATAAATGTTTATCAAACAGGAATGAAATAAATAAGCTAAATGAAAGTAATCCCATTGTAACTACAAGCAGAGTAAACAAAGAGAACCAGGAAAAATCAGGTAATTTGTTGATGTCAGGGAAAACAGGGAAATGTCCGTGAAATTGAATTTAAAAAAACATTGCAAGATTAGGGAATTTAAATATTTTTTATAAAAATTATTAATTTTGCACCTACATATTAAAACATGTTAAAGATTTTGTTTTTAGCATGTTAAAAAAAATGTATTGTCCAGAAATATCATTATGATAACATAAGATGGTTGCACAAAATGTTTATATGATGCCATATTCACATACTGTCACATATGATATTTAAAAAATTTAGTGCTTAAAAATAGCTCATTAAATTTTGATGTTTAGTAGCTGTCAGCATTTTTTTTAAACGAGGTATATATGTAGTAAATGAAAAAATTGTAATTCTCTAAGGGAAACTGAAAAAGGGTTAGACAAGTAGGTATAAATTGGAAAATGTTTTCTGGAAAATCTAGAAAGATCAGGGAATTTTATAAAAGAAGAACTATTAATAAGACTATAGTAGTAACGATAAGAACCTAGAGGGAGCGAGGTCTACTGTTCACAGAACTACTAAGTAGCACTGTAGTAACGATAAAACCATCGCCCGTGTGTATGAAATAAAATGAAAAGTGAGGTAATCTTAGAAAACTTTATGAACAATCTAAAGAATACAATTTCAGACGGTGTTCCTTTTTTAGCTCTTCATTTGTCGAAACGAGAAAGGGAGTGCTGTAAAAGGAAAGGTCCGATATCATTTATCACTCCATGAGTCTGAACTGAGTTTGGGGTGACATCAACCCCCTGATAATGCAGCGTTTATCCAGTGCCTACGAATCTGCACATATCGGGTTGACAGTGAGTCTGCTCGCTCCCTCTTGGTGACTAAAAGGCGTCAATGTGGTTGTACTAAGCTTGCGCTTTAGCTTGGCCATAGCTTATAACAGACAAAGATGATCAATTTCTGGTGTTGAGTCTTGCTGCTTATTAAACAGATGAAGGCGTTGGGTTTGGGGAGGTGGCACCTAGAAACCAGCATATGTACACACACACATCAAATATTGGGTTGAGGGAGTGTAAAGGAAGGGGGGAGGGGGGGGGGTTAGCAAATATTGCAAGTTTTCCGGTAAATATTTCATATTTGTGAATACCAGTGGATGTATTCGTTAAAAGAAACCCTGCCATTGATTTTATTGTTAACTAATTTGGTGTTTAATTTGTCAACGTTCTAGGGAAATTTTTTATCACCGCGTCTTACTCTCTCTTTGGGTTATACGACTATGGACTATTACGCTAGTGATTTTATGGATATGGTTATATTTAGAAGAAGTGTACCCGCATTTGTGTGGAGAGAGTGAAAAACCATTTTGTAAAAACACCCTCAGGCCTCAGTACACCTGACTGAGATTAGAACCTCGGTATTTCAGTCATCGGCAGTATACTATACTGCTAGGAGTGACGCCTTAGACCATATGGCCACCAAAGTTGGTCTTGGGAGTAACTTAATTTGGGTTGTCTCAATTGCATTAGCTACATTTAAATTCTGGTAATGATTTTTTCTAGATTTTTCGATTTTTATTTTCCAGATCACATCTTTAATAAGTGTAGGGTGGATTGAAAGTTAAATATGATGTCTTACAGTGGGATTGTAGGGGACGCAAGAAAAAGCCAGTGTTCTCTCATTTTTTATACCAAAACATATTTTTGGAGAGATTAATCAAATACGCCTTTAATAGAAACAGATAGTTTAATTTTTTTCACGTGGTGATATCAACATTTGTTTAATATCTTTAATGAACATAGTGACATTAGATGATAAACTTTTTAAATGACGAGGAAAAGCTTTCTTTATTTCCAGGACACCCTTGACAGATATTCAACAACTGTTGATGTCACCATGTGAAGAGAATTAAACTATATGTTTGTACTGAAGCAATATTTGTTTTATCTTGACAAAAAAAAAGTTTTGAAATAAAAACAGCAAAAACACTAACCTTTTCTCGCTTTCCCTACATCCCCACCTTATGGGAGTCTCCTAGGTAGCCGAAATAGTACCAATCAGATGTTGCGGTTAGGTTAAATCGATAGGGACATTTTGTCAGTAATGTTTAAATTGTTACAGTAGCCCCATGGCTTCTTTGGTGCTGACTGACAGCTGCTAAACACATATTTTTGTAGATCATCTAGTTCGGCGTAGGGATACGTAATTTGGTCTGGTAACTTTTTGAAGCTGTCAATTGTCAGTTGTGAACTGTCAGTCAGCACCAAAGAAGCCATGGGGCTACTGTAGGAACCAACAGTTAATTTGTTTTCTTTTCCTGTGGGGGGTCAACAAGATGATGAAACACGAGTCGCAAGCCTAACCGACACGAGGGAAAACAAAGAAGCTTCGAGTATCTTCTTCACAGTTTATATTTTCCGTTTGTGTGAGTTCAAACAAGGAAAAATTAGCGTAGAGGTGTAATGACCTGTAAGTAGCGGTGCAACCGAGGTGTTAAATAGGGCTGGGCCGAGCAAACTGGGGCACTTTTGTTACAAATTCAGCAGCACTCAGGCGAAATATTGTAAACGCTCGTATGGCAATAATTGTGGAGCGACTGTGTTCACAATGTGGTACCAATAATCTTTTGCAAGTGTAATCAGAGTTAAGTTTATATTCAAATTACAATTTAGTTAATCAGGTGTAATGTGTTAAGTATAGGATTCTCAATTTTTACAATCAACGGCACGGGGTATATTTTACAATGCATTAGATGAACAAACACCCAAATAAAAGCTTAATAATCTATTAATATTTACACTACGCGATCACTATTTTAACGTCCGGATATATTATAAGAAAAATGATCGTAGCCGAATATTATTGACAAAACTTCAACAGTCAACGAGTTTGTTTTATGGTCCTATACATTAATAGGCTTGTAGATATAATTTAAGAAATTTTCCACTGTGAAAAGTCCAAAAATCCACATATTTAGGTTTATAATAAATAACTAAATAAAGGTAACTGGTATAGGAGCGTAGAATTGATTTTTGTGAATCAAATGCCATGTTTGTTCTCCTACTGTCAGATAGCTACACCCAGGAACGTTATAAAGCCTCTTGCTCTTTGGGCGTTTATGAATTTCTGCTCGACTACTCTAGAGCCTTTAACTTTTATCTCGGTTCAATATTGTTACCTCTTGGCTTCACCTGTTTTCCTGATACTACGAGAGAGGGCAACTGTATTGATAGAGCCGCTCAGCTGCCAATTTGAAAGGAGGAAAGTGCAAGGTCATGTATCTCAAGCTATCCTTCAGGCTCAGTATTGTCACCTCTTGACATCACCTGTTTCCCTGATACGAGGAGAGGGGAGGCAGGTTTCTTGACGAAGCGGCTCAACCGCCAGGAAGTACAATGAAAGCTGCCGCTCAATGTTCTTTCTGTATTCTCACTCGGTCGCGAGCACCGCTTTCAGAGCAAGACAAGCTCATGTCCATATAAAATACACTACTCTAATAACTACAAAAGTTGGCGTGGCTAAACGTTTCCATGATAACCGTAAAAAAATAACATCTTTATTTTTTTCGACGGGTCTCACTACTTTTTGTGCATCCATATTAGTTAAGCGAATACGGTATTGCTGAAAAGGTAAAATTTAGAGTAAATGTACCTGTATTTGTTTGAGTAGAAACACCAACTCGTTATAAGCCACCACACCCGACTAGCTATAAGCCACCACACAAACTAGTTATAAGCCACCACACCCGACTGGCTATACGCCACCACACCTACTAGCTATAAGCCAGCACACAAACTAGCTATAAGCCACCACACCTACTAGCTATAAGCCAGCACACAAACTAGCTATAAGCCACCACACAAACTAGCTATAAGCCACCACACAAACTAGCTATAAGCCACCACACAAACTAGCTATAAGCCACCACACACATTAGCTATAAGCCACCACACACATCTATACGCCACCACATCCGACTAGCTATAAGCCACCACACAAACTAGCTATAAGCCGCCACACAAACTAGCTATAAGCCGCCACATCCGACTAGCTATAAGCCGCCACATCCGACTAGCTATAAGCCACCACACAAACTAGCTATACGCCACCACACAAACTAGCTATACGCCACCACACAAACTAGCTATACGCCACCACACAAACTAGCTATACGCCACCACATCCGACTAGCTACAAGCCACCACATCCGACTAGCTATACGCCACCACACAAACTAGCTATAAGCCGCCACACAAACTAGCTATAAGCCACCACACTGACTGGTTATAATATTAGAGCTAAGCTCACAAACTGTGCTACCTGTTCCCCGCTCTTACATCCCAGTCACTGATTACGTGGAGACAGGCGCTTCATGTCCCAAGAGGCAAAGAGGCCTGGATGTGTCTAGCTTTTGTTCCTCCTCGCTCAAATCTTGTCTTGTACTTATTATTATCATTGTTCCAGCTGTCTCGTCACTGTCTGAACATTCTGGCTTGCCTTCATTCACATCGCCTTCACCCACCCTTCCTTCATCTTCTCTCATTCCTTATCACCACCATCATCATCATATTCCATGGTCCTAATCTCACGCAGCTCCTTCTGTCTCGAATATTTAAAACATGGCCCTTTGTCTTACCCAAAATGCTAATATTGTACAAGTTTGCATGTTTTAATAAAAGTTATAATAAAATCTGTTCAAAGTGAAATTTTCTCTAGCACTTTTTATAACTTTTTACCGGGGTGGCACCATTTGATATATCTCCTGTGTCTTTCGGCACCCATTGACACATCGCCTGAATCTCGTGGCACCTTTTAATATAGTCCGATATTTCGCGGCATTCTTAGTCTGATTGGTCAACTAGGGAGCCAAGAGTGGGTGAAAACATATTATTATGACAGGTACAATTTAAACAAGCTTTGCCTACCATGGAAACCCAATGATATATTCATACAACAAGGAGTCGCCAGTAATTAGACACAAACCATTCCATATCTTAACGCTAGAAAGCACTGGCGCTCAGGTCAAATGATCGAGACCGATTCTCCTCCTTCAAAGTCACCTGTTGGTAGAAAGAGTTTGAAGAAAGATATAAAGAGAACAGGTGATAATTGTTGTAAAGGATGTGAAGACACCAACGATCCCTGGCGGAAAGATATTTTGCTACGCGGTCGAGAACTATCGGTTTTTATTTTCTCAACATACTGAACGGTTAAGGTGAGGTGTAAATGAACCTTAAGTTTGATTAGTAAGGCTAAATGAGCAAATGAAAGCGAGCGGCGCGGTCAAAGCTATGCGTAGAGTACAACCGCACTGTTGACTGAAGCTATGAGTAGAGTGCAACCGCACTGTTATTATTATTATTAGCACCGCGTCTTACTACCCGTTCGGGTTATACGCACTTACGCTAATGTGTAATGGTAAGGTGATTGTGAGATGAAATGGAGGACCTACAGTTTAACGTGGAATCCGAACTACGGTGGCGGCCTGGCATTCCCCACATTCACAAGATGTCTTGTCAGAGGTAAAGGAAGGGTTTGGTAATCAGATAAACCGCACTGTTGACTGAAGCTATGCGTAGAGTGCAACCGCACTGTTGGTATGGAAGTGTCGTGGCACGGGTGAATTCCAAGCGGTTGACACGATCAAGATCAAATATTTTGATGTTTTCGCTCAAACAGCTCACGGTGAGACTAGACAACTCTAGCGCCAAACATTCGAAGGGAGTGTTTATCTCCATAACTTCTGTTGTAACATCCACAGGCAATGTTTACTTTGGGTACTTTGGGTGGGTTAAATTACATCTGGTGATTAAAATATCATATTTCGATGAATTAATGAAGCAAAAAGTAAACGTGTTCTTTGTGATATGAAAACTAAAAATTACCTTAACCGATTGATTGGCGATAGAGATTGCTCCCAGTACTCAGAAAGTGTTGAAGTACAACTTACTTTATTTTATTCAAAACTATGATAAACCCCTATATTATTTATACATTGAAAAATGTGAATTTAAAGCCTTATCAGATTTATAGATCCAAGCAATTGAGGTGCATGGAAGAGATAAAATTATATATCCTTATAATTTTTTTAAAATGATTTCTGTGGTTTTTCTTCACATACATGATCAAATTCAATGTAAGATTCCTTTTCCAAGAAGATAATATTTTCTTGAGATTGACAACTTATCTCAGTCGATAGCGTCTCTTCCTACTGAGATAAGAGTTCCGGGTTCGGTTCTCAGCATGGCCGAAAAATTTATCTTTGTTAAAATGTGGAGTTCTCCTTTCAATGTGATGAATTGACGTCCGGGGTGCTGGGTGTTGTGTTTCTAGATTTAAGTTAGATTAAGTATTGTTCTGATATAGTCAGTCGGCTCAGAAAGTGCAGGTTAAATACAAAAAATAATTTTAAAAATATTTGCTTAAAATACTTTCGTTTAGATTTTTGTAGTTTATTAATAATTGACTAGCCCGCTTCGGTGGTCGCATGGTCTAAGGTGCTTCACTTAGAATGGACTAGACGGCCAAGGATGGGAAGATCGAGGTTCGGGTTCAGTCGGGTGGTTTTCCCTAAATGGTTTCCCACTCTCCCTCCACGCAAATGTTAGTATACTTCCTCTAAAGTCAACCTTCTTAATCCCCAACACATTAGTATAATTAGTTCATAATATGCGTAAGATCCAAACGGGTAGTAAGACGTGGTGCTAACAAATTTTTTTTGACTGATTTCACGTTTCCTTGGCGACAACATCATGGCTACTGATTTGAACTCTTGTCGCGTGCTTTTTGTATTCGCCCACGTAGGACTATCGAGTCAATTAGCTCGCTTTCGTTCGCCCACGTAGGACTATCGCGTTAATTAACTCGCCTTCGTTCGCCCACGTAGGACTATCGCGTCAATTAGCTCCCTTTCGTTCGTCCACGTAGGACTATCGCGTCAATTATCTCGCTTTCGTTCGCCCACGTAGGACTATCGCGTCAATTACTCCCTTTCGTTCGCCCACGTAGGACTATCGCGTTAATTAACTCGCCTTCGTTCGCCCACGTAGAAATATCGCGTCAATTAGCTCCCTTTCGTTCGTCCACGTAGGACTATCTCGTCAATTAACTCGCTTTCGTTCGCCTACGTAGAACTATCGCGTCAATTAGCTCGTTATCGTTCGTCCACTTTTGACTATCGCGTTAATTAGCTCGCTTTCGTTCGCCCACGTAGGACAGCGCTTAAGTTTTGCAACTTTTTAAACATTGCCCAAAATCAACAGATGCAAAATGCGTTAAATGTAATGTTCCACATCTCTAAGTCTCAAATTGTTCTTAAATATTATATAGACCTACTAAGATTTGATGAGAAACTTTTTAAATGAAGAGAAGAAGTTATCAATTTCTACGACACTCTTGACAGATATTAAAGAACTGTTGAGATTCCTATGTGTGGAAAAATAACTTTATGTTTCTATTGGAAAATAATTTTACTTATTTGCCCTTTTTTTTTTGCAATAAAACTGCAAAAACACTGACCTTAACTTGCAATCCCTACAATCCCAACTTAAGACTCGGTGATAAGTTGTGAATGACGTGTATAATAACTTCCTGACGTCATCAGACGTGACGCTACGAATCTCTACACCAACTAGTCTCGTGTCAGTGTCGACCTGTCCATCACGGTATTTGACACGCATGTCACCCCCCTCTCCTCCCACTATATTCACGTAGTTTGTACAAATCACACAGGCCTGGGTTAGAGTAAACAGCGTTCATTGTCAGCTTGTCACTCATTTGGGATTTACAATTCAGATTTTAGTCTCTGGTACGTTTGGACCATCTGTTTGCGATTAAAGTTTGTGCTTGAACGCGTTTGGTAGCGTTCACATTCAACTGTTTTGTTAACAAAGCAAATACATTGCTAGCCGTTTTATCGGGTTTAATAAATGAGTTTATTTAACACTAACTTTTTTTAAATTTTAGTTTTATTAAATTCATGTAAAAGTCAAATTAATATACACATTAGTCTAATTAATTTTAGTTGACTTAAAAATATATAACAATTAAAAAATAAAATAAATATATAAAAATATATCCCGCAACGATGGCTAATCCGTCAAAGTGTTGTACACGCATAGCAGCTGATTGCCGTTGACGACCAAGGCCGAGTTTCGAATCTAAGTTGAGTGAACTAGTAAGAATATTTTAGAATCCATTTTCACAATGTTACCCCCCTCCCCCAATGGTTTTCCAATCCTCTTTTTCACGTTAGTAAGGGTGCCTTTCCTCTTAAGTTATCCTACTCTTGAGATAAAATAATGAATAAACTTATCCCGTACGGTCAGCATACGCTCCTGGAAAACGGAGAAAATTTGTAAAAGTCAGGGAATTTGACGTTATAGAGAAAATTCAGGGGTATTTTTAAAAAGTCACCAGAATTCTATTATATTTTTTAAACATTTTATTAATGTATATTAATAGTTTTTATCTCCAAATCATGTGGTTTTGCGAATAGGACTTACATAATTATTATCTTTAATATTATTCTTGTGTCAATCATTTAGTATAAATATTTAAAAATAACGAGATATTCTATTTATTTCTTAGTTACTCAAAGGCATTAGAAACTCGAAAGTTCATTTATATTGCTATACCTACTCTTACAAAAGCACGCCACCTATCCATATCTTGAACTAGTCCTATCTAGTAGTCCATCTCATTACACCTTATCCTTATCTTGAGCTAGTTCTATCCAGTCCACCTCATTATTACATATCTCTTTCGTGTCCATTTTAATGCTATCCTCCCATCTGCGTTTAGGTCTTCCCATTAGGTTTTCCGGCCAATAACTTGAACGCAGTACTAGTTTCTCCCATTCACGCTTCATGTTCTGCCCACCTTAATCTGCGGATTTAAAATTACCCTGTCAGTGCCTCTTAATTACAACAGGGTATCTAATTAATCATTAAGTAAACCTCCTCCACTTTCCATTATCCCCATTCCTTTTTGGACCAAATATTTTCCTATTTTATAACTTTGCATTCAAAACGATACAGGGGAGATGCATATATTTAGGGAACTTCGCGATTTACAACTTGTTTATCTAATCCCGTGATTTAACAGATTTGTAGGTAAAAAAATAGACTATTATAAAACTTGATTTAATTTGTGAGAAAAACTCTTCCTGATATTGGGACCAAATTGATGTTTTGTATATTTAAAAAACACAAACATTTGTATGCACTTCTCTTTTTTTTATCTCTTTATAGTTTTTTTTCTTTTCTCCATCCTGCTTTAGTATGCGAGGACCGTCGGCACCTCTGATTATCACCCTTTCAGCACATTCCTCCCACCCTCCCCCCACCACTTGCCTCTTGGGAAGAATTTGTGCTGCGGCCGAAATGTTGGGTAGTTGCACGGGTCCATTCCGCACCTTGATGACCGGACGCTGCCGTCCACTTTCATGATGCTGCGTCGTGGCCTCAGTAGGGATGGGAGAAGATGAGGAGGAGGAGGGGGGGGGTTCTGCTCTTGCTTACCTTAACTTAAGTCCAGGAGCTGCTGGCAGAAAAAAGAAAAATAAACGTAGAAGGAGAGTAGGGTAGTGTTGATGGCCGATGAAGTGAGTTTGGGCCGCAGAGGAAGTGGCGTCCAGAAGTTTCTTTTATTTTAAAGAAAAAGGGTTCTTGATGGAGACTTGCATTTTGAAAGACTCCAGCAACTGTTTTTGATCAAATACTTTTTTTTGGTAACTGTTACAGTAAAGTATGTATGTATTTGTGACTAAATTGAGGGTTCATCTCTAGAAGAAAAAATAAATAATATTATTTGGTATTTAGATAACCGAAGAAACTTTAAGAAAATAAAAAATCGTTTGTCTATGGTCAACATTGATAACATTTTACTTTATTATTATTTTACTAATATTTATAATATTGATCAAAGGTGACAGCTGCGGATTGCATGACTTGATGTATGAATACGTGAAAGTAGATCTAGTAACTTTTCTACCTGACAAATAAGGTCTTTTCTATTAAATAGTTGCTTTAAAACGTAACATCTCTATTGTAAAGGTATTTTTTTTATCGATGTAGTTTTTGTTAGTAATTTGCGCTTTATCGAGATTTTGCAGAGTTAGAGAGTTTACTACCAATAATTTGTGTTTAGACAGTAGATTCCTTCCCCCTTGTTTTTTTTCTCTCTCTCTTATTTACATACACATACATAAGTATAATATACTTTATCCTCATCCAATTCACCATTTGGGTGCCAGGCATAAACTAACATGAAAGTGAAAAAATAAAATTATTAAAAAAAAGGTTGTTTGGCTCATTCTGAACAATTTGATAGTGAATGTTTTATTTTTATTTTCACCGCGTCTCAGCTAAACGCACACGTTAATAACGCTAAAGTAATTAATGATGAGTAAGGTGGAATTTCAGACGAAACACACCCGCGTTTGCGTGTAAAACAAAATTCTTCATTACACCCGACCGGGATTCAAACCGTCATCGGCGATCCATTCCTAGCACGAGAGTGATTTGTCTAGAGTCTAGACCGTGCGATTAACGATGTTGGTATTATTAGGATCGATTTCTCTGCACTATATTGGGTAGGAATATCTCTATATAAATCCGTAAGGATCCCAATATAAAGTTTTAATTGTGAGATTTGGGAAATTCGTAGGAAACCGGGAAATTGCTCGTTTTACAAATCTCAAATTCATGGATCGGGATAAAAAATATGTTACGCTTAATCTACTAGTGACTACTGACTCTTCCTGACCTTACAAGATAGCACCCTTGGCCGGCTGTCGCTGTATCTTTAACCATACAAGGTAGCGTCGTTGTCCAGCTACCTCTACGTTTCCACATGCCTCGTCAAACTAATTCAGATAACCTCTTCATGACCCATTCAGAGGGGGGAGGAAAAAAGAGGAGAGAAGAAACCAGAGAAGCCCACTGACGCCGGCTACTCCTCAACAACAAACTCCCTCTTCACTACTCCACCCGAGTCCTCATCAGGCCTGATACTCATCCCCCCTCCCCCTCTCCAGCCGCCCCTCAGATACCCGTCAACGCCCCTCAACCTCAATCCCCTGGGACTTGGGATTTTGCAGACATCCTCGGACGAAGACAAGAATACTCCACACAAGCACCCTCGCACCCAGTAAACTTAGCCTCCACCTCTCACCCCCTCCATCTATCCTCCCCTCCAATAACCGGACCCGTAACAACATCGTGACATACAAGAGAGCAGAGAATGAAGAAACACACTCAACCCCTAGAGAACCAACCAACTTTAACAAATAAAAGTTCTCCTCTTCTTCTCAATCGCCTAAGACAGGTAAACGGTCAATCTCGCAGCAATTTTTAGTTGATCGCGTGAGAAAACTACATCGTCATTCTAATTATATAGGCCTATTTGAGTCTTATAAACTCGCAATTACTTTCAAAATAGCAAAAGTCATAATCTGTAGTGTACCTTTTTGAAATTTAATTAATTTAAGAATGAGAATGTTCAGGAATTTTATTCATATTTTGTTCTATAAAGCAAAGGGACAAGCATATTAGGAGGGATTGAATCAAAGGGGTAAATATGAGCTGTATGGACAAAAAAAAAGAAGAGGTAAAAGTTTATTGAAGAAACATTGTGTGATCGCGAGACCTTTGATAAGTATGTACGTCATCCGGAGCCCAAAAAGGTCGCCGACACCTCTAAGTTCGCCCAATGTCGAAGACGTGACGCCAATTTATGCGGCAGTGAGTACGTACACTGATTGTTCCTTGCACGGCAGTAGGCTACCGCGCCAATGAGTCATTCATAAACCACGTGACGCTGTTGAGAAGATGGCAATTATAATGTCTACATGGTATTACATTAGGGGCGAGGGGGGGGGGGGAGAGAGATATTATCATCATCTTTATCAATTATACCAATGATATCTGTCACATTTACCATTCATATACTAGTAATAAGGTTTAGCTACACTGATTTAATTCTTAACAAAGATAGTCTATTACCTGCTTCGATGGCCGCGTGGTCTAAAGCGTTACTATCGCAATAGAATAGCCTGTCGACGACGGGGAGAGATTGAGGTTCGAATCTCGGTTGGGTATACCGAGGATGATTTGTCAAACAAAAAATATGTTTTACATTCTCCTTCCACGTGAATGCGGTCACACTTCCTCTAAATTCAACCTTCCTCATCTCTAAAACATTAGTTATATTGGTACATAGGCGTATAACCCGAACGGGTAGTAAGACACAGTTCAAAGAAAACAAAGAAAAGAGCTTGAGCCTCCCCAGCAACTAGTAGGCTTATGTATATACTTAAATTAAAAAGAAAGAAGCCCTTCCTATCACGCACACTCAGGGATTGCTTTTTTGAAAGAAATTACGTTAAGTCCAGTAGTAGAGACGACCTCAAGTGCAACAATCGCGCTTGAACATGTCTTCCATAATGCAGTCCTGGGCGGCCGATCACCCCCCACCACCCTTCCCCTTTTCCGCCCATCTCATCAGGTCTGCAAGACGCGCATCACGCCTCCTGATATCCGTATCGTGGGTGGATAGAAGATAGGTTCGCCCTGATCGAAAAGCAAGGGCAAGCAACGGGTCAGCATTTCCAGCCAAGAGGCGATGAGGGGTTAATAAAGTTTCCGTCTGTGATGAGGACGAGGTAAAATAGGAAAAGAGGGGAGGGTTGATTATATCCATCAACAGTATAAGGTGGAATTTTTAGCCACGCTGTGTCTTGCTAACCACTCGGGCTATACACATATGCACTAATTACTCTAATGTGCTAGGTATGAGGAAGGTTTACTTTAGAGGGAGTGTACCCGAATTTGCGTGGGAGGAGAGTGGAAAACCATTTATTAGCCACCCTCAGTACACCTGACTGGGACTCGAACCCTGATCTCCCCGTAATCGAAAGCCTAGTCTATTGTGAGAGTAGCACCTTGAACCATGCGGCCACCGAAACGGGTGTGGAGATGTTTAGTGGGCTCTTTACAAGCTCCGCCTCTTGATTCTCTTTCCGGATAGCCTACTATCAGGATGGAGGGAATTAGGAAGATTCAAACCGGCAGGGTGATCTCTAGCCTATAGGAGTGGGGAAAGGGGTTTGGGGGGTTAATTTCCCTTTCTTGCACACACTGAAAGTATTATTCTTTCGGAATGTCTAGTCTATATGTAGTCAGATTTTGTTAGGAATAAGCTTATATGAAATAAAGAAAAATCACAAGATCTACTTTCACGTATCCATACGTCAAGTTGGGTGATCTGCAACTGTCACTTTCGGTAGATATAAGCAATTCGTATAAAGTATTAATAGTAATACAGTGAAATGTTAATCTTAATCGCAAAAAAAAAAAGTTTGTCTATACTAATATTATAAAGAGGAAAGATTTGATTTTTTGTTTTTTTGATTGTAATGGATAAACTCAAACTACTGATCGATTTTAAAAATTCTTTCACCAATATAAAGCTACATTATCAGCGAGTAACATAGGCTATGTTTTATTTTGAAAATTTAATTTATTCCTCATAAAAATGTCGATAGTATATTATATAGTCGTTGGAAAAAAAAGTTGTTGAAGGGAAAGTGCGGTTGGTGAAGGGGGCGGGGGGTAAGGGTGAGGAAAGATAAAATGATGTACTGACGAGGAACGCAAAAAAAAAATTAAAATAAAATTTGGGGAAACGAGGGGAGTAAATGAAAGTGGAGGAAGCTGAAAAATTAATTTGATTTTAACAATTTGTTTGATTGGTGTATACACAATTCCTTTCGCGCCTAGATCAAACAAAATTATAGAGGAATGAGATGAAAATAGGAGGGAGGATAAAAAGAGGGAGGGGGCTATACCGTGATGGTAAAGACTGTATTTTTTAAAAAGAGTAAAAAAAAGTTTTGTTTTTATATTGACATGATGTATGATTTGAAACTTTGTTTTACAGGATTCTTTACAATATTTTTTTACGGGGAAGGGGGCTAATATTTTCTAAAAAAAAAGGTTATCCCCCAAAACACACTGTAGCTTATTAAAGTTAACATCCATAGCACCTGCAATCTCATTTGTGTTTAGAAACGTTTAAATTACTTTAAAAAGGATTTAAGGTTTTCTTAAAATAAGTTCACCCTCATTTAGGCCTACTCATCACCCTGAACATATTTATCAAATAACATTACTACAATATAAATAGCATCAAAGAAAATGTATGTCTCTGCAATAGTAGATTTAAAATTCGTCTTTTTTTTGTGTGTTTTTCACATACAAATGTGGTTAAATTTCCTATAAACGATAGCTTACTCCTGTGTGAATTGAGTCCACCTAATTAGCAGTATGATTTATATCATGCTGTCTTAAATTTCAGATAGAAACTATCATCGTCTCATGTCTACATCCCTCGTGATATCCAAACTTCCACAGTTCTTGTCGTTCTATGGTTTTGGCAAAAAATTGAAGGTTGGTTAGGTTAGGTTAGGCTAGGTTAGGTCAACAGCCCGGGCCGCAATTCGTACGCGACTCTAAAAATGTGGTGCCGCAATTCAATTGTTTCTTTAGAGGTGAATAACTCGTGCGGTCGTAACTCACCTTCAGCCGCTTACTCATCTCTACCCCATTAATTTAATTAGATGAATATAACCTGGATGAGGAATAAAAACGCAGTTCAAAATTTTTTTTTTCTTTATTGCGTTAGGGCTACATCGACTACATCGGCTACATCAAAACCTTTGCCACTCTAGGTTAAATTAGTTCGGTAATTTCCACCCACGTCTCGCTACCCGTTCGGTTTGCATGCATATATATTAACTCGATTTCATCGTTGGGGACTTCGCCCCCAAGCCCCAGTGAATTCTCTTTCCAAGTAGGTGTAAACTTATATAATTCCAGAGCTGCTTTTGATAGGTCTTATCGTTTAGCCACAAGAGACCTCCAAAGAACGGTCAGCACATTCTGAATTTTTTTGGGGGGTTAGAAATTAAATTTTTTAACTTTTTGGAATTTTCCCGTTAGTTACAGGCTAAAAGCTATAAGTTTGCCAAATGTCAAGTTTCTAGCTCATCTGGAAGTGGGTAAACATTAATGTTAGTGAATGAGTCAGCCATGTGGCTTTATAGTAGTATAATAATAATACTGATGTATTCAGGTAGATGCATATAACATTTTAGTTAAAATGTTCTCGAATTTGCGTGTAAGGAGAGTGAGACGCCATTTAGGAAAAAAAAAACACTCCTTAGTACACCCGATCGTGATTTGAACCTCTATCTCCCCGTCATCGGTAGCTTAGTCTATTGCGAGAGTGATGTACAACATTCAACCAATATGCGTTTTTTTAAAGTTAATTTTTGATTAAACCTCGAATATAGAAAGTGCGATGCGAACCAAAAATACACTAAAAATAGTTTTAAGAAAACTTTTTGTTGTTAATGTTTCTCATCTGACGGAATGGGGCAAGTTGTGCGGAGGTAATCTAGAGGCGTTGATGAGGATTTCCAATACCCCCCACCCCTGTGCCTTGAACCATCGAGGGACCAAGAAATGGGGAGAAGTGGAGGGAGTTGATCTGTATGTAGCCCCAAAAACCTCGAGGTTAGATGGGGTTGGTGTGGCAATACATGTTGAATACAACACTGACCGACACCTTGCACTCTCTTTCTCACTCACTCTTTCAGTTTCGGAAAAGGAGAAGTGGGGATGGATTCATTTCCGGTGTTGCTGCTACGAGTGGTGCAACAATCACCTCAGGATTATCTTTGTAGTCTTTTCGCGTTCTCCATTTTCCTCCTTGCCTTCTCCAACGTACTTTTTTTCTTCTAATGAGAGTTGCCAACAAGGCTCGGCGCTAGTTTGGCTTCAACTTTGCGAAAAGTCTGATATGCGTCTCACTTCCCAACTGTCTTGTCCGCTCTAAGTACACAAAATAAGGAGGGTAGAATTAAGAAAAATGATTGACTCCAGCTTATTATTATTATTATTGTTATTATTAGCACCGCGTCTTACTACTGGTTCGGGTTATACGCACTTACGCTAATGTGTAATGGGTAGGGTGATTGTGAGATGAAATGGAGGACCTACAGTTTAACGTGGAATCCGAACCACGGTGGAGGCCTGGCATTCCCCACATTCACAAGATGTCTTGTCAGAGGTGAAGGAAAGGTTTAGTAATCAGATAAATTTGTGCCGGGACCGAGGATTGAACCCCAAACCCCAGCACTGAAGTCCGACACCTTACCCCTAGACCGCTAGCTCACCAATTCCAGCTTATTAAAGGAGAAAACCCTCTTCACCCAATATTCTCTGTCGGGATTGAATCGTGACCTTCTTAGTCAAAAGTCGACTTTGTAATGTTACACGTCCGCCAAAAGTGAGTGATGAGATGTCCCACATCCGCCAAAAATGAGTGATGAGATGTCCCACATCCGCCAAAAGTGAGTGATGAGATGTCCCACATCTGCCACAAGTGAGTGATGAGATGTCCCACATCTGCCAAAAGTGAGTGATGAGATGTCCCACATCTGCCGAAAGTGAGTGATGAGATGTCCCACATCTGCCGAAAGTGAGTGATGAGATGTCCCACATCTGCCAAAAGTGAGTGATGAATGTCCCACATCTGCCAAAAGTGAGTGATGAGATGTCCCACATCTGCCAAAAGTGAGTGATGAGATGTCCTACATCTGCCAAAAGTGAGTGATGAGATGTCCTACATCTGCCAAAAGTGAGTGATGAGATGTCCCACATCTGCCACAAGTGAGTGATGAGATGTCCCACATCTGCCAAAAGTGAGTGATGAGATGTCAGTGAGTGATGAGATGTCCCACATCTGCCGAAAGTGAGTGATGAGATGTCCCACATCTGCCGAAAGTGAGTGATGAGATGTCCCACATCCGCCAAAAGTGAGCCATGAAATGACTACGGTCCCCTCATTTGAATATCATCCGAAGAGACTTGAAGTGGAAGCATAGGTGAATACATGGGCTAAGGCGTTAACCTCGTCTGGTCTGGGGCCTCGTATCCCCGCCAGATATAATGATTTGTATACTTTATATCTGCTCTCTTTATACACGCGATTGGGGGTATATTTCCTCAAATTTTACCTTACTCATATTTGGCTGTGTATAGCTCTTTCAAACAAATACGCTACCAAATTATCTTATTAGCTCTGACCGTCAGATGTAATCTGAGTATTTTATTCTTGTTTTAAAAAAAACCAATTGAACTCTCATTTTCACGTCATTTATTTAGGCTATCTGTGAAATAAAACGCGTTGCTTTGAAGAGAACATCTCTTAGGCGGGTTTGAATAGTGTACCATAATGATGTGAAATTGAGATCAATTAGGGGGTTGATTGTATGGACTCGGTAGGAAGAGATGTGTATGTAGAGGGGGGTGGAGTAGGGGGATGGGGTGCGATTGGTCCATCGCGGGGATGCTGCAAGCCGCGCTGAGTGTTCGAGAGCTTAGTGACAAATTGTCTGCCTTGTATGCCAAGGGGAAGGGAAAGGGGGTGATGTTTGAAGTGGAGAGGTTGCCGTGAAGAGAGAGAGAGTGAGAGGAGAAGGTGGTGGGGGAAATAAGCTTAATGATGTAGTTAAATGTGACAAGTCGTCAATTAATTTCGCAACTCTGGCCGTTTAGTTTCAACTCTGCTTTCTCTCTCATGGGCTGCCGCCCTTTGGAGAGGTTCGGACGGATGTGCTTTCTGCAGTCACGTGCCTCTAGGACGCTCAGAGGTAGAACCACCTATGTCGCCTGGACAATAACTAATATGTTGGTTAGCTTAAGACTGCAAAGAACGTTAGTTAAGAGAAGTGTTATTGTAATTTCTAAAGCAAACAATATTTTTCTATCATATTTCTCCAATAGAAACACTTAACACAATTTTGTTCGCGTGGTAATCTCAACAGTTGTTGAATATCTGCCATGACTACAACGGAATTTAATAAGAAACTTTTTAATTGAAGAGAAAAAGTTGTCATTAAATTCCAGACACCCTTGACAATTATTTAAGAACTATTTATATCACATTGGAAAGAAAATTAAAGCTGTGTTTGTACTGAGAAATATTTGATTTATTTTGTCCAAAATAATGTGTTGATAAAATTACTGCGAAAGTACTGCCCTTATCTCGTAATCTACCATTGGGATAGTCGATCAGAAATTTCTAAACACCCAGAAACTAAGTGGGAATTTATAATGTTCCTGGGTGGAGCTGTCTGGCAGTAGGAGAACAAACAGGGGGGGAGAAAAATATAAAATTACAATACAATGTGGTGTGAGCCCCCTATTAAATGACATTCTATTCACAAAGATCCATTTTACGCTCCAGGTAATATACCAGTTACCTTTAGTTTACCGGACCATTCAACTCTAAATTTTTTATTAACTGCAGTCGAATTTTAATATTAAAAAAATTTTGGTTTGTAAATTAGTTTTTTTTTCCTACAAACTTTCTACTATAATTACAATCAAACAATAACTGCGATTCCAGTCCTTTTCTCGCACTCACGTATCAAATACAGCAGTTAGCGGTTGAAGGTGTCACTAAAATTAGGTCTTCTATAGACTAAACCTACTTTAATGCTCCGATATTAAACATAGTCTATTCTAACACGTCCCTCATGCATTAGACTGGACTGCTGATGACGTGAGATTGGAGCTACAATTCAAGTAAGGTGTGTTATTCCTAATTATTATTATTAGCACCGCGTCTTAGTACCCGTTCGGGTTATACGCGCTTAGGCTAATGTGTAATGGTAGGGTGATTGCGAGATGAAATGGAGGACCTACAGTTTAACGTGGAATCCGAACCACGGTGGCAGCCTGGCATTCCCCACATTCACAAGATGTCTTGTCAAGAAGGAAGGGTTTGGTAATCAGATAAATCCGTGCCGGGACCGAGGATTGAACCCCGGACCACAGCACAGAAGTCCGACACCTTACCCCTAGACCGCCAGGTCACCGTTATTCCTAATGAGTATGTATCATCTAGGGCAGGGCTACTCAAAACTTTTCCACTCGTGGCCCCTTTTAGGCTGAGAAATTTTTACGCTACCCCGGGAAAATATGTATAGGCCTACATATCAAACATTTACTGATAATAAATCATTTAAAAAAAATTAAAAAATATTGTTTATAAACTTACATATTATTTTAGCATTTATTAAAGACGAAAGCATATTTGCATACTAATGAGAATTGTTTATTTTTACATAAAGGATTGAATCTTGGCTGAATATTTGATACTGCAGGACGTAGAGCATTTTCAGTGTTTTTCAGAGTTGATCGATATTTTGATTTTATAATCGTAAATGCTGAGAACATCGCTTCGTAAAAATAAGTAGTACAAAATGACAGAAGAATGTTTAGGACCATTTCAGAAATTGTTAGAAATGCTGTCCTAGTCCCAGGCCATAATTAATTTAATGATGTCTTAGAAAACTCAATATTTAAACCTCGGCACATTCTTTTTGAACTTTTAATGGCAGATAATGACGTTTTTGATTTCAACTGAACCCAGCTTAGATTTTTTTTTTAGAATCAAAATTTTAAGGGAAGTATTTCTGAAACTGTGTTTCCAGTCACTTCAGAATTAAAACTCTCACAATTAAATCTATGAAAAGGTTATTTCCAATTATAGAATCGTCTGTAGCTGTTAACATTTCTATGGAACCATTTTCCACCCTATTCTTCCCTATGTTAACTTTTGTAGTAAAACTTCCAATTTTATCTTTTAACATTTATATGTTACAATTTGTGTGCTCAGAACCAAGGCTGCAGGGAAGTCACGTGGTTCAACACGGGTGAGTGCTGCCAGAAACACCTCAGATTCATTATGCGCTTGATTTTGAATCAATTTTTGGTCGTCACGCGTCCATTAACCTTTTACTGTTAATAATAATATAATAATATTTAGCACCGCGTCTCCTTTTACTATTATTATTATTATTATTATTAGCACCGCGTCTTACTACCCATTCGGGTTATACGCATTTACGCTAATGTGTAATGGTAGGGTGATTGCGAGATGAAATGGAGGACCTACAGTTTAACGTGGAATCCGAACCACGGCGGATGCCTGGCATTCCTCACATTCACAAGATGTCTTGTCAGAGGTGAAGGAAGGGTTTGGTAATCAGATGAATCTGTGCCGGGACCGAGGATTGAACCCCGGCCGCCAGCACAGAAGTCTGACACCTTACCCCCTAGACCACCAGGTCACCTCCTTTTACTGTTGCCAATTTTTTTTGTTACCTCTACATACAGTTACACGACTCCATGTGGGGTCGCGAACCCACAGTTTAAGAAGGCCTGATCTAGGGGTTGGACGGGCTCTTAAGACTCTTGGTTCGAGCTATGCTACTTAACCTAAGTTAGATGCTATCTTTAGTTGAGCTGTACCTCATGTCTGGCAAGTTTCATTGAATCAAATGTCTGAACAAACATGCTCGAATAGTGACGAGAACAACCCTTAAGAGCTGTCACTCTCTCTCTCTCTCTCTCTCTCTTTAGGGCCTCTTCCCCATCAATTTGTCCCCCTCCCAAACCATTCAGCAGTTTGTAAAGAGTACATAGAGCATTGAACATAGAACAAACCGACTCGTGCTCTGTAGGGGTGCTTGGAGTAAAACAGGCATAATAGCCATTTCCAGAGATATTCATGTACATTGTTAATTAATTTTTGGTTCACTTTTGTCCCAATCAGGCTCAAACATTTTGTACATACTAGTATCTTCATATTTATATTTGATATGTATGTTTTTACACATCTTATTTTTATTTTCTCTCGACACCTCGGAGAGAAAGTATTGTGATCATCAAAAAATTCGAACTCGAGATTTTGATAAATGTCGACGTTTTATGACCTCCTGAAACAAAAAAAAAATGTTTTCTCAATGTCGTCTCTCTGTCCATCCGTCTGTTTGTACCTCAGGCTAGATCCGAAACTATTTTACTGATTAGGCTAAGACTTGATTTCTGGTTTTTTTTTATGGTCCCCCCTAAGGAGTTTTTGGAATTAGACATCCAACCCTAAAATTAAGGGTAGTTTACTGAAGGGCAATAAGAGAAAAAAAATCGATTTTCTCAAAATTAGCTTTAACGATTTTGATTAAATTTTATACAAGATACTGTTCATTAATATAAACAAGATAGAAACTCTCATTTTCTTATGGAAATGACTTTGAGGGTACCGTTATTTACATAGGGAACATTTTCCAATTTTCATAAGGGAACATTTTCCAATTTTCATAATTTATCCGCAAGTATTTGAGATACGAAATAACTTATCGTAAAGTTGTACAGTAGTAAAATAAAGACAAAAATCTTTCATTTGAAATATATATTTGTTATAAAACCAATAGTTTCTGGGCTATAAGCAAATATATCCACTTTTTAATTCAAGTCTTTGAAAATGAATTTGATTCTTATGCTCTTTGGTAGACAAAGATGTTTCCCTTTTCTCATTTTTTTTTGTAACGGTGTTCCCGATTCCTAATGCCAAAGAAGTAACAGTGTATATTATTTAATTTATGATCTTTGGTGTATAATAATAATAATAATAATATTTAGCACCGCGTCTTACTACCCGTTCGGGTTATACGCTTTAAGTACTAATTACGCTAATGGAATTAGGAATTGGGAAGGTTGAATGAGAGGAAGTGAACCCGCATTTGCGTGGAGGGAGAGTGGATAACTACGACAAGCACGTTAGCCAACTACGCCACCAAGGTGGGTATCGGGGTTAGAATCCTGTTAGGGTGTACTGAAGGTGGTTTTAACTAGATGGTTTACCACTTTCCATCCACGCAAATGTGTGTCAAATTAATCCAAATTCAACCTTACTCATCCTTTATTCATTAACACAATTAGTACGTATGTGTATAGCCTGAACAGGTAGTGAGACGCGTTAGTGAAAAAAAAAAAGTAGTTTTGAATATCAGCTCCATTTCATAATAAAGAAGTGTTAATTTCGTAGTCGAATTTTCATAGAAAGAAACTTTATCTGACATATAGAAAAGTTATAAGATGTACTTTTGTGTAATCATACGTCAGTTCATGTGATTTGCATCTGTCTCTTTTTATAGATATTAGCCTATCAATATCTGTAAAATAACAATAATAATATAATATTGTCGGCATCAAAAAATATGTTTGTATTTTTTTCTTTTTAAAAGGCCTTTACTATGAAAATTGGACTGCATCTTCATGTGGTCCATGGACTTGTTATATTAAGCCGTCCTTGATTTTTTAAACACCCGAGTTATGCACATATCGCACGGTTACAAGACGTTAAACATTATTATTTGTACTCAAGTATATTTGTTTTTACTATCTCCTTACGGAGTGTCTAGTTACTATATCGATATTTAAACGAATCTCTAAAAAAAAACTAAATGCTTTCTATATAAAATATCTTGCCAATTCCAGAAAGGGCTAGGAAATGCCCGCTAAGCAATTTGTTCATATCACACTTACGGCAATTTTCTTAATGTTCACTAATAAAAGTCTAAAAAGCTAAACTCTGTTTTTTAGAAAGAAAAAATCTTGCAGTATTTTATGACGTTAATTTTCTTATAGTGTATGTGCAAAGAGGAAAGTCTATTTTACCCCTCAATGATTATAACGGGTTTCGTATAAAATTTGCTAAGTCCAACTCTTATCTGGAAACGGAGGGACTACAAATTACAAAACCATAAAAATTAATGGTCATTACAACCGGGGGAGGAGGGGGGGGGACGAAGAGAGAGAGAGATTTGCATTGGATTCGACCATTGGCCGAGGTAAAAAATGTATATATTCGTGCTCTTCTTTACTCTATTTTTTATCCTTAATTTTTCTTTCCACAAAAAGGGAAACATGGAAAGGAGAAATATGTGTCGTATTGTTAGTATGTACAATCTGTTACACGAATATAAACTTATTGCGGGCCTAGGGTGGGTTGAAAGAAAACGCTATTTTTCAGTAATTTTTTTAAATTTTTAAACCAACTTTTTTTCTTTTATACAATAAATAAAATATTGCTTCATAAGATATATAAGAATATAAGATTTAATTTTCTACACTAAGTAATCTCAACAGTAAATGCGTTTTTGTCAAGATTCATAAGCATAGTAGCATTTGGACAAAAACCTTTTAGATTAAAGTAAAAAGTCTTGGTCAAATTCTGATATTCTCATAACAGATATTCAAGAACTTTGATATTATCTTGTGTTGAAAATTAAACACGCATCTATTGAAACATTTTTTTTGTGTGTGTGAAAAATGGTTTTATGGTATAAAAACTGCCAAAAAATACTGACCTTAACTCGCACCCAAATAGGCTGCGTCTATTGTGAATATTGTTGAAACATTGGTCTTGAGGCGTTAAACATATCCAGATAAATCAGGCCTGTCCAACTGGGGGCCCGCGAGTCGCATATTTTGTGGCCCACGACGCATTAGAAATGTTAATAAAAGTATAACGTCATCCATAAATTCCTTAAACATGATCAGACTTAAATTGTGTACGATTTATTAAATGTATTATTTTATGGACTATAGTGAATATCAATTATGATAATAGTTTAAATGTACTATATTATCTAACTAAAAAAAGCATTGTTGATACTGTATATGCCTAATTTTCATGTGTGCGGCCCTCACACTGACTAGTGATGGATGAGTTCCAAATCATACTTAACTAGTAGGTTGTTAAGCTTTAATATGACAGGCCTAAGTCAATTTTACCCAACCCAACAAAACTGAACCTTAAATTTGTAGATGCATAAAAGGTTAGATTTTTTAGGCTGGGCTAGCTTGTTATAAAATTATGTTTATCTCATTTAATTATTTTAATTAAGAGTAGCTAAAATCGACTTTTGGTATGAAACATACATTCCCTTTAGATGTACCCGTTACAATTTTTGCATAGGTTATATTTGCACCCAATTTTGTCACTACTAGGCTGATTCCATTTCATAGGCCCACACAAACCAACAATCAAACATTAGTTTTATTTATAAGGCTCTGCAATGTTAGCCGTCTTTTAGTTAGAATAATTGGTTTGTGTGAATGCATAATATATATAGGCTATGTAAATGTAAACTTAAATTAAATAAATGTTTTTAATGTTACCTATAAAATTTTCTTTGACCAAAGAAACACTTTTTGATAACTAATACGAATACAAACTAACCAAATCATCAACACAGGTCACTGTATTATTATCGAAGATTTGAATTTATATTCTAGGTTATTAATGCTTTTAAAATGCAAATAAATCACATAAAATTTGTTATGTCTTATCAGTTTTCAAGTTTGAAATACTTTCGCATCCCGTTAGTGGTTCCTCTACAATTTCACAAAATTTCAGCTTTTTATCTCATAGAGAAGTGCTAAAAATTCTCTCTACATATATACAAGACACCATTAGACTTTAATTAATATAAATAGCGGTTTAGGGGCCGGCCAGACTGAGCGAGCGACTGAGCGCGCGCGCGCTCGAGCCGGTACAGTCTAGTTTATAGGCGCGAGGCAATATTATTGTTTGTTGGTTAATTGTGTGTTTGGAAAACTTCTCAATTTTATATTTGTATTACTATAGGTTTAGCACACTTGCTACTGTAGCATGTCAATTTTACATAATTGACATGCTACACTACTAACGGCCTATATTAATTGGTAAGATCATAAACCATACCTATATGTATATATATACATGTAAAACTGATATGTTAAAATACTTCAATATTATCAAAGTAGGCCTTTACAAATAAGAATCACCATTAACGTGGAGAGAGGATGAGAAAACCACAACAACAAATCACTTGTCAAAAACCACCCTCAGTTCACTGAGCCAAGATTCGAACCTTTACCTCTCAGTCAACATCTATCGAGTGCAAGGCGCCATCCCACCACTGGTAGTGCGGCTAATCTGATTTTAAAACACTTCAGTACACTAAACATATTTGCAATGTTAACGAATCGTCTCGTCACTGGCTACTTGACCCTCCCTCCCCCCCCCTAAAATTACGTCACGGAAGGAAGTGGATGCTACGTGGGTTTGCTTGCGTCATCAGTTGTCTGTATGGATGGTGAAACTCACCATACACATTTCTCAATTTATTAATTGGATGCACTCCTACTTTTTTCTTTTTTATAAATACACAATATTTTCTGTAAGAATTTTCTAGGAACAGAGATGTACCATGTACAGTGTCTTTGACCGAGACATCTTCTCTAATGAACTAGGATTCTAATTACGCGCGCTCGCCAGTTTAGCCACCCAGTCGCTTGCGCGCTCGCCAGTTTGGCCACCAGGTACCAGGTGACGATTAATTATCTCTTCTTTGTAAAACAATAATGAGATAAATGGTACGATGCTCTGCACAGACTATCTCTTTTATCTTAAAATACATTTAATAAAAACTCTTAAAGATCTGTGAAACGATGACATACATTGTTGTAGAAACACTCTATCAAAGAGCATAGCAATTCAGTTCTATTTTCAAAGAGCTGCATAAGAAATATATATATATTTTGCTTATAGCTCAGAAAACATTAATTTTATATTAAAAAAAAAAAGATGTTATGTTTACTAAGACTACAACTTTATAATAATGGGCTATTTAGTAGTTTCTCTCGAGTAGTTGCGAAGATATGTTTAAAATTGGAAATTTCAGCATTTGTTAAGTACCATAAAGTCATTTTCATGGAAAAATGGGAATCACTATTTTGTTTGTAATGCAGTGCCTAGATAATATTTTATCAAAATAGTCTAGGTGGATTTTGAGAAAATCGAATTTTCATAATTTTCTATTTCAGTAAACTACCCTTAATTTTAGGGTTGGATAGCTCTCAAGCCGAAATACAGACACACAGACATAAGGCATCGTGAAAAATACTTTTTCTGTTTCATCGTCGACATTAATCAAAATCTCAAATTTGATTTTTTATCTACGATCACAATACTTCTTTCTCCGAGGGGTCGATATAAATTAAAAGAACACTGATTCAAACCAGCGATCATAACTCTCAAATCAATAACATTTTCCAAGAGTTTGATATTGGCAAAGACTTACATATAAACTAAATAATAAGCCATGTGATGTTGAAAATATTTTGGTATCGAGTTAGCTTATATGTCCTGGGGTAATAATAACACCTGTATGAATCTCTTGTACCTAATGCCTTATTTAGGGAATACAAACTTACAATCAAAAAATTAAATGTTTTACTACGTGGAAATGTTCTCTTAAATTAAGGGTATGTCGCTACGCGGTCCCTAACCTATGGGCAACCTGTCAGAATGGCCTGTGTGCAGGGACGGAAGGTCGGATAGAAGCGTTGAAAATAGCCAGACATGTACATCATAGTACATGTGATTTAGTCGGTCGTAATTGATTAAGTTCAAAAAAATAGTCGCCAGCCCAAGTCTGTCACTCTATACTCCATTCACGGTAGGAATTTCTCCCTGAAAGGTCTTTTTTCCTACCAATATCCTACTAAATAATATATTTCTGGTAGGGAAAAAGGCCTTTCAGAAAACAATTCCTACATGAACAGACTTTACCAAACAGTCCTGTACTTATACATTGATGAGCTAACTACCTCAAATTGTGGACAAGAGTCTACTCTACCCCCCCCCTCCCCCCCTTCCCCTCCCCCCCTCACACGCCTCAGCTGCTGCTGTCCTATTTTCAACCATTCTCACAGGTTAAAAGTACGTATTTCTTTCAACAATTTTGCTAGTTCAAAAACACTGCTGTCTAACTGTTACTAGACACTGACAAGTAACTTATTGTTTGCTGAATTTTTTTTTTAATTCATTTAATTCTGAAAATAGCTCTAATAATTTAGTTAAAAATAGATTTCCGAGAATAGTTTTCTATGATAAATAACAATGTAAGCTATACTTGCTTTTATGGTAAAATAAATTCATTGTAAGTTAGTTTACTGACAACAGATTTTCGAAGATTTTGTTACAAACATATAACAGGCCAGATGAGATAAAAATGTGCGGTTTGTGTCTTACTATATTCCTATAGCTTGAATTTCTTTTTGAATATTTGTTTTTTTAATTTCCGTTATGAAATGCAAAAAAAAAGGGGGGATAATTGGAACGTCACACAAGGAGGCCACCTTCATCAACACGCCCCAAACTGTGCTCTCACTCGATATTGTTTATAACCTGAAGCACTTCTGGAAACCTGAGATAACCAAAAGGTGTCTGATCGCACGAGGATATGGACCAGCGGAATGAGAAAATAAAATGAAGAGGGTTTGAGTGGAAGGGGGTAGATCGAGGTGGTGTAGGGAGGTATGAAATAGAAGGCATTAATTTCATGTTGCCCTTTATCTCTGACCGGCAACCCCCTCCCCCCTCCTCTGCCTTTTCCCCTCGCGTAGGCATAACCAGCCGCCATTTAGATCGCGGACCCGCGATCGTCTTGTGTTTTCGGGAGCTGATGTAGCGCGAGTCGGTTAGACGGAGGCAGAAGATGGGGGGAAGGGGGGGGGGACGCTTATTACTGCAGCAGAAGAGACTTGAAGCTAACGCGGTGAGATGATATGAATAAGAGGGGAGGAAGGGGGAAGGGTTGGGAAAAAAAGAGAGGGAGTTGACAAGAGAAAGACCCCAAAAGGGTAGAGCTAGAGAAGGAAAAGGGGATAAGAGAGGGGGTTATCGCGATTTTATTCCACCCACGTTCTAATAATGGGTGCCATAATTTGTAGTCGTGGTGTCCGGATTGTGGAGCTAGCGACCGACCAACCCCTTCCCCCCCGCCATTCTTCCTCTTTGGGGTGTATAAGAGAGGTTGCTTTAGCTTGGGTCATCTCATCTACCCCCTCCCTTCTACTCGTCTCTCTTTTGCTACTGTTGTGTATCGGGGTGTCCGGGTCTGAAGGCATACATAACCCCCTGCACCCCATTGGTGCCCCACCCCCTCCCCGACACTGGCGGTCCTATCAGGACTCCTCTTCCCGATCAATAGTCTCCAGGTTTAACACAACAGAGACAATCGTCGAGCATCGAGGACGTTGGCTCCCCCTTAGGGACCTGAGCTCGGAACTCAACAAGTACCTTGATGTTTTTTGGGTTTTTATATTAAGCCCATTGTTAATAAGAAGGGCCATTTAGAAAATACAAACACATTTAAAAAAAACACATTGATAGCATAAATTGCTATATTGCAAGTGTTATTTTATCGATAATATATTTCAAAACTGATGGCTGAAGATCACATGACTTGAATTATTAAGACGTGAAAGTGGATCTAGTAGGTTTTTATATTTGTCAGATAAGGTTCTTTCTGTGAAAATGGGACCATATGCCCACTTGTTGGGATTTATATCAATGTTAGCAGTAGGGCCATCAATTTAATAAGCTTTAATTTGGTTTATAATTATAGATTCAATTAAATAGTATTAGTTTAATTAATGAAAAGGTTAAAGACATCCTCATCGGTCGGGAGAAGAAAATATTATTTCAGAACTTTGTGTGATGCCAATTTATTACACTTACTTGTCGCACGCATTATTATTTTTATTTTTTTTTCGATAAATAAAACTCATACTATAGGGCTGTTCAGGAAAAAGAACTCTGTTGTAATCTTTCTACTTTATTTTGGGGCAAATCATATTTTGAAATAATACATCGTAGAATCAAATAATGCGTTAGAGCTGAACGACTACGTGGCATCTTTTTGCTTACTAAGCCGGTCCGTGGTTCGATTCCTGGCATGAACAAAAAATCTATCATGATGAGATTTGGGTTTCCCCCTTCACAGAGATGAATTAACGGCCTAGGGCTGGATGTCTCTTCTAGATTTAAATTAGTTTATAAGTCCTGTTTTGATATAATCAGTCGGTTCAAAAAGTGCTCGTTAAATAACTCAAATTAATGAAACACAATCCTTATTAAAATTATAGCCTTACATGTTCCACTTCCAGGTTCCACTTGTTTGTTCTGGCCAATCACATACTTCTATCAAAGAAACCACGTTACTTATTCATCATCCAGAACAAAAAAAAAAGTTTTTACTTTCTCGTTATCTTACAGGTAGAAAAAGTATTGTGCATGTCAAAAAAAAATCGAACTCAAGATTTTGTTGAATCTCGACGTTTCATGACCCCCCGAATCCAAAAAAGTTGTTTTTGAATGTCCGTCTGTCTGTTTCTCTGTACCTACAACTAGAGCCTAAACTATTTTACCGGTCGGGCTAATACTTGATATTTAGGGTTTTCATATGGTTGACCCGAGGGGGTTTTGGAATTGGATATATAACCCTAAAATTAAGGGTAGTATACTGAAGGGCAAAAATAGAAAAAATCTTATTTACTCAAAATCGGCTCTAACGATTTTATTAAATTTCATTTCAAAACATTTATAAATATTCCAAACAAAATGGCTACTCTCAATATTTCAGCAAAATGACTTTAAGGCTTCCGGTCTGATGCGTAAATTCTCACCTTTTTATCATATCTCCGAAACTATTTGAGATATGAAATTACTTTTCATTGCAAATATGTAGGACTATTTATAATACAAATATTTTATTCGAAACATATTTTTATAGACCAATAATTTTCACACGCAAATATATATACACTAGATAGATGTTGCCCGCGGCTTTGCTCGCGTGGAAGTTGATTATATAGAAATACGAAAATATACATATGTATTTACAGATTAATTTAAAATATTACGTTACGTTGATGACCATAACTTGACCTCAGATCAAAAATAATGCAAGTCCGATACAAACTTTAACCCCCTTTTTCATCCCTTATTAAATAAAATTTCCAAAATTCCTGAAACACGTTTTTATTTGTTTTACGTCAATAACTGAAATACAAAATTTTGTTTATGTAACTTTCAAAATGACGGACTTTCATACATATTATCATCCCCTATTTTGACCCCTTTGGGGTGGAATTTTCTAAAATCCTTTCTAAGTGGGTGCCTACATAACAAAATGAATATACAGTCCGAATTTCATGCTTGTAGCCTTGATAGTTTGCGCTCGGCGATGATGAATCAGTCAGTCAGTCAATCAATCAGGACATGTTATTTTATAAGTATAGATTTTAACTTTTCGAACATTAAAGGTAAAGTATTGCGACCGTAAAAAAAAATCTAACCCAAAATGTTGATAGATGCCGATGTATCATGAACCCCCGAACCATAATAAGTGGATTTTGCAATGACGTCTGTCTGTGTGTCTGTTTAAGCCTAAAATTAGGAGTAGTTTAGTAAAAGGAGAAAAGAGAAAAATTCGACTCTCAAAATCGGCTCTAACGATTTTGATTAAAATTCGTATCGAGGCGTTGATTAAGATTATAAATCAAATGGCTATTTTAATTTTTCCATAAAAATTACTTTTAAGATACCTTACAGAAGCGGACATTTCCGTATCTCCGCAATTATTTGAGATACTAGATAGATTATAGTTGCAAAATTGTGGTAATATTAAAAATAAAAAACTTGTATATGAAATACATTTTTATAAAACCAACTGTTTCTGAGATATTGGCAAATATATTAATACAATTTTGTGAGCGTTAGTTGTAGAGATACTAAAGTCTTAACGCAATAATTCTCCAATGCCATAGAGTAATTAAATATAAGTAAGTCTCTCAAAAAGTTTATGTTGTTTTTCCTTAAACCTCTTAGGATAAATGTTTGTATAACAATGATCTATATCCTTCATTTTAGACTCAACAGTGAACAAATACTCTTTTTACTGGTCATAATTTATTAATGAGGAATTTAATAGCTATGCGATTACATGAAGTGCAACACCTAATAAAATGTCGACAATTTTAACCGGAAGTCGAAATTTTAATACAAAGTGTTGACCCTTGTGGACCCAATATTGATATTTTTATTGGTGCAAACATACAAATGAGGAAATTAATTCTTTAAAATTAAAATTTGAAAATTTAAAACCGGGACTCAAAAAATGTTTTACACAAGTATAGTGCAATTTATGCTTGGGTTTTACTAGTGTATATTATTTCGTTTTACATATATTACGAGTTATGGGTAAATACCTCCATTTCCAAACAATAGAGCGAGAAAGTCCGTGTGGAGATACGTACCATTTATTTTAATTAATAAACATTTAGGTTATTTATATAATTTACATTAACCTATCGAGTTTCTTAAATTGTAGCGTTCCTTATTTTATTATTTGAATATTGATAAATTAAATCGTATAATGAAACTAAAAAATTGGCAAAAAAAAGTTTGTCAATCTTAGCCTAAACTGTTTATTTTTTCCTCTACCGACTCTCACTTACCAGTTCGTGCTATAATAATTTAATTACATTATTTAAGTAGGGATCAGGTAGGTAGAATCTATAGGAAAATGTACCTACATTAACGTGAATGGAGAATTGGAAACCATTTAGGGAGGACATAACTATACGAACCCCAATTATATAAGTTTAATCTATTGGCTCACCCATGCGGTTAACTCACGTTCGGGTTATACGCCTATATACCTATTACAATAATGTACTAGGGATTAGAAATATTGAATTAGAGAGAGTGTACCCTCATTTGGATGGAGGTCGAGTGGAAAACCATCTAGGAAAAAACAGCCTCAGTACACCTAACCGGGATTCGAGCCCCAATCTCCCAGTCATCGGCAGTGTCTGTCTATTGCGAGAGTGACTCCTTCGGAGCATGTGTCCACAGAAGCGGGTGTTAAGTAGGTAGTTAATAACAAAATAATGATGACGTTACAACCACGAGCACTTTCATGAAGTACCCATCGCAAAACTATACGACCTTTGAAACAAAATTATATATCCCAGTAAATGTTTCTATAAAATGACAATCGTTGGCTTTGATGGGCGCGCATGTTTGTTAAGTCTCGCCACCGCCATGTTCGTGCTAATCTTCCTCTCTCGTCACTCTTTCTCCTACTCTGTCCCTCTCTCTATGTTCCTTTCTCTTTCTCTCGCCACTGAAAGATCTTCGAGGCGTGTCATTACCACGCTCACGAACCGGAATCTCATCAGCCATCCTGGTTGGCCTTATCACTCACTTCACTCACTACACTCCTTCACTCTCTCGATCTCAATCACTCTCCATCCCCAAACTCTTTCC
>CABFVZ010000360.1:469097-489621 GCA_902151445.1 Timema monikensis
CATCCTCCTAAAAAACTTAAGACCCTCACGTAATTTAAGGATGGCCCCTAACCTTTCGAATTACACGCATGTGTACTAATTACGACAATGTGTTAGGGATGAGGAAGGTTGAATTTAGAACAAGTTTACCTGCACTTGCCTGGCATTCAGACCTACATTTCTCAATTACAGGCAAACCTAATCATAAGAGATTGACGTCCTAGCCCCCGCGCTCACCGTTGTGCGTCTGATTAGCTTTATTTATTAAGGCGGTGTTTCTCAAACTGTGGTCCGTGTCAATGCTCATTTTAGAAAATTACTCAAAATTAAACTGTCACTCTCCGTTCCTTTCCTCTGTGTGGACACCTATGGTTCTCAGGATGTGTTGTGGCCGAGGATGGGTGGGGGGCGGGGGTGAAAGGGTATATTATTATTATTATTGTGTGGATTCGTAATTGACGTTCGGCTTGGGTTTTTGTGGTTTTTATTTGTACTACTATGTCTATTACAAATGTGATTTTGATGTGAAATATTAAAATATGAAATAATTCTAAATACTATTTGGTAGCTCGTGGCAGAACGAAGTATCTCTAGGTGATCCTACACGGTATATGAACTCCGGGACCCTGGGTTCGAGCGGTAGCCCTCCAATACAAGTACTGATAATCCGGCGTCATGAACCGCGCAGCCCCCAAAACGGGCAGAGTGATCCCCTAGACTCGATGTTGATTCCCGTGTCCAGGTGTCATTTTTCAATTTTCAGAATGTGATATCGTATCTAAATGGAGAATTCCTCACTAAAAAGCATAAATAATAGATTTGGCTATTTGATTCTTAAATATGCAATTATTTACAATCATAATGATTGTACAAGTGGCAACATTAAGCTCACTACCGAGTTGAAGGTGGCTGCATTATCTGATAGCTCGCGATCTTAATAAAATCGCAAATTTATAGCCGATGATTTCCGCACGTCCATCACAGACTCTGCCTTAAAATATGAGTTAAGAATGACCCTAGGCACGGGACGATTCCTGGATAGCTCATTGGTTTCAGCATTGGTAAGACAAAGGTCCCGGGTTCGATTCTCGTGTCCAGGTGTCATTTTTCAGTTTCAAAAATATAAAATATTAATGTAAATTTAATTTTGATTCGATTTAACTTTCTCTTGATGTCAAAAAAAGTAAAATTTTTTTTTTCTGCACAGTTTTCCGTTGGTATATATGTGTTTTATGCACGTAAGCATCCTATAGGTCGCAAATATTTGACTTTTCTAATTCGCATCGTCTATTATTATCAAAATTGAAAATAATTAAAGTCATTCAAGTTGTGACATTTTTATTTTGTTTGGAATTTTTATCATAATCTTTAGGTGATTTAATATCAAAACTATTTCTTAAGACTTTTAATGTAAAACCAATTATTTCAAAGATATATTTTTTTACATTTTTTTTGTTGATTTAGTCATAAAAAAAAATGTCATTTATCATCAAGTTAAAACATTAGTGGGTGATTGAGCTATAATTTTAGGTCAAAAGCTTTCTATTCTAGGCTATACTTTGTGGTCAATCTGATAAAAATAAAATCCCATTTATTGTCAAGAAATGCTAAATAAAAATAGTTCAACAACAAAATAGCGTAAAATATAGGTCTAAATACAGTTTTTTTCCCCATAAAATGATGAGTGGATATGGAGTTTAAAACCCTACAGGGAAAATCACCCTCAGTACACCCGACTTCGTGATGGCTTCCTTAGACCATACGGCCACTAAAGCGTGTTTTTATATAAAAAAAATCTTAGTCTTGTAAATACAAAAGAGCAACAAAAGGAGTGTACATTTTGGTTTTTGCCAAGTATTTATGCTTATATCTGGTGATGTATACTTTAGCATATTTTATCCAGTCTTAATAAATATTTCTATCCAGAAAATTATTCATGATAAATTCCCCTTTTAGAGGCGCCAATGAACTCTGAAGCCTGACCCCTGGTGTCCTAGATTCTTCAACTTCAGTAAAAAAGTAACGTACGAGTGTAATCTTCCGAGGGGTATCAAATAGTTTCATTTTATTACCCGGTACTCACGACTGACCCGTGCTAAGATCAGTGTTACCAACTTCACGAGAATGTCCCCAGGTGAAGCCAACACGTTTAATATTGTTAATATGTGGTTACGAAAATAGAATAAAAATAATTAATTCACCAGAAACTTTAGAAATACTGCTACAATATGGGATAAATATTACTTTCATTAATTCTTTTTTAAATTTTACTTTTAAAAATATAATTAGAATTTAGACTAAATATTACTTTTTCTAAATTTTATTTTAAATTTTACTTTGAAAGTATTATTACAGTAGGGCCTATAGGCAAAATATTACTCTTTCTAAATTATGTTCTAAATTTTACTTTGAAAACATTATTACACTCTAGACTAAATAATATTTTTACTATATTTTATTCTAAAATTAGTTTTGAAAATATTATTATACTATAGGTTTAAATAAGACTTTACCTAAATTAAATTAAAAAAATTCGCACGTATATTTTGGACAAATAATTTTTATAAATATTAACGGACATAACTTAGTTTAAAAAATTAAGTTAACATTAATAACTGCTAATTGTACAAATGCGGATTTAGTTTTAGGTTCTTAATCAAATACATATTTTTTCTTTATTACCGTGTCTTACTACCGGTTCAGGTTATACGCATAGGCCTATGTACTAATTACAATAATGAGTTAGGGATGAGGAAGGTTGAATTTAGAATAAGTGTACCGCATTTGCATGGAGGGATGGTTGAAACTGTTTAAGAAAAACCACCCTCAGTAGACCTGACTCGTTTTCAATCCCCGATCTTTGTGTCATCGGCATGCCAGTCTATTGCGAGAGTGACGCCTTAAATCATTTGGCTACCAAAGCAGGTGACAAATCTATTAATATATCGACGTAAAGCTTTTATTAAGAACACCTCGTGACATTTAACTGCGTGCTTTAATTAGCAGGCCATTATTGGCATTGAAGGAAAAGGCTAACTGAAGAACTCAAGCCATTATGCAAGAACGTGGCTGAGCGAAGAAAAAGGTGGATTCGAGTTAAAACCTTCACCTTCAACTAGATTCCACCTTCCGATTCACTCGGCCACAACAAACTGCCCTTTGGCTGATTTACATTCATCCATAACGCATAACTAACACAAATAGTGCTTATCATAAAGTGTACAATTCACAAGAAAAAGACGATCTATAATTAAACGTAGTGAATAAAGTCTCACTTAAATCGATTTTCTTTTATTCATAGAAAATAGTATAACTTCTTTGCACTAATAAATAAGATCTTTAAAAATATTTCAAGGGTTCACTCGAAAAAACACGTTATTTAAATTGTATCTTTTGAAATTTGAAATTAATCCCATTTAAATGCTACCCACACTATTAATCCAAATTTGATTTTTATTTGATTCTGATTGTATCACTGTCGTGAGTAATAATAATAATAATAATAATAATAATAATAATAGCAATAAGAATATTCATAATATTATTAATGATAATAATATTAATAGTATTAATAACAATAGTAATAATAACTCCTAGAAGACCTGGTAAACTATAAAACACAATATTGTAGGAATAACGTAACACGAAAATAGTCGCCACTCCGGTTGGGCTCCAATAGTGTTTCAGTAATATTTGTAGCAAGAGGTTGGCGGCATCATTTATCTCGTCATCGCACAACTAAATGAATCCACTTTTCAGCCAACCGGACCCGAAATCTCTCTTACTCCTCCTGTCTTGCTCGTCAACTAACGTCTGACTGAAACCAAGGCCAAGTATCAGAATCAAACTGGGAGAAGTCGACAGATACCGGTTCCGAAAATATATTTATGTTTTATTAGGGGAGTCAACGTATAAATTATATTATACACCTATGTATGTGTGAAGGGGGGCCCCGCTAAGGTGTGTGTGAGTGTGTTATTTCGTATAATCAGAGTTTTCGATAAGCCGAGGTAGTTTCTATCCCATAGACCTTGAATAATTGAGTAACTCGAATGACAAGGAATAAAATGTTAGAATAATTTACGTAGAATGGCAATTATAAGTTAAAGAATACGTATAAAAAAGCCACTACGCAATAAACAAGACAGACACACAATTTACGAGAGACTAGCGACTATACAAGATACAATGACTGTACAACGGACAAGGGTAGATGTATAATTTCCTAGACAATCCTTACGAAACATAAAATGTGTTACTACCTCTCAAATAATATAGATCCACGGATGATCGTGTTCTCGCAATCGTACCCACATGTGTGTAAGGAGAGAAATAAAAACATTTAAGGACAAAATTCACTCGAAGTGTCTTCGTTCAAATATTCGAACTCTTTCCTTCGCTCGGTGAGAGTAATGCCTTAGGCCTCGCGACCACCAATGTAGGTGTTCAAGCCTGGTATTTCTAACAGCATAGCTCACCACGTTAGACAGAGAGGACCTGTGTTGGCTGCCACCGCGATGTTTGTCCGTCTGGCCCATCCCACAGCGGCTCTGACGGACCAATCACGAGCCAGCATCGGACACACGTCGGAGTACCTGTGCATTGCATGCTCAACAACAGGGCATGACGGGATGAGAACAAATAAGACAATACATCCAGCGAGAGGATTTACCTTGGCGAACCTGAAATGGACCTAGTTTGTCACCGTAAGAGGCAGAACCTTATCCGACAGCTAGAAAAGTTAGGTACTAGATCTACTTTCACATATTCTTACGTCAGGTCATGTTATCTGTTGCTGTCACTCTTGATATACAGGTGAGGCCGAAACAATTGGACAATTAGTAGCTTGAAAAATATTGCTTTAATTGAAAAGTAAATAATCACTAGCTAAATGAAGGCAAACTTCATACTACACATTTTTCACTTTTTGAAGATAATGTCACTTTGGTGTTCTCCAAACAAGCAAACTTCAACATACATTGTTCATCATTTTCTTCAGCATAGAGTATCCGATTGTTTCCAACCCCCCTCACCCTTCTTCCCCCTTCTATATACTATCATTGATACTAATGATGGTAAAATGTTATCAATATTGAACACAAAAAATACGTTTCACACATTCGCATGAAAGATGAGTGGAAAACCAAGAAAAACCACCCTTAGTACACCCGGCTCGGATTTGAACCCAGTATTCCCCGCCATTGGAAAACCAGACTTTACTTTTAGTCCACGTGCCCGCCAATGTGGGCTAGATTATAAGTGGCAAAGGGCTAGTTTCACGGTCAGGCTGAGTACGCCTCAAGTGCAGTGCTATACTAAATACACCTGCTTTAATGTCCGCATGGTCTGAGGCGTCAATCTCGTGCTGGACTAGACTGACGATGACAGGGTGATCAAGGTTTGAATCCCGGTCAGATGTACCGAGTTTATTCCAAAATGGTTTTCCACTCTCCCTCCACGCAGATGCGGGTATACGTACTCTAAGTTCAACCTTCCTCATCCCTAACTTCTTGCGTAATTATTTAATATATATATATATATATATATTAAAAACCATTAGCACCGCGTTTTACCACCTGTTCGAGTTACAAGGTTATGTAGATATTAATTACGCAAGAAGTTAGGGATGAGGAAGGTTGAACTTAGAGTACGTGTACCCGCATCTGCGTGGAGGGAGAGTGGAAAACAATTTTGGAATAAACTCGGTACATCTCAGTACTTCATATATATATATATATGAAGTACGCCGTATATGGAATAGTGTCATAATATGAAATAGGGTATCTATAAAACTAAGGTTGGTAGCGTGGGGGAGATAGGTTGAATTTAAAGGGTGGCTATCCTGTAATCTAGCTTGTGAAGGTCAGTGATGCCGGTCGATCTTCCTATGCTCCACGCTTGTTTGGATTGTAAACGGTGCCTATTACTTTTTTGAAGGTTAGTACTATATTAATTATTTTGATTAGTCAAATACAGCATGTTACTAAGTTAGTTGTTTGAATATATATGCATGAATGTGTTTAAGACAGACACAACGTGTGTTAGGCTAATACTATGGCAAGTGCCTTAAAATGGAACAATATTCCATAATTAGACTACTTTTCTACTGCAGCAAAAATATTTTTGAAGCCATTAAAACATTATTTTTTTTAAATATATTCACTGTAATTATAAGTAAAAATGTGTGTTCAAGGTATTTTTATATTATTATTTTTATTTCAGGATAGTGCCAACTCCAAAAAAGAAGAGAGTTGAAAAGCTTCGAAAGAAATGGAGCCCTGAAGACATGAAGAATGCCATTGAAGTTATCAAAAGTGGATCCATGGGGTTCAAGGTGGCAGCGACACCTACGGTGTTCCAAGGACGACCCTATTTCACCTTTTAAAAAAAGATGCAATCCCTGCGGCAGCTGTTTCCACTAAATTAGGACGTCCACCTATGTTGTCAAGTGAGCTAGAATGTAAACTAGTTGAGTACATTAAGACCATGGAAATAAAATTGTTTGGATTGACTAGAGGAGACATAAAACTAATTGCCTATCAGTTAGCAAGGTCAAACAATCTGCCGAATCCATTTTATGAACAGAAAGACCGTGCTGGATGGAAGTGGCTTAGGTTGTTTCTTAAATGCCACCAAAATCTATCTCTCAGTAAACCAAATTAAACTTCTTTTGCAAGGACAAAAGGGTCCAATAAAGCGAATGTAGATTTTTTTTATTTGTTAGAATCCTTGTTTGAAATACACACGTATCCAGCTGATAGTATGTTCAATATAGACAAGACTGATCTTTCAATCGTCCAGTCCAAAATTTCTTCAGTGTTGGCACTCAAAGGGTGCAAACAAGTTGATGCAATGACATCAGCAGAAAGGGGCTCACTAGTTACTGCAATTGCCTGCATGAGTGCTGGGGGAATTTCATTCCTCCAGTTCTTATATTTCTGAGAAAAAACACGAGTCACCTCTTGATGAAAGGAGCACCACCTGGATCCCTTGCATTTTGTCATCCCAGTGGCTGGATACGAACAAATCTGTCTACCCAGTGGTTCCAGCACATTTTAGGAAAGGTAAAATTATCGGCTGATGATCCCGTGTTGCTTGTGTTAGATGGACACACAACACATACTCGAAATATTGAAGTTCTTGACCTGTCTAGGGAAAACCATGTGCAGATTATTTATCAGCCCCCACACTCCACCCACAAAATGCAACCGCTTGACAAAATCTTTATGGGACCTCTGAAGACGCATTAAAGTGAAGAGGTTAAAATGTTTGTGAGGAATAATGGAAGGCCATTATCCCCTTTTGACATTGCCGAGCTCTCTTGCAAAGTCTATTTGAAAGTTCACATGGGGTCGATCGCCGTGGGTTGTCAAGTCACTGGAATCTACCTACCAAACAGAAATGTATTTCAGTCATTTGATTTCTTGCCTCAGAAATAGAAGGGGCATATTAACTCCCTGTTAACCAGCCATCTGTGAGCCAGCCCTCTATCGACCATGCATTAGGTCTACGCTTAGGACTACTAAGTGATGAGGCTGACGATTAATTTATTGGTCCTGAACAGATATCACCTATCCCTAAAATTTCAGGTAAGGAAGGACCTCAGAGAGGTAGGCCAGTAGGAAAAGCTGCAATAGTCACATCATCTCCATTTAAAGCAGAGCTTGAGGAATCTTTTTTAAGCAAAGAGCCTAAAGGTTCCATAGTAGCGAAACGGAATCTACTACTGTAACCTAATTCCAGGTATCATCTTCTGATGAAAAACCACAGTGCAGCAAGAACTTGGATCAAAAGAAACAAGGAAAATAAAAAAAAAACTAAAAATATGACATCAGTAAAGACAGCAAACCTATGAAACAGGTAAAGATGAAAATACAAATAGTAAGACAAGAAACAACCTCAGATTCCTCTTCTGATGAGAATGTATTAATGAGCCTCCTTGGACTGACCAATCCAAGTGATGAAGACGCGGCTTATTTGTTTTGTGACGGAAAGTTTTCCAAAGACAAAAAAGGTCAAGAGTGGATCAAATGTGTTGTGTGCAAGGAATGGGCACATGTGGAATGCTCAGGATCTGAAGCAAACTACTTTGTATGTGATTTTTGCTAATAACATTTTGGTTATCTACTTAATTTTAAGTTTTAATTTTTAATTTTAGTTTATTTATCAAAATCTTTTATACGTTATATTCTAATACTGTTCAATTAATCAATAAGCATTGACATTTAACATAATCCATGTAAATTAATGAAGATCTTAGGTCTATAAAAAAAGACATTCCATATTTGAAACACTTTTTTTCCTATCAAAAATGCTTTTTCTTACATTTTTATTTTTATTGAATTAAAAAATAATAATTTAGCTATTGTTAATAGACTAAATAAGAATGCCATATTGAATATTTCGTTGTTAAATTAATTAAAATACATTTTCTACTAAGCAAAATGAAAACTGTATTCCATATTTGGCGTACTTCCTTTCTCTCTCATATATATATCAAATACAAGACAGTACCTACCTAGACCAAAATGGAATGGACCACTTTCACTTATGAAACTAGCTCATTCCATTATGGTCTTGGCAGGTATTGTACTAAGTTGACTTTGAAACTGGTCCTCGAGTAGTTTCTTTTAGTGATTTAGAGCTCACTAGCATCGGTAGTCAAACGGTATAAAGGTGTCACTCTTGTGATAATCCGGACTGCTAATGACGGGGAAGTCGGGGTTCGAATACCGGTGGCTGTATTTAAAGTGGTTTTCCCTGTTTTGTTTTCCGATCTTTTCCCGCGCAAATGACTATGCACTTCACTACCCCAAACATTTGATCGTAATCAGTATACAATATGCTTATAAGATGAAGTGGTAATGAGACGCAATGATAAAAGTATAGTTAAAACTGTTAAATTAGGATCGTTATTTTGCTTACAAATTATCCTATTTACATTCCAAGACGAATGAAGGTTATTTTATTTATTTGGCAACGTGAGTGGATGACCTTGCTGCCAAGTGCAAGACCGGTTCTGGTAGAGTAACAAGATGATGACATGTTTATAAATAATCAGCAGGCACGTAAATAATAGAAACAACTGTTTTAGGAAAATAAAGAGCAATTTAAAAAATACGCCGTATTGAACAATCTAAGTGTCCTACAGTTGTGGAATTCAACCCCTCATCACTTCTACTTAGCGTTTTACCCCGTGCCCGTGCGAACATATGAATATGTGGCGGGGAGTGGGGGAATCCCACACATGCCTCCTTCCCGGGTCACAAGACTGGGCATATTTCAACCGTAAGAATCCCAAGAGGGTTCGTTCACCTCAAGACAGATTGGACGGGTTTGTAAGCCAATAAACGCCACGCGGCCCGTAAGAGAGTCTGTGATCAAATAGGGCGAGAGTCCGACACCTTAGCTCAGTCGGTAGCGTGTCTTTGACTAAAGGTCCCGAGTCTGATCCCCGGCATGATAGATTTACATTAGTTTGCTGATATAATCAGTCTATTCAGAAAGTGTATATAAAATCACCTCAAATAGCATGCGGAACAACAATTTCAAGCCGGTTTCTGTTGTGATCACGGGAAAATGAGCAAATACAGTAGCCCTGAACTTTTTTTTTTTGTCAGCGCGTCTTACTATCCGTTCGGGTTATTCGTATATATACTAATTACGATAGTGTTTTAGGGATAAGGAAGGTTGAATTTAGAGGAAGTTTATCCGGATTTGCGTGCAGGAGGAGTGGGAAAAACATGTAGGAAAAAACAAGCCTCAGTCCACCTGACTGGATCTCCCCGTCATCGGCAGACTTGTCTATTGTGAGAGTAACAACTGAAGCGGGTCCTCGTCTTAATATCCGTCCGAGCTATTCTAATATTCACACTAATAGAATAAGGATGAAATAAGTACAGTTTAAGAGTAATGATACCCGCATTTGTGTGGATGTTAGATAGAAAACCACTTAAGAAATTATAAACTCAGTTACACCCCACCGGGATTTGAAACCCGACCTCCACTTCACCGGAAACAAAACCCGGATAAGATTATACTGTGGTATTTAACCGCTTTTCCTTCTGGTTTTGATTTTTCGTTTAATTTATATCAATTTTTCTTCCGAAAATCGTGACGGTCTATTTAGGGGGCGATTACACAGGATTATAATACCACGAATAAATAATTAAAGGTTAAGTTTATAATAATATAATTCTCTGCTTTGAGTTTTATGGCCCTTAACATCTAGTAGAGGCTCCTCTCCTACAAAAACCTGTTGTCCTTTACTTTTATCCCACGAGCAAGGATACATTTATAACTGGAAGCCATTAAGCAATAACATAAAATAAAAGCGCGCGTGTGTGTGTAGTCTCTGCCCGCCTCCCCTAAGGCGGTTCTCGTCCGGGATGGTCGCGGAGGGAGCGATTGATAATAATGAATAAAAACTGGTTTTAAAAGATTTTATTGGGGGGAAAAAGGTACTAGCAAGAGTCATATTATGACAAATGAATAGCTTAATGTGATGGAAGTCATGTTTAAAACAAGAGGTAAGTTTGAAGTGAGACCGTCATGTCAGCAACCGGTATGAATGTAAGTAGGACCTGGGTCGATACCCGGGAGGCCCGCTCCAGCCTTGCCATGGTGGCCTCGCTACACGGTTTCTATGTAAGTCAGTTAACTACACTTGGGTCGTGATCCTCTCAGTTAGTTCAATAGATCTGGCCTCCGCCACTAATTTCTAACGCGTATAAGACATTGAACTTCTACTGATGAGTCTCTTACGGTTGAGTCAAACGAGTTAGACATAAGAAGTCTATTGTATATTTAATCACTAGTAGGAGGGAACCTATTTATTACCCCTTAACATACTAGTTCATGATAAATCAACAGTAAATGCGTATTTTTAGAGTTGCAAATATTATCGTTTTAACACGTGCGGCAAAAAGTTTTCTCGGCACTGAATGATTTAACATTTTGTTTATGTTATCTTGAATTATTGTTATTGTTTCGATATTGAATGTTGTTGCTACTGACTGTAGGTTGTCTACTTCGACAGTATTTACAATACAAATTGCGATCGAGAGTTAAGTCATAAGCAAATACTTCTGGGGTGGTTACAATATAATATACACGCAGGGTGTGTGTGTTTATATATATATATATACAGGGTGTGTGTGTTTATATATATATATATATATATATATATATATATATATATAGGGTGTGTGTTTATATATATATATACAGGGTGAGTGTGTTTATAAATATATATATATATATAGAGGGTGAGTGTGTTTATAAATATATATATATATATAGGGTGAGTGTGTTTATAAATATATATATATATATATATATACAGGGTGAGTGTGTTTATATAAATATATATATATATATATACAGGGTGTGTGTGTGTTTATAAATATATATACAGGGTGAGTGTGTTTATAAATATATATACAGGGTGAGTGTGTTTATAAATATATATACAGGGTGAGTGTGTTTATATGTATATATATGTATATATATGTATATATATATATATATATACACAGGCTGATTTGAAACTCTCTTTACAATGCCCGCAGACGTCAATCTTTGGTGCTAAAGGCATCAAATCGCTGAAACAAAATTTGCCGCTGTCATTCGTATGTGTAACTCTGGGCATTTAACATATTCTGAGATGAGTGACATGCATCTAGCACATGGGGCTATGGACTCTGGAAATGTACAGCAATCAATGCGTCGACGCTGTCAGACATACATTGTTGTTTGCGGTCGTTCATTTGAGCAACTGAGCTTTAGGACTGCTGTGAATAAAAAAGTTATTCACACTTTCCGCCTTTCATTGGTGTACAAACAGCGCCTTCTAGCACCTAAGGGTGACGTCTGTGGACATACCTACATTCAGCAACAAAAAAAGTTTGTTTTAGTGTTCCCTATCTCTCATTAAATTTTTGCCAAGAGTTTCGAAACACCCTATATATATATGCCTATATATAGGCATATATATATATATGCCTATATCAACATAAAGCCCTAGAAACTTGTATTTAATAAAGTGAAATCATTTACATAATGATAACTTATTCGTATTTATAATTATAAATGTATAAAGCTGATTGTGCTAGGATATTTTCGCTAAAAAACATTTATTGTATTACCCTATAGGCCCAACCCACTCTCATACATTTGCGAGTAACTGTCATTATCTTTGGTATTCAATAGATTTATGTTTAGTGGGAGTGGACTAAGCTTAAATTGAAGTTGATTTGATTTCAGTAATTATTGTTTAGTTTTATTAGTATTATTTTCCCAACGTAAAACAATTTAATATTTGTGCTATTACGTTAGTCCAACGTATAAAAAAGTTATGTGATGCTTGCAGTTAAGTAATAGCTGTTATCTCTGTAGTAAATCGCTCCCTACAAACAATGTTGGAGGAAAACCAGACACTATTGCAAATCAATGTTACCCATAGAGGGGGTAGTAAGACGTCTTAGAAAAAAACTTCCCATATAAATTGTGTGTGTGTTACTACTACCCGTTCAAACCACCTACATATAATGGGCTAGGAATGTGAAAGGTTTAATTTACAGCAAATGTATATGCATTTGCGTGGAGAGTGTAGGGATACTATCTAGAAAAAAACACCGTCAGTACACCTGACCATGATTCGAACTCCGATCTCCCCGTTATCGGCAGTTCCAATCTTTACTTTACATTCATTACTGTTTCCAGCCTGTGGCCTGGGTCACTTTTTTATTCAAGCCATATATTTTCCACTACCGGGTTTCTAGGCCTGTCATAGTTCGTGTGCCTTATAATCTAACTTAAGACTAGGACAGGCACAACATCCAGTCCCCGACCCTTAATTCATCACTGTGAAAGGCTAAACCCACATTTCACCAAAGATTTTTTCGGCCATGTCGAGAATCGAACCCAAGTTCAGTGGATAGACGACTGAGCTAAGGTGTCGGATTATGTAAAAACCCTGCCTGTATCAGGAATTTGTAATGTAATTGATTTGCCCCTGAAAAGTATGTGAAAGCATTGACAATAATATCATCCTAATTTTATAAACATATCTTATTTCATTTAAATTTATGTAATATATTAAATGGCGCTTAAAGCACTTCTTCTTCTAAGAAGGCAAAAGCCACTGAACAGTGACGTCACGCACGTGACATTAGTAAAGTCAGGTTGACAATATATATTTTTCAAATAATAACTTCCTTTTCTAGAAGGTTCGAAGAGAGATTTTAAAATGTAACTTGAGTCATTTTCCGGCCCTCGAAGCTTCTAGTAAGACCGAGATGTTTTTGTTCTTGTATTTTGTTTTTCTAAACTAAACCTTCTCGAAGCTTCCATGAGCAAAGAATATATACAAAGTATGGTGCAACGTAAAGGCAGTAGGAGTTGGGAGTTGGCAGTGGTCAGTAGGAGTTGGGAGTTGGGAGAGAACTCACTTGGCGTCTAGCAACACCTGTCCGCGCTAGCCCGCGTATAGTTCGACATGATCTATTTTCGCATTAATTTAACTGATTCAGCAATAAAAAACATGTCAAAATGAAAAGTGTATTAATTCTTCAATAGGCGCCCATCGCGGTAACGAAAATCCAGAACGTTACAAATTGAACCTGGGGCCTGGTAAGCAGAAGATCTACTTACTCAGCCAAGAGGGCGGACCACTTCTTTCAATTGTAAGTGACGCTTTTATATAAGAGTGTGTTGAAGTCACTTGCATAAATTTGCATTTCATTTATCGAAGGTATTCAACGTGCCCTTTCCGAGTCGACTGACTATATCAACACACGACTTATAAACGAACTTGAACCAAACAAACCCAACACCCAAACCCCCGGCCGTGTATTCATCACTGTGAAAAGAAAAACCCACATTTTACCAATGATACATTTTTCGGCCATACCGGAAGTCGAGCTCAGGACCATTATCACAGTGGATAGACATGCTACCGACTGAGCTAAGGTGTCTGACAGATAACTTCCATATTATTAATGATAAATTCGTGTCCGTAAGCCGTGGTCTCTAGGCTCTTTGTTGTTGTTTAAAAGAGAAAACAACTGTTAACATATGTAAGTGCTGCCCAAAAGTTCACACATTTGATGAGAAAATTTAACTTATTTAAAAAAAATCAAACTTTGATGACTAAAGAGTTAAAATTTGGAACACCCAGATAACTCTTCTTAGTATTTAACCCCAAATAATGATCACTTTACAAATGTCATAACCTTAAGTGGTGTGTTTCTATAACGTTTATGAAAAGAAGAATAGGGCCTCATTGTGTGTTGGTTCATCAAAAGTTCCCCTGGCCACACAGAATGGGTTGGGCAAAATATTTAATATACCTATTTTAGACCATAGACCACCGAAGTGGGTCATGAAGAACATTGTCGCCCAAAAATTCTCATTTTTTTAAAAGTGTATGTTAATTTTAAACCGATTGTAATGTTTGTACTTTTTAACACCTTCCCCCCTCCCCCTTTAACCCTCGCCAAGATCCTCTATAAATTATGCCAATATTCAATCCTCACCTAGAAGATGCCGGTTCTTTCCATGGACGTCAGATTTCCAGGCTCTCTTATTTGTTGCGGTTCTTACACGTATTTATATCCCTCCCTTGAAAAGAATAAACGCGACATATTCTGTTGTCCGTTAGACAATACGTGACGAGGCGTGGACATCTCTGTTCGGGTAGTGAGTTTAGACAAACAATGGGTGAATAAATCAGTCTAATTGGTCGTGTGATTGAGTATCCTTTTCTGTACGACATTCTGCTTGACTGATAACTGTTTAATATGCCAATTTCCTCAAAACTCCCTACTCCGGATTGAAACTTGACGATTGCCCATTGGTTCGTTTCTCGACTGCATCGTTTAGATAACTGGTCTTGTGGTATAGTGGTTAGAGTTCCTGGCTGCTGACGTAGAGGTCACGGATTTGATTCCCGGCTGATACCGGGAAATATTTCTCTATATGGGAATAACTACGGTGGTCACCAGGGTTTGGTTAATAAGCCTTAATTTAGGTTAAGATCTTCATTAGCTCCACCCCGTCATATTCACTGTCATCGTTCTTGCATCTCCTCGGGACACAGAAAGAGTACACGATTAGTGCATTCGGGCGTCTCCTAGGCATTAGTACTGGATATTGTTTCTGCAAACTGGGCTACAGTTTGATCCAGCCCAGACACACTATTATTACTATCGCTTAGTTATTGAACGCGAAAGAGGTTAGGGAGGCCGTCTATAACACTGCTGAGAGGTTTTTTTTAAGATATCCAGAAATTCCGAGTTAATTAATATGTTTCAAAATCTCTTACACGCCATAGTGAAGTTGGAAAGTTATCGTTTTTCGATATATATAAAGCGTTTTATTTGAAGTCAAATAATTTAGAAGAAAAATAAAATAATTGAAAGTTAAATCAGCTCATTTTCAAGGACGTTTCAGGTGAAATGCTGCAGTTCTGAGATCAAAGTATTATTATTATTATTATTATTAGCACAGCGTCTTACTACCCGTTTGGGTTATACACACTTACGCTAATGTGTAATGGTAGGGTGATTGTGAGATGAAATGAAGGACCTACAGTTTAATGTGGAATCCGAACCATGGTGGTGGCCTGGCATTCCCCACATTCACAAGATGTCTTGTCAGAGGTGTAGGAAGGGTTTGGAAATCAGATAAATCTGTGCCGGGACCGAGGATTGAACCCCGGTCGCCAGCACAGAAGTCTGACACCTTACCCCTAGACCGCCAGGTCACCCGAGATCAAAGTAAATGACCATAAAAATATATCCAACCTCCCTCAGTCAATATATTTTTCATTTGAGCTATTTAACGTGCACTTTCCAAACCGATTGATTATATCACCACACGAATTGTCCCTTAATTCATCACTGTGAAATGGGAAAAACACATTTCACCAATAATACACTTTCCGGCCGAGCCGGGATCCTTAGTTCAATACGGAGAAAATATATCTAATTAGGTAAAAGGTGTTGGACCATCAAATAAATAAAAGTTATGTTTTAAAAACAGTGTCACAACATAATATTGTAAGATAGTCGAGGACTGTTTTAAGAGATTTAAGAAACCCGCAGAACAGCCATTTACCTTAAATCAATAGCTCAGTGTGAAGACATTTTCCTTCAAGTAGGCGACGCCCTTAATCTCGTGAGTTTGGATATGCTGCAACTTTTCTAGATGGAGGAATAAGATATCACACGACTTGTCACAGTAAATGTGTGTGTTTGAAACTCTGTCCTTACCCCTCACCCTCTTGAGCATGTTTATTTATGTCGTACAGTTTAAATATTGCCATTAATTCTCCCGTGGTTGACAATCACCAATATATTTTTACAGCTTTAAAAGGAAACATAGTTTCGAAGAATACATCCGAAAAAACCTCTGGTGGTATTAAACTACGCTCCATGTTACCTAATAAATCAAGCGCGTCTTATAACCACACGGAACGGTGACCTGGTGGTCTAGGGGTAAGGTGTCAGACTTCTGTGTTGGCGGCCGGGGTTCAATCCTCGGTCCCGGCACAGATTTATCTGATTACCAAACCCTTCCTACACCTCTGACAAGAAATCTTGTGAATGTGTGGAATGCCAGGCCTCCACCATGGTTCGGATTCCACGTTAATCTGTAGGTCCTTCATTTCATCTCACAATCACCCTACCATTACACACAAGCGTAAGTGCGTATAATACGAACGGGTAGTAAGACGTGGTGCTAATAATAATAATAATAATAATATAACCACATGGGGTGGGGGGTTAAAAATTGCATCAACCATCTACTTCTCCTTTGACTGCCTATTGACATTAATTGTTCGCTCTGTCAGAATTACTTTGTTTTCACTGTTTCACACCTTTCGACGAGGTTAATCATATCTCCAGAAAACGAGGAATATAAAAGTGTAACGGATTTTGTTTAGTAGGATACAGTGAAGGTTGCGACACCGCCGGTTTATTATGTGAATTTAAATATTATCTGCATTATCTTACATTCATCACTGTTTCCAGCCTATGGTTTGGGTCAGTTCTTTATTAAAACCATATATTTTCCCCTACCGGCTTGCTAGGCCTGGCGGAGCTTCATATGTCTTATAATCCAACTTAAGACTAGTACAGGCACAACATCCAATCCCTGGCCGTCAATTTATCATTGTGAAAGGGTTAACCTATATTTCAACAATGATCAATATTTCGGCACGTTGGGAATCGAACCTGGGACCCTTAGCTCAGTAGGCAGAAACGCTACCGACTAAACTAAGGTGTCGTATTTATTTGAATTAGTATGTCACTAAATTGAAGTTGTTGGATTATTTTATGTTAGGTTCTGAATTGGGTTTCCTGCTGATATACTACTTTTTGTAACAATAACAATTTGATTGATAAAACTATTTGATTCGCTTACTAAAATTACTTTTAATAATAATATTTATTTGATTGATAAACTTATTGGCTCATTTACTAAACCACTTTCTACTCATATAGTAGATCGCGCTAAAATCATGTTATGTTCAAAACTTTTTATACGGGAAAAACTCTACAGAATTATGCCTCATTCGACTTTCTGGTTAAAGGTTTACTCGTCAAAGATTATCAACTTTACATTGATTTTGATATTTCGGTTCTTAATTTTAAGCAAAACGTATATTTTCCCCTCCACAACTATGACTAAAATTTTGAAACCATCCTATCCCAGCTCTGTGTCTGTCTCAACTCTTATTAGTTTTTTTTTAAAGTGGAACAAATTTTAATTCACTAGCAAATTTAAAAAAGATACAAACTTGACTATTTTATTTACCAATAAACAATCAAATCATTATTTTCATGATGGCTTGAACAAATAATGACTGTGCAGATGAGCCCCTGCGCACACATAATAAAAGTAGGCCTGTTCGAAATACTGAGCTTCGAGAAATTGGATGTTCCCGAAACTGGGGCGGTAAAAATCATTTCCCGGGATTTTTTGGGAGAAATTAATAAACTATCTATCAACTTAATCAGAGTTTTTGTCTCTTTTCCCGACCCTAGTTGGGATCAAATTGCGCTAAGCTTCAATTTTTATCATCAAATTGCTTTTATAATTTTATTGGAATGAATGGGAAGGCTAAACCCGCATTTAAGTACTACCTAATTTAACTCACAGCGTAGCCTCAACAGCAAAAAAAAAGGTGACCTGGTGATCTAGGGGTAAGATGTCAGTCAGACTTCTGTGCTGGGGGTCCGGGGTTCAATCCTCGGTCGCGGCACAGATCTATCTGATTTCTGCCAAACCCTTCCTTCACCTATGACAAGACGTGTATTAATCACAGCTTGTGAATGTGTGGAATGCCAGGCCTCCACCGTGGTTCGGATTCCACGTTAAACTGTAGGTCCATCCATTTCATCTCACAATCACCCTACCATAACACATTAGCGTAAGTGCGTATAACCCGAACTGGTAGTAAGACGCGGTGCTAATAATAATAATATTGCTAACAGTGAGTCTTGTTCCTAGTCTGTATCAGGCTGAATGAATATTTTGTTCACGAGCGTGAAGTTGAGCTAGCTTTTTTCGGTCAAGATGATGACGAAAGCAGAGCCGGTAAAGAGTTAAACAGGTTGTTAAAGAGAAGACGGGTGGTTTAAGGTGGCAGGAGGGAGAGGGGGTATCGAGAAATGAAATCAGCACAGCGCCGTTGGGGCGCGTGGGACCTCGTCACTCGAAAGGACCCGAACAATGTTGTAATCAAATGTTTAGGAAGAACATTGAGACAAAGACAGAAAGAGGGAGAGAAAATTAGAGACAAGCACGGGGAGACAGAAGTCACAAAAAGAGATTGAAAGGGGGAGGAGAAAAGGCACCGTACACAAACCTCCGTTGGGTTTTTTTCATCCCCTCTCCCGACCCCCCTTGGTTTCCACCTCCTAGTGAAGAGTTAGAGGAAAAGTTTTACCCTGACTTCAGTCTTTCACTCGTCTTCCTTCCCCTTTTCGTCCCGACAAAAGTCTGTCTGTTTATTCTAATTTATCATTCTTCATCATCGCTGTTTTGGATGGAAGACAATAGAGCCGTGCGTTTTCCCAGTCGACAATTCTGATGGCAGCAGTGATATCTAGGGCTTTCTATATACACTTTGGGGAAGTTCCTTTTCAAAAACTTTCTTAATGAACATTTTACTCGCGTATTTTTTTTCTTTCTCTCTCCAGATTGTTTTAATTTATTTATTTTATTTATGTTTGCTAAGAAAAATGTTTCTCTTAGCATTAAATTTAACGAAGTTGTCTACTTCGTGAATTCGAAGCCATTTTGCAAATCTGGTTGGATCTTAATTTGCTGCACCTAAGCACTCAAAAGCACCATCACACTAAAAGCCCGGTCTACATGTAACGTCTTATCGTACGTTTTGCTCAGTCAAAAGGTTTCGTGTATACAAAGAAACAAACGGACGTTTTGTCTGAACTGAATGAAGACGGACAATCGCCCAGAAAACTGACCGGCTGGAGCATTGTTTTCCGGCAAAACGTCAGTCATATCGGTACTTGTAGATGGACGTTTTGTCTGAACTGAATGAAGACGGACGATCGCCCAGAAAACTGACCGGCTGGAGCATTGTTTTCCGGCAAAACGCCAGTCATATCTGTACTTGTAGACGCACTTCTGTCTTTCCCTTCAGTCTTGTATTGTCTCTCAACTAGTGTGGAAAGAATATTGTTTTTTTTTTCCTTCTTCTAAATAGTTTTTAGACTTTGAAGATGTCAGACTTAAGGCAATGGACAGGTGAGTTTTTTTAGTGAATTCATTGAGTTATATCGCAGTTATCCTTGCTAATGGTAAATTAAGTCAAAGGAATATAGAGATCGAGACAAAAATCAAGCTTATGCCGTTTTGGTCAATAAATGTCGGGAAAAGGAACATAGAGCTACAAAGGATACGGTTGCTAAAAAAACAACTATTTCCATTCAGTTTTTCGTAAAGAGTTACTAAAAGTTAAGACGTCAGCTCGTTCGAAATGACTATCAGAAATGACCCTACATGACAATAAATAAACTCACAGGCAATTACCATGAGTACGATGCTGTGGGTGTTTTAATGCTTGAAATAGTAGGAACCACTTTGTTCTGGTGGTACGATTCTCACGCGTTTCCCATATACAGCAATGAGGGAATGAGGGAACTGCCACTTTCTTTCAAACCCATCGGCAATATCAATCCAACTTTTTTCAGCCGTTGGAAACTAAAACAAATGAGGAAAAATAAAATGGATCTAATATCATCACAGAATTAAAAATATATCATTGATAATTAAAAAAATGTATACTTTTAAAATTTTATCCATAATATTTTCACCCCAATATAATCTCTAATCTTGTTTTTTAAAGAGGGAAGAGGAACTAATGAGTTATGGAGAGGAACACTCATTAGAGACAATCTCGCACCCTGCGACTCCGACACCAAGGGAAGCAAGAAAACCTACTAGAGTGCCAAGGGATAGCTCATCTTCCCCTGCACCCAGATCACCCATAGTAAGAAAGAGGAAACAA
>CABFVZ010000361.1:0-14351 GCA_902151445.1 Timema monikensis
AACGTCATTGAAACGTAATTAGCATAGTCTCATACGTCAAATTATGAATAATTATCGAGGGAACATACCCCAGCAAATACTACTTATACACTACTATGAAAAGGTTTACGATGTTCGGTGAAAGTATATACACTACTATGAAAAGGTTTACGATGTTCGGTGAAAGTATATACACTACTATCAAAGAGTTAACGATGTTCGGTGAAGGTATATACACTACTATCAAAGAGTTTACGATGTTCGGTGAAAGTATATACACTACTATCAAAGAGTTAACGATGTTCGGTGAAGGTATATACACTTCTATGAAAGAGTTTACGATGTTTGGGGAAAGTATATACACTACTATGAAAAGGTTTACGATGTTCGGTGAAAGTATATACACTACTATGAAAGAGTTTACGATGTTTGGGGAAAGTATATACACTACTATGAAAGAGTTTACGATGTTCGGTGAAAGTATATACACTTCTATGAAAGAGTTTACGATGTTTGGGGAAAGTATATACACTACTATGAAAAGGTTTACGATGTTCGGTGAAAGTATATACACTACTATGAAAGAGTTTACGATGTTCGGTGAAAGTATATACACTACTATGAAAGAGTTTACGATGTTTGGTAAAAGTATATACACTACTATGAAAGAGTTTACGATGTTCGGTGAAAGTATATAAACTACTATGAAAGAGTTTACGATGTTATAAACAAGTTTTGAGTTGTAGATTTTCACAAAAATCTAACGTTCTGGACTTAGGCTAGGTTTTACTAATACCGTATCCTTATGATTTAGACAAGCAAAAACAAAGTGACTTAGACGATTTTTCACCTAGGTACGACTCATTATTCTTGATATATAAATAAGGACGTCTTGGAGAACAAGCATGTGTTCTATTTACAGGCTTGTTTAACCCGAGATGCCAAATAGTAAGTTTGTGTCTGGAGGTTTAAATTACTAGACGGTATATTGTGTTCTATGAAGTCTGTTATAGCTTCCAAACATTAGGTGTCGGTAATGCTTCCTAGCATTAGGTGTCGGTAATGCTTCCAAACAACCCGTCTAAGTAGGATTAGTTGAAGATACTTGCGAGAATGGGAATCAGGGTGAAGTATACAGTCTGATTTTAATAGGAAGCACCTTATCTCTCCGCTAGATAAAAACCCCACTAGAGTTAAGTTCATATATTCATACGTCAAACCATGTGATCTGTAGCTGTCACGTTCGATATATATTATCATCACCTAAAAAATAACAATGAATAGGCCTATATGTTAGTTTTTTTATCACTGTATCTTACTACCTATTCAGATTATACCTGATAAATTACTCTAATGTAATAGTAATTAAGAAGGAACGATTTTAGAGGTATTATACCCTAATTTACATGGAAGGAGTATGGGAAACCATTTAGGATGAACCAGCATTCGTAGACCCATCTGGTATCTGAACCCCAATCTTCCCATCATCGGCAGTTTGGTTATCGAGAGTGATGCCTTAGACCATGCGCTCATCGAAGCGGGTTGTACTTGCAATTCATCCCCATGTGTTTGAACAAATTATCTTTAATGCACTTACACCTGCATTGGTGGTCTACGGTTTAAGGAGTCAGGATAGCAATCGATTGGATCAATAGTGACGGGAAGGTCGTCAGTTCAAATCTCGGTGTAAAAACTGTTTGTTTCGTGAAATGAAAAAGTTTAATTCTTATATTATTTTGGTCGATTATATTATTAAGAAGAAATAAGTTTCAAATAATATTTTGAGACTAATGTTATGAAAAATAAAATTTGATTGGTCAAGAATCTTAATTTTATTCTGTAATACTTCTTTTATTTTTACATACATTCTTATTCCATGATTTTGTCGACGGCCTACAGCAGAGTATAAATAGTAAATTGTATAAATCTTACGTAAACATTTGATTAGTAATAATCAATCAAAACAAAAGACATTCCTAGTTGAATTATGTTCTTGTTATAGTTTCCTTTCAAGGTCATGAGAAAATATTTCGCTTAAAATTATGTTATAGTGGAGAGGGCTCCAAAATGAAAGTTCACCCGGACACCAAATTTTACTCTAAACGGCTCTGCTTACGTTGCAGATTTTTAATTATGAATTTATGTTTTGATTTTTGTGTGGGAAACACACGTGTATTCTTTTCAAATACCTCCAACGTCTACAAACATTAAGCAAGTTGTAGTTTTCCTGATATTATTTTCCTGTGAAATATTATCTCATTAATTTTGTGAAGATGTGAACGTAAACTGGAGAGACGAACACTTGTGAGGTTTGTCGTAAATAACATTCATAGTGGGTTTTCAAGCCAATTATTTCAACAATACGTTTTAAAACTGTTGAGGGTTTGAAAACGTTTCGGCGAACACATTTGAGTTTTGATGAGCTTCAATCAAACCAAACATTTCAAAGTAGGACATAATATAAGTGTTGGATCCCTCAGTAAAAAATGTGTGAAATAATGCCTAAGTAATCATTTTAATGATGCAATTATCGATGGAAAGCTAATGTGATTAAGTGATTAGGAAGGTTATAACTAGAAGAATTGTATACGCATTTGCGAAGGGAGTGGAAAACAACGAGGGAAAACCACTCTCAGTACATCTGACTTGGATTCGAACCCCGATATTCATATACCAGCAGTTCAGTTTAGTGAGAAAGTGACAGCTTAGGTATTAGACCAACCAATTATCGATGTGGGTTATTGTTTATTTAAATTATAACATTCCTCGATAAAACAAACAAAATAATTCGAAAATAGAAATACAAAATATCATTACTTTTTCCATACGCTCTTTGAACTGAGGATACTTTCAATATTATAACTGTCGATATATGAAAAACATATAAATTTAATAACGGAATCAAGTTAAAGGTTGGTTTGAGGGTCGAGAGCGTGCCTTATCCGATATAGAACTGGCGGTCAAATGCTCCGATGGACTCGAAAGAGCTTTTCTACTCATGTTCCGTCTCCATGGTGACCCGGCAACCAACAGGTCAGAGAGCTATTTCAGGATTCAAGTCGGACGTTTGCCCTAAACTTGTGGTGGTAGTTGAGTCTTGGTTCTAGACAACAGTCTGGAGGTGTAAACCACACAAGACTACACCCAATATCATTGCTGAAGAAACTGTGGCTCCTATGGAGAAAAGCATTATCTTCACTCTCTCTCAGTTATCTTATTGCCAAATATCCTCGCTCTCAGTTATGTTGAAAGGTGGTGTGCTGGGGTTACTGGCAACCTAGACTGACCAGTGTTGCGAAACTTTTATTAAATTCGAGGAGAGATTGACCACACAAACACGAAGGAATGACAACGCTGTTTCCCAATAGTAACCACGCAGGATGATATACAGTGTAGCTTTCTATGTTGCTCTTTTATAAAAATATAATTATTATCGGGTGTTGAATATATAAATAATTAAGTAAGACATCCTGTCAGGTATTTGAAGCGTGGTCGTCTTTGTCTCCTCCTTGTCGATGAGTCAGTCAAATACGATAACAGCCCACTTGAGTGGAAGAACGTTCTAAGACGTCACTCTCACAATAGACTTGACTTTCCATAGTAAGGAGGTCGGGGTGCAAATCCCATCCAGGTGCTGGCTCCCTTCTTCATCCCTACCCCAATAAGTGTAATTTATATTTATGTGCTTATAGTGAGAGCCACTTTCACGTTGAGCAAGATTAGGAAACCATTTGGTAAAATTCAGCCATTGTACACCCACGAGGGATTCGAATATCGACTCTCAACATCACTTTCAAATTATACTATATGAATCTGAAATTTATACCATGTGTCCAATGGTGAGGGTAAGATAACATACTATTCTATTTTATGGTTGTGGTTATACATTTTAAGGATTATTGGGGAAAAAGTAATAAACGACTCTAGAACATTATATTTTTTTGAATTCCTGACTAAGATAAATAGTTTGTTCCTGTTTTTCTGGTCAAATAAATTTGAGTTATGGAGCGATTCGTATGCAAGGGCAATCTAGGTCTGGAGCATACCACAAGTTTAATTACAAGAAATCATTGGTTTGAGAGACTTTAGGGGGGAAAGGTTGGAGAATTTAATAATAATTAAAGTCTTCAACTTAATTCAATGGTACATTCAGCTGGATCCCCGTGTTCAACTTGATTGGTTTTATACACGCATTCAACACAGCAAGGGGAGCATTTAATTTATTCCTCAGAGGCAAAATGAGCTATATTTGAATTTGGTAGGAAAGTCTTTTTTAGAAAATACAAAATATTAAATTTTACCGGTTGTTCGCTTTGGTTGTCAAACATGGTTTCTTTCTTTACATGACGAAAGAAAATTTAGAGTGATTGAAAACAAGGTTCTTAGGAAAATATTTGGTCCATAATGGAATGAAAATACTGGATAGTGGAGGAGATTACATAATAGTGAATTACAAATCCTGTATTCATTACAAAATATGGTTAGGATAGTCAAGTCTCATAGATTACTGTGGGCAGAGCATGGAGCGTGAAGGGGATAAACTAGAACCGTGTTAAGGGCACTGACTGGCAAACCCTATGGGAAGAGACCATTGGGAAGAACTAGACACAGATGGGAAGATAACATTAGAATGGACCTGAAATAGATGGGGTGTAATGAGGTGGACTGGATAGAACTAGCTCAAGATATGGATAGGATGTAGTGAGGTGATCTGGATAGAACTAGCTCAATATAGGGATAGTGTGTAATAAGGGTGACTGGATAGCACTATCTCAATATAGGGATAGGGTGTAATGAGGGGGACTGGATATAACTAGCTTAATATAGGGATAGGGTGTAAGGAGGGGGCCTGGATAGAACTAGCTCAAGATAAGGATAGGATGTAATGAGGTAGATTGTATAGAACTAGCTCAAGATAGGGATAGGTGGCGTACTTTTTTAAGTCCGACAGTGAACTTTCGAGCTCCTAATGTTGATACTAAGTGATTTTATAATTTTCAATAAATATAAAGAATATTTTAAACCAATTTTAGTGTCATTATATTTACCTTTTGTATGTTCATAATTAATCTAAATTATTTAAAAAAATATTTTTATCATTCTTAAAATTTGTATCACATTAATTAATTTTAATTATAAATATATATTGTAAATATTATATTATATATTATAAATATTTACATCATATTATATAGATATTTAATTATAAAAATAATTATTCTCTAAATTGTGTGGCGTGACATTTGACATTGTATTAATTACCAACCTGCGATTCTAATTTTATAATTTATATACTTTTAATTGGATTGGTTTTCTGAACCTTGTACCAATTATTTTTAATCATTTTGTCACTAAAAATTACTTCTTTCTTGTTTATACCAATATGTTTTATAAATTGAAGTATGTTTTGCGGTCAAAATTTATAAATTTATACTTTATTATTATTGTTATTTTATGGTTACGAGTATTGATATTATCCATCAAAAGTGACAGTTTCAGATCACATGCCTTGATGCATGAATATATTAAATTAGTTTTAGTACTTTTGTAGCTATGTCCTTCATACCAGAATACTTCAATACGTTTTTTTTTGTGACTACTGATATTTGTTTATCTTACAGCGACATTGAGAAGGTAGTATCTAGCGTGTTGGACTAGACTGCCGAAACCGGGGAGATCGAGGTTCGATCCCAGTCGATTGCACTGAAGGTGTTTTTTTCCTAAATTTCTTTCCACTCCCCCTCCACATAAATGCGGGTGCACCTCCTTTAAATTAAGCCCTCTTAATCTCTAACCTATTAATGTATTTAGTAATTAGGCGTATAACCCGAACAGGTAGTAATACGCGGTGGTAAAAAAATGTAGTTTCCGTCACACCCACGATTCAAAGCTTTGAGCTACCCGTATTAGTGGGCATACGGGCTAAAGATCAGGTTCACCAGGTGTGGGGAGCTCACTAACGTAACTAAAATGCGTATAGTCCGATTGGGTAGTAGGCTATATTTGTGAAAATAAGGTTTAATTTACCAACCTTAGAAGGAAAAACACAGAAATTGTATTGTATAGTGGTTGGTTTTACAAACTTTAATATAGCACCAATTGTATTTAAATATAAATACATTAAATATATATATGTATATAATAAATGTTAGCCAAGTAACAGCTGATGCTATTTCGTTTTCAAGCCACTTTGAATTAAAAAAGTAGCACTTTAATCTTTTGTCAACACAACATAACTAATGAAAAATTTAATATTTAGTATTTTAGCACCGCGTCTTACTACCCGTTTGGGTTCTACCCCTATGTACTAGCTACACTAATGTGTTAGGGATTAGGAAATTTAAATTCTTAAGAAGTGTACTCGCATTTGCGTGGCGGGAGCGTGGAAAGCCATTTTGAAAAATAAACACTCTCAGTAAACGAGACTGAGATTCGAACCGAAGCGTGTTTTTAATATTAGTTATCACCAATTTAGTACCCAGGGTGGACCAACTATTAGGAAAATAGAAGATTATGAGGGCAAATGGACATTAGGTTAAGTGCTAAATCTAGTTCATGTTAGTGTTAGTAAATGGATAAAGTAAATAGAATGGAAGATGAGTTAAGAGAGGGTAATCACGCCCCAATTTTTGTAAATAGGCATTGGGGTTAGACTCAGGATAATAAATAATAAAAAAATATCACCAACCGTTATAAATTGTTTATTTTATTCCAAACGAAGATGAGCGATCGTAGTAGTGGATCGCATGTAAAGTTAAATAATACATTTATTTTTACACTTACAGTGTTACAGTCCCTCATGATAAGCAGAAAGTTATCCAGATCCAAGATAACTATTATTATTTTGTTCCGATTCTTCCTTTTAATGATGGATCAGATAATGAATGGCGCACAACACTGGTTATTATCAGAAGGGTATCTCGCGTGCTATACAGCCATTCATAACAACCAGGGTTCAAACCCACTTAAAGGGTGCGTTTGTGTGGGAAACATGTACCACATGCATTTTAATTCTACTGCGATGACTTAACATGGTATTTAAAATAATATTTCGATTTTTAATTTATTGCAACCCCTCAAAGAGAGGAATCATTGTCATCGTAAATTTAAAAAAAAAAATTGATATTTTGATGTATGTCGATATTTTATGACCCCCTGGACACCCAAATAGTTTTTTAGGCGATCTTTTATGTCTGTAGTTCACCCCCAGACCCCAAACCCGATTTTCTAAAGTTACTCAAAGACACTTTTGGAGTATTATATTTATAACCTTAAAATTAAAGGTAGCTTATTAAGGTCGAAATGATAAAAAAAAAGAGTGATTTTCTCAAAATTGATTAATGATTTTGATTAAAATTAGTATCTAGACACTGTTTAACATTACAAACAAAATGGCAGTTCTCATTTATCCAAGAAAAAGAATTGGAGGGTAATTTACATATTCAGTTTTGATTGTATCTCCGCAACTCTTTGAAATACGAAATATTTTATCGGTGTAAAGTTAAAGGATTATTAAAAATAAAATAAAACTTTTGATTCAAATATATTTTTATAAAAATAATTGTTTTCAAGCTATAAGCAAACATATTTTTAAAATAGAGATCTGGAAACTGGGGAGATGATTTTTTTTAAGTATTGAATCTTACTACCCGTTCACATACGTACTATTTATTCTAATGTGTTAGTGATTAGGAAGGTTGAATTTGGTGAACGTGTATCTGCATTTGCGTGGAAGGAGAGTTGAAACCCATTTAGGAAAATCTACCCTCAATAAACTGGACTGGGATAGAACACCAAAACACAATTTTATCTGTAGTCTAGTCTATTGTGAGAGTGACGCCTTAAACCATGTGGCCGCCGAAGTTGGTAGGGGATGGGAGCTGATTGTTACACTCTTTAGTGAAAAGTTATGTTCCATTTTTATTAATATGTTTCTATAACAGTGAATATTATTTCGTTTACACTCTTTGATGAAATATTGATGTTAAATAAATATATTGAAAAATTAGAGCAAGTTCTATTAATTAATTTCACATATCTTACGAGTTTTAAGTAACCGTCTGAATTTTTTGATAAACGATTAAAAAAGTTTGTGCTGTAAAACGTACCATTTATATTTTAGATTTTACAAAAACATCTGGGGTTAAACATTTATCCCAACTATAATAGAACTTTACGCAACTGTCGACACGTGAGAAAAATACGTCAGTTTATTCTAGTCTGGGTTACCAGTGACTCCGAGGACAGGGTTCGACTCTCGGCCGAGTACACTGAGATGGTTCCTTTTAATTGGTTTCCCACTCTTACTCCATGCGAATGCGAGTACATTTACTTTAAAATCTATATTTTTCATCCCTACTTCACTAGTGTAAATATATGTATATCCTGAATGAGAATTAAGTCACGACCTACACAAATATCTTTTTTTTTAACTCTCGTATAAGGCAATTTTTATGAAGACCCAACTATAAATGTTTACACAGATGTATTTTCAACTTGTTTTTCCATCCATACTTTATAAACCTAGTGTTGACTTAGAAATTCACTAAACTTAGAACATGATGCCTTATTATAAGCAAATTATATTGGTACCAGATATTTTAACACCTATTTTGGAATTAAGTTAAGCCTAAATTATGATCTGGATATTAAACGGTTAGTAAAGCTCTTAAATCATCTAATCATGAATAAAGCATTTTTCTTATTGTTTATTAATTTGTAAACTCTTTTTAAGAGGTTATAACTGAGTATCAACGATATTTGAGGGATTTATTTTAAGAAATATACATATTTACAAATTATTAAAGGATGAAAAAAGGTTTCCACCAAGAATAAATAAAACATAATAAATTCAGGACAGTAATGATTATATTTTACTTGAGTTTTTATGTTATGTTAATATATTATACTGAGGAAGATGAAAAAACTGTGCAAATGTGTCTAAATTTGATATAAATACTTGTTCCACTGTTGTAGATAACAAAGTTTCAGAAAGTGTTAATTGAAAAGAGAGAACTTCAATCTAACTGTATTTTGTTTCCTTCCACACTGGAAGTCTTCTCTCCCGATTATACAAACTTCTTTCTTGCTTTTATGTTTTTTGTATCCTCTTTACCATTTATAGAGTTTCAAATGGACGAGACCTTTTAAGGGTGAGAACTACCCCCTCAATATCTCACCTTTGCATATTTCTGAAAAAACAATACCTGTCCTACTTTTTCCAATCTTCTTTAATTTTTTTTATAGACGGGGGCCAAAGTAATTGAATTTTTAATTTAATCAAATGCATATATAATTAATATTATGAGCCATCTTTTTTACATTAAGGTTAAAACGTTAATATTTAGGGGTGAGCGAGACTTCGAATATTCGGCAGCTTTAACTTAGATTCAAAAGTGAATTTCCGGATTCGACAATCAAAATGCTTCATCAATAAAATTATTTAAATGTTTAAATATATATTGGCTATTTTTTTTTTGCTCTTATTTACATTACAAAATAATGTTCATATGGAAAAACTGAACTAATTGAATAAATTATATTATATTAACTTATGTTATATTTTGAGGACGAAATATGTTAATTAGGTTTGTAATGTAACATTTTTTAAATTATTTATACTATCTAAAACTAAAGAGTTATGAAACGTTAACTTTTTTTGTACCAATACTTCACCTCTACCTCCACCCTCCGCCCCCCCCGCCCCCCCATCATTCTTAATACCATTCTGGACTATCTGAATATTTATCACTAATGGGTTATATAAGGGAAGGTATAATTTAGAAGAAGTGTACCCAACTTTGAGTAAATAAAGTTTGTAAAACAGTTTAGAGAAAACTACCCTCCATATAAAAATTCTATATTCGAACCCAAACCTCCACGTCGTCACCGGCAGTTCAAACCAGATCAGCTTACGTGCTTATTTATGCGGGCAGTAGTGCTAATTGCAACAATTACATCTTTTTAGCCCACTTCGTTGTTCGCATGATATAAGGCGTCACTCTCATGTTAAGAGTGGTCTGGTGATTAAGTGGAGATCAAGGTTCGATTCCCGATCAGGTCTATGGAGGATGGTTTTCCTAAATGGTTTCCCACTATACTTCCACGCAAATAACGGGTAGATTACCTCTAAAATGCTCCTTTCCTCATCTCTTACCCCATTAGAATAATTATCCTACATACACACAACCAGAACAGGTAGTAAGATGCGGTGATAAAAAAACCTGTTTTTTAGAAACGCGTTTTACAAACGGTTCAGGTAAAAATTTTACTAAATTATCTTAAGACACAACATGAAAATAATTTGTTATGATAAATCACATTGGAATTCTAGTGAAGAGAGGATGTTAAATGAAGTTACAGGAAATCAACATTTACAGTGCACTGGGTTTAAAAACAAACACTATTTTGAAAAAGGAAAATATCAAGACATGTCACCTTATACCTAATAATTTAAATATTCACTGACCATATGTATATAAGATTTAGGTTCAACTCTAAATGCAGGTACAGTGGTGGAACCTGGAAAAAATGACAGGAGTTCACCATGATATAAATATATTGCTACTCTACATTCTTCTAAAAATATTTATATCTCTGTGTGAACATTTATTTAAAAAAAAATATATAAAGAAAGCTAGATTATTTAAAAGCGTTTGTGAGTCAGATGTTAAATAATTAATTAATCATCTCATTATAAATGATAAAGAAAATATTTTTTTCTAAAATGTTTTACCAAACCTATCATCCAGTTCTTTGAGATGAGATAAGAGAACGTATTTATATACATTATTTAAGTTCCGGCGAATGTTTTCAGTCAAATATATTTATAATATCTTCAAGGATTATCTAAATATTTTATTTATATTGAGAATATTGAATCTTCCCTGATCCACTGATGAGCTTAGGTTTTAATTCTATTCAACGAACTTAAAGATCATATTGCTGTTAAAGTAGTAATTGAAATAACATTTAGAGTTTTCAATAGGACCTCGATGTTTGGAGACAAAGACGGAGATCTAAAAGCTTTCATTGGCGTATCGACATTTTCGGATTTTTGTATCAAGAATTACCTCTATAATTTTAACTATCCATGAGTACCTCTATAGTGGATATAAAAAAAAACGCGGATTTATATGTTTTTTCTGCATATGGTATCTCTTCTTATATCAACAATGATTTTTGTTGTTGTATATAGAGGGAGTTTAAACGATTGTTGTATATATTACAATATTCAACAGGAGGCAAGTACCCCGGTGCCCCTGATCTGAATCCACTACTATATAGGTGAATAACATAATATCAAATCATTTCTTTAATCGTTGTTTGAATGGTTAACTTTTGTTGTATTGATAATCATATTTGATATTATTTTTTATCTCAACACTTTTACAGAAAACCTATCCAAAGTAGAGATTTTGTAATCATTTTTGAGAAAATAGATATTAAAGAAAATCTCATTTAAAAATGTGCTTATTATTAATTATTATTATTTTGTTATTATTTAACACCACGTCTTACTACCTGTTTGGGTTATACGCTTTAAGTACTAACTACGCTAATGGATTAGGAATTAGTAAGGTTAAATTAGAGGAAGTGAACCCGCATTTACGTGGAGGAGGAGTGGAAAACCATTTAGGAAAAACCACTGCCAGTTCACCCGACCGAGATTCAAACCACGATCTTACCATCATCAGCAGTTGAGCTCAACATGACTAGCGCGTTAGCCAACTACGTCACCGAGGCGGGTAAAAGTGTATTATTCAAGGCGTTCTTTATAGATATATTTTTCAAAATTATCTGGTAGATTCTGCAAATTTGAAACCACATAAGGAACTTTAAGACGTGAAGCACTTAAGTGAAAATGTAAATGTAATCACCAGCAAATGTCAAACATTCCCAATTCTGTTTAACCCTTTAAACCCGCTCTTTTTGTCCAAAGTTTACTTACAAACAACAGCAAAGCGCAAGTCTCCAGCGCCTAGGCGAATAAAGTGAAATGGAGTGTGAAGAGGAATTTACAATTCAAATTGATTGAATTCACTAGTCGCTGTGTCAAACACACTCGAGCTATTTTGTAATGTAAGCGTTGACGTAAATAATTGTGTGTGTTTAAAGTGTAGCTTTATACCTCCTAAATAAATAAAAAACAAATACATTTAAGAGAGGCGCAATATTTTCTGAGGGCTCGGATTGTAGTGCAGTGGTGTGTCTCCAGAGTAAGCACAGCTTGGTGTACCTATGATTTGATCTCACAAGCTTGGTACTCATTTGACCAATGAGACATGGCAATGTAGTGGTGTGTTTCCAAGGTAGGTAGAGCTTGGTGTACCTATGATTTGTTCTCACACTCTTGGTCCTCATTTGACCAATAAGACATAGCAGTGTAGTGGTGTGTTTCTAGGGTAGGTACAGCTTGGTGTACCTATGATGTTCTCACACGATTAGACCCCATTTGACCAATAAGACATAGCAGTGTAGTGGTGTGTTTCTAGGGTAGGTAGAGCTTGGTGTACCTATGATTTGTTATAACACAATTGGACCCCATTTGACAAATAAGACATAGCAGTGTAGTGGTGTGTTTCCAGGGTAGGCACAGCTTGGTGCACCTATAATCTGTTTTCACAAGCTTGGTCCTCATTTTTTAAATCCTTCATAGGTTCTATTCTTCAAACCTTACATGAAAAATGTACTTCCGTTGATGCCTGACCAATGAGGGTTTTACAGAGTGAAGAGAACATAACATAGCTGTAGCTTAAACCATCTCTGCTTACCCAGGCAACTCTCCAAGACACGCCACTGGCGGAAAGCCCAGACGGGTAGTAGGAAGCCGAGCTCTCATATTTACTGTACTACCTTGTGTCTTTCTGACTTTTCAATACTTTACCCTTATAAGCAAGTAATTTTCTTCTTATTAATCTTCATCTCTTCAATGACAGTTGTGGATAAACCCATCGCTCAAGTTTCCAGGCTGCCTTTCTGTCGTCGACAGATGAGAAATGAGAAGCGCGTGTTGTGAGGGTTTGACGTCTTTTTCTGCTTGTGAAAATGAAATGAAGTTTTCAAGTTAACATTAATAAACTACTTAATGCATGATGAAGCAGGAACGTGACTCAAGCACATATGGCCTTACAAGCTAAGTTTAATATTTATTTTTGCAGGTTTATTTGTGGACATAAAAGGGTATAAAGATACTAGTCATGATTTTTTTGGGGGTTAAAAATAAAACGCTGGTCTGATACCGTTTTATATTTCCATTATTTTATATCCATAATGATGTAATTTTAGAGCCCGTAAAAAAAATATGGCTGAGTCTAGATAAAGTTGCACAGCTTCACATTTATCTGATGAAATTTGGTCTCAGAAATGTATATGAGATGTATAAAATGTAACACTAGTAAAATATACGAATACACGAGCAATGGAAATAATATTTAACTTAAAAAAAATTAGCTAGCTGGCTCGTTGGCACATCATGCCTTAATGTTGAAATAATAGCTCTAAACTGTAGCATTTAAATTTTGGCAATCTAAATTGGAAATTAAATTCATCTAGGTAGAACATACCCTACAACACATGTATGTAAAACCGTGTCAAGCTCTACAGCTCAAAAAATCCTTAAATTATTCAAACTCGAAAAGGAGTGAGATATAAAAGAGTGTCAAGTTCAACTTTAAATGTCTTTCCAAATAACTTTTCACTTCTCTAAAGTCTACATAAATGCGCAAATTAGATTTTAAAGCCCTAGTTAAAGTATAATTGTAGAACTTTAGCCAGAGACTTAAGATCAAAGTATATAAGATAACATAAAATCAAATTTTCCTATTCATACAGTGACAATCTATTTGGGAAGACATTGCAAGTTGAACAATATGTTATACCTCACTCCTTTTAGAGGCTTAATAATTTAAGAAGTTTGTGCTGTAAAACTTGGCACATCTTTTACATTAATGTTTTGGTGGGATATCAATAATTTTGGTAAAGATTAGGTATAATAAAAATGAAAAAAGTTTCAGTATATAAACATATAACCTGTAATACTTTTTTTTACTATTTTCACTACCATGCATCTCCCCCGCCCATTTATTGGGAACCATTTAAAAAAGTTAAGATTTTGTTATTTACCCTTGAACTACCACTGTCAATTTTCAAAATTCTATGTTGACTGGAAGTAACTTAAGTTTTAATGATCAGTGAGGGGATCAGTGAGTCCTGAAATACAGTTTTCTAAAGTCCTGTTTCTCACTATCAGCTTAAACTAGAAACTTCAACTTTAGAAAGTTTACCAAAACAGCTTGTATTAACAGGGTGTTAAATTTTTACGTTACTATAATTCCTTAGAGTCAAGTTAGAGGGTGTGTGTGTGTGGGGGG
>CABFVZ010000361.1:23995-39549 GCA_902151445.1 Timema monikensis
TTCTACACTTTATTACATTCAAGAATATGGTACACGGTTTTTAAGCACAACACACACTGAGTAAAAAACAACTTCCTTCCACCATCATGCCAGAGCCGGCACTGCGAGAGCAACAATGCTCTCTCTACCTGGCAGTGCCGCCTTCCTCCCCACCCCGCTTCTATGTGTGCATGTGCACAAATGTCAAACACCACGTAGCTGGCACTGTGAATTGCACAATTCCATACAAAGAATTTTGTATATTTTTCATAAACTAGTGGATGGTTCTGAAGTACTTACATTAAGCTTAAGGAATATATATTGTACTACAAAAATAAAGAAAGGAATAAAGAAAAAAGGACTCATTATATTAAAAGTTATCGATAATATCAAGTGGAAATAGGGGGTGCTGCAGTTCTGCAGTGCCTATACACGAGCCGCCACTGTTTTCGACAGCCATCTATCTGGATTAGGAGGTAAACCATCCCGATCCTTTATTTTAAAACAGAAAGTGCATCTTCGTCAATAGAATAATTTAGCATCCATCCCACTTCCAAACCTAGTTGAAAAATGTATATATATAAAAATACGGTACTTTTTAATATTTAAAAAAAAATGAAACTAGTGTTAAATTACCCACTTCATTGGCCGAATAGTCTAAGGCAGTGGTATTAAACCTTTTTTGCTCACTACTTTGTAGTCCCACATTTGTTGGAGCACAATAAAATTCTATAATATACATATAAAATAAATTACATCCAAAATAATATATTAAATAATAAGTTTTAAATTAGAAAAGGTATATTTAAATTATTGATTAACAAATATTTTACTATCGATTATATATACAAATGACATCTGGACATGGGAATCGAAACCTGGACCTTTGATTAGCCCGTCAATGCTCTACCACTGAGGTGTCATTCTTCACTTATATTATTGACACCCAGATAAGAATAGCGTAAATAAGAAAGGGGTGGGCGGAGAAATAAATAAAATGGCACCCTCAGATCCAATGTTTTAACGTCCGAAGGTTTATCATTAAAATAATATATACATTTATTAATTGTACGTACCCCCTATTATGTCTTCTTGTACTCCAGGTTGAATACTACTGTTCTAAGGCGTCACTCTTAATTTAGACTGGCCTGCTGATGACGGGGATATCGGGTTTCGAATCCAGGTTATACTGAGGATTGTTTTTCCTAAATATGTTCCCACTATCATTCCAGGCAAATTCTGTTACCTATAGAATGTTTCTTTCCTTATTCCTACCGCATTAGAGTAATTATCATATAAAACTCGAACAGGTGATAAAAAAAGTGTGAATTTCTATATATGGGGAGGAATTTCTTCGGTAAGGCGGAAAGGGGGAGGTTAAGATTAATATATATATATATATATATATATATATATATATATATACAGTATTACTAGCCTATGGAATGTAAGATATACATTATAACTTATGGCTTATATTTAATAAGGTACTGTACATAATTAAAATGTGTATCATTAAAAAATAAACATAACAAGTTTTCTTGACTATGCCTATCACTTATTTTCTTTAAGTTTAAATTCCAGACGTTTGAATAATAATATCATATTTATAATAGCTATAATATCTCGGTGCCCCGGGACAGTTGTGTATATACACATTTTTTATTAGATTTCCTTCCACAATAGAAAACAAAAATTTCTAACTATTGAAATAAAACTTTATTTTCCACCGAAGCTAGAAAACATATTTTGAGGAAATAGGCCTAAGATGTGTAATTTTACTTTTTATTATATTATTATAAATTATTATAAGTGTATATGTTGTATGTGCTTCCAAACCCAAATAGTAGTTTTTACAATTCTCTCTGTCCTAATGTCTTTGTCCACCTGATTGTCTGCCCCTAAACTAAAACGGATGTATAGATTTGGTTCAAATTTTATATTTAGATGGTCATACCCCAGGGAATAGTTTGATTTTAGCTATTAAATTAAGTGTAGTTTATTATTAATAGGTTTTTAAAATTTAAAAACAATAAAAAGGTTTAAAAATTTTGTTTAACACGGGAGACATGATAAATAATAATTTGCGTTTGTTTTTCTTAAATAATCTATTCGAGGGTAGCTTACATGGACTTATTTTTGAAAATTTGATCACAATTGTAACATACTATATGATAAATTATATAGGATTGTTTCGTACACTATTAAAAAAAAAAATCCTGCGAACTGTGCCTTAGGCCAATGTAGCTCTATTTTATTTTGATTGTAGCCCAGTTCTTTGTGTCAAGCACTTAATTATGCGAATAATTATCGCTCTATTTTATTTTACATTACCACTAATAAGCTCCCTCCCTCCCTGTCCCATCTTCTTGCTGTTACCTCAAAACCAATGTCCGTATGTTTAGTTTTGTTTTTCCCAGGTATTGTTTTTACAATCCTCTCACCCTCAAACAGAAATCTCCTTAATTCGCTATTTGTCACCTTTGTAGGAACACTGTGTTTTATTAACTTGGTGTTATTCGTAAACAACTTAACGATTTTTTTGTTTGCCTTTTTGACCTTCCTGCAGGGCTATTATGACCACGACGCAAAACGAATTTGCGACCGTTAGCAGAAAGACGCTAGACTTTGCGTCAAAAGTTATTATGGCCGACCACTTTGCGAAAGCAAAGTCCTGCGAGCGCAAATATTTCTCTAGTAGCGTGACGCTAAGTTGCGCAGACATTTTCTTGTCCTTTGGTTTGCGTTACGAGGTTATGTTTGGTAGTTTTTGTAATTTATTACGTGTTTTGTGTTACATTATTTAAACTTGCCATCTCTTTAGCTCAATATAATTACCTCAAAACTTTTTGTGTGTGTTTCACATAATATAGCTTTAAATAGGCCTATATCGTAATCTAGGCCATAAGTGGAGATAGTACGCTTAGGCCTACACTGAATGTTAAAAGAATGTTTCATTTGAAACACAACACTATCAAAATGCATTACTATTCACCATCAACACAATGATAATTCAGGTGATAAAATAATAAAACGTAGGCCTAATATGTTTAAGATACCTCAACAAAACTTTAATGATGTAATCATATTTAAACTGAATCATACATACAGTAGTAATTACTATCCACATTAATGTGGGTTGTAAGCCTATGAAATATTGCAGCCAAGACTGGAAATAACTAAATAGGCCCTAGCTTAATATTTGCATGCGGTTTGGTTGGTTTAGGCCTAGATTTAAATCATAAAAGGTTTACCAAAGTTATCTGAAACCAATAATTAGTAGTTAAAGCTATAGGCCTACTGAAGTGAATAAATTGCAAACAAATCATTATAAAGAAATATAATATCCTTATATTCTTAATCACTTAACTAAAGTCTCAATAATTCCCTTTAGGTAAATGATGCATTTTATTATTTTTAGCCATCCAAACCACCCTCTCGTTCACTTTTTTTGTTAACTTAGTAGGACGACTAACATTAAGTTGTCGGAAATATTCAGTGTGAACACAATTTTTGGGAGATCTTGAACGCTTTCATCAACTTTAATTAGTTTTATTTTCTAAGATCTTAACACCGCATATTTGATTCAATCTCAAACGTGAGAACCTTTTCAACACTGTAAATTAATAAAATTAGCACAAAGTCGGCCTATATATGTTCAGGTGGAGTACTGTATAGATAGGAAGTTTTCTTTATCTAACCTCAATTCAATCAAACAATATAAAATTTAAAACACCTTACTGTAGGCCTATATCTTTGAACGTTCAATTTTTGGCTTGACAAAATCGAGGACGGTTTTAAAATAGGCCTACTAAGAAATCCAAAATATTAATATACTGTTTGATAAGTGTTGTTTTTGAAACAAAGCTTTATAAGGCATATATTTTTTTAGTTAAAAATTTTAATTATTTTAAATTAAAATAGGCCTAAATATAAGGAGAAGTCTACATTATAAACTGTTGAAATTATTTTTAATTAATATAATAAAACACACTTGTTCCAGTATCAACATGAATATATGAAGAATAAAGCATTGGGTCGTAAAGCATACATCTTACAAAAACATTGTTTCTTTATTAGCCAACTTCTCATACTAATTTGTTCATTTCCCCATGTGACATTACTATTTTAATGCATAGCTCACATGTTTTTTTTTACTACAATATGTTATGTGTATTGAATAATGTAGGCCTAGTATTTTTTCATTTCAAATCGTAAGCAAACAAAATTATGCAAGTGATTTATTAAATTAAGCTAGGTTAAATCGTTCTTGCAAATAATGTGACTTGTGATCAGCTGTTTGGGAAAATAAAAATAAATGAAAAATGTTCAGTCATGAACACCAGCATTCTTGAAATAAATGTACCTAATTTCTAGCCTCTAACAAGGTAATATTCTTTGGAAAAGTGTTGCCAACTGTTGACGCAAACTGATTTTATTCTGTGCGTTAACGCTAGAAGCAAAGTCGAAGCTAAAACTAGCGGACGATACAAAGTGTGGTGGTCATAATAACCCAGACGCTATCTTTTCTTCGAAAGTGAAGCTAACTAGCGGTAGCAACTAACTTTGCGTCGAATGGTCATAATAGCCCTGCTGCACTCATATGTAACATCAAAGATACATTTAGCCTGGCCCTTTTCCTACAAACATTGCTACGTAACGTTCCACATCAAGAGTGAATGTTATTACTTTCATAGGGAAGCCGTTGAGACATTATAAGAGGGATTTAGATTTAATACCATCTATAATCTGACATTTTCTATAACTATGTTTACTAACGGGGAAAACATGAAGAGTGATATTATTTTTGAAACATTAGAATTTAAATATGAATTCTGTGTTACGTAACACTGTGATATACCCACATTCCTTCCATGTAACAGTTTTTTTTTCAATCAACGTGTCTTACTACCTATTTATATATGATAACTATTCTGAAAGAATGGGGATGAGTAAGGAACCATTTTAGGGGTAATCTACCCGCATTTGCCTGGAAGGATAGTGGGAAAACAAGGAGGAAAAACTATCCTCAGTAGACCCGACCTGTTATCAAACCCTGGTCTCCCCATCTTCAGCAGGAACACCGTGTATACATTATAGATCCTCTCCTTCACCCTCTTAACAGCCTTACAAAAGTTCGGTGACCTCTTTATGGCGTAATAAAGAGTATTTTAGTTTTCTCTTTCACACTCTTAGCTCACCACTGTCTCTTTCCTCCTTCTATTCTCCTTGTTCTCACCATGTCTTTGTTTCCTGTTCTCTACTCCCCACGATGACACCAGACATTACATTCGAGAAGACAATGCAGTCGCAGCTTCCATCTGTGTTCCATTAACTTATCTCACACAATACATAATTAATTTGCTGACAGAAATTTGTGAACAGACTCAAAAAGATGTTCATTTGGACGCTATTTCAAGACTTTATTAGAACGACTGCTCCAGCCCTAAGAACTGCTCAATTATTTAACTTAAACTATTTGCACGAACGGATGGAAAACTCGTTGAAAATTATTATTAAGAAAAGGGTAGGTTGTTGTGAAACATTTTTGGATGTGCGTATAACCCGAATGGGTAGTAAGACGCGGTGATAATAATAAATTTTTGGATGTATGGAAAATACGATGTCAATTGTGGGTTGGTATATATAATACGTTCAACACCGAGGTTATTAGCGACCTGATCCAAGGGACTGCGATTGGAAGGGTAACTTAAAGGAATTGCAACCGCATTAGCATATATCAGGGATGGGGAACCATAGTGGTTGTATCTTGATTGCGAACAGGGCAACATTCGTCCAAATTGCGGACATACCTAAAATGTTATGTCCACCTAAATATCCCAATGTCCAGATTGCGAACAAGTAAAAGAGCAACTCACGGGAATTTCTTCGTGAAGGTGGTGAGACAGGTTGAAAGGGTTATTGACAGCACCCACCAGAAACCGGGGCTTTCTTTCTAACCAAGCTTACCCTAGTCTAACCTAACATAACCTAACCTTGAAATAATCCTGTATGTAGTTTAGTTAAAATTAAGACTGACGAGGCTGAATGAACGTATCACTGATAGGTCGAGTGCCACCTCTATTATCAAATTAGGGACTGGATGGCATAACAACATGGCGTGTCTGCAATTTGGACTCCTTCCTTTATATCAAAAATCTCATGTCCGCAATCAGGACTCTACAGAATCGGGAGGCCACCACCATAGTGATAGTTCACATAATTAAAACCTTTCTCACTACATCTGACCTAGTTTTGAACATGGACCTCTCCGTCAATGGCAATTCTGTTTATTACGAGATTTACACCTTAGACTTAGTGACCACTGGTGCTGGTACCTGAATATTTTCCCTTAGCTATAGTTCCATTTATGTTAAAGTAATTAGTACAAAATTATTTTGGCTCCCAAATCTTTATCCTCATATTATATTAAAATAATTATTACAACATGATATTGTTTCCTTAAGTTTTATTCTCATATTATATGAAAGTAATTAAAACGAAATTTTAAATTTTCCTGAAGTTTTTGTCTCATTATTTCAAATTAATTAGCAGGAAATTGTATTGTTTCTCTAAATTTTAATCTTTTATCAAATGAACACCTACAAGAATGTTGAGAACGTTAAGAATGTTAAGAGTTAAAATATTTTATAATAGCCTTTCACCATCGAAAATAATTTTTCAGTTATTAGATTTGTAACATAACTAAATCCTTGATAATTTCCATAATCGTGTTTTTTTTTAAATTGGATGTTAGGCATATTTTTTATCGGAAAAGAAAGAGATTACCTTCTAAAAGGTTTACATTGGTCTAGATTATTATTTAAACAAGTAACTAAATATATTTATTTTACACATCTAAATATTGGTTGTTTGGTTGGGATTTGGTTAAAATTCTGACTGGATGGGCAATATGAAAATTGTTAGCAAGCTTATTATTGATCGCTCATACATAGCTGACAGTTTCACGCGTCCATCTGAACTCAGCCTATAACTGTGAATGAATAACGACCCTTAACTACAGATTAGTCCTGGCTAGCTCAGTGGTAGAGCATTTACGTGTTGAACCAAAGGTCCCGGGTTCGATTCCTGTATACAGGTGTAATTTGTCCTCTTTATTTTTTTTTTTATCTGATTGTATATATTACTGGGAGGGCTTTTTACATCCAGGTTCGGTCGCCTTATGTGTAGACTATTAGTCGATCTATTGGCACAGAACGTTGCCCAAGGTACACCATGGGAGGTTGTCTACACGTCGTATCAGCAATTAGATGATTTGATAATAGTTATTATGAAGTTGTGGAGCCGGAGTGAGTTTTAATCTAACCTAAGCCTAATTTGCCAAACCATGGTGACCGTTGGGCTTATTCCTCTTGAGGGAAAAATACCCAAAGTACCAGCCGGGAATCGAACCCCAGATGCCTAGGATTGTAGCTAGGTATACTGACCACTACACCCATGGGGTCGGCTATTACTCAACTAATTTAACTAAATTAGATGGTGTTACCCTCATACAAATAGTGCAGTAAATACAATGATTTCCAACTTGTGTGGAGATTTTCATAACTATCCTTATTTGAGCTACTAAAATATTTTTTAGCACCCCGTCTTACTACCCGTTCTGGTTATACGCCTATTTATTAGTTACCCAAATTGGTTAAGGATTAGAATGGCTTACCTGAGAGGAAATGCACAAACATTAACGTGGAGGGAGAGTGGAAAATAATGTAGGAAAAACCACCCTTACTTCACTCGATTGGGATTGAACCCCGATTTACTTATCTTAGGCAGGCCAGTTTAGCACTAAAGTCACGCGTTAGACCATACGGACACCGGAGCGGGTGATACTGAAATAATAAAATTATTTTTAGGATCAGTAAAACAACAAACGCTTGAAAAAGAAAAAATTAGATAAACTTATATTTTGAGATTTGAAGATTAGAAACGATATAACATTTTATTTTTTACTATTCAAGCTTTTTATTGCCTGCCCTTCTAAACAAGCCTATAATCTAACTTAACTAAAGGTCAAGCCCTTAGTCCAAATACCTAGATCCAGGACTACGATGTCAATGTGTCCTCCTGATTTCAAATCTTATAGTTTTCAATCTATAGCTTCCCATTCATAAACTTGTAAATTGATAATTTGGGTGAGGTCAGGTTGTTGTATACAAAGTAGAATTTGAGAAGATAGGCGAGTTTTCTATTTTTTTTTGCCCTTCAGTAAACTACCCTTAATTTTAAGGATAGACGTCAGGGGGACCTCATGATAACGCTAGACATTAAGTTTAAGTCTAATCGGTAAAATAGTTTCGGCTCTAACCCAAGGTACAGGCAATGCAAAAAAACTTTTTTTTAGTTTCAGGGCGTTATAAAACGTCGACATTTATCAAAATATTGCATTCAATTTTTCTCACGATCACAATACTTTCTCTCCAAGGAGTCGATAGAAAGAAAAAGAGACTTCCTGTTTCCAGCCTATGTACGGTGCATTCCAAATTTCATAGAAATAACTTAATAGGATAGCTAGAAATGTTTCTAGATCTACTTTCACGTATTCATACCTTAAGTCATGAACTCTGGAGCCGTCAATTTTGATATATATATTACAAATACCTCTAGTATTCTACTAATAGCATCGTAAAATGCTATCAATGTGTCCATAAAAATTATGTTTGTGTTTTATAAATTTCTTTCTACCAAAATCCAATTGACAAGCGCATCATCGTTATTTAAAAGATTTAAAAGTTTGGTTATAAAAACCTATATTATGTTAGTAAAACATGACGAAAAAATTATTTATTTGAAAAATTGGGAGAAAAACTAATCAACCCTAAATAATATGTAGTTTCAACTGTTATTGATACTTTAATTGGGTATTTATTTATTATCTAACTTGCAATTTAGACTTAAGAATGTTTTCGATGACCTATAAACTAGCTTAAGTTATTATTACGTTTTTATTACTGTCTCTTACTACATGTTCAGGATATACGTATACAGGATAATATAATGAGGTAAGGATGAAGGAGGAAGCATTTTAAAGGTAATCCACCCACGTTTGCTTATAAGGAGAGTGGGAAACCATTTAGGTAAAACCACTTTCAGTAGACCAAACCGGGATTCGAGTCTCAATATCCCCGTCATCAGAAGGCCATTCTGGCACTAGAATGACGCCTTAGACCATTCGGCCGGTGAAGCGGGTCTTAAATTACTGTGGTATGCTCAATCTTTCAATATTTTACCCAGCCGTTATTATTATACACAGGATAAAGTTAGAATTAATTAAAAATGTCAATGTACTAATTAAATTATCGTTTTAAAAATCAATGTGGTTTGATTACCAATTTCAACAATTGGTTTTCATGTAAAATTTGTAAAACGGTTTTATTTTCTCTGTCAAAGTATAATATACACAAACGAGATAAAACGTCGAACAGATTGTGTTTTTTTAATTTATGAAAGTGATATCAGCAGTGCTTATCAAAATGTTGATACAATTTTGGTCGAGTGAAAAATTGATCATCCGCTCTCTTGGGGTATAGGGGTAAATTGAATTAATAGACAATGTCAAATATTTTTAAAACATAAATATGCAATTGGGTTTAAATGCTTTTTGTTGTTATTATCAATTAGTTTACTCTTTCGTGAAAATGTTGCTGTATTTTACCAAAATGTAGTGTTTGCATTTTTGTTCAATATGATTTCTTTAATATAAAATGTATTGTAAAAATTGGGGAAGTGTCATTAAAATGTATAGGATATTATATGCATTTTAAAACAAAACAAGCTTTATGCAATTTATAATCATCTCAATTAACAAAACTATTTTAAAATTAGCTCAAAAACCACCGTGTTTTCTTTATCAGAATGCCTTATTTATTAACTCTCGTATGAATCAATGCCTAACCTATATGGATGAATTAGTGGTTAGAGCTCCTGACTTTGATCTGTTACTTACTGAGAGAAGGGACCAAGGCCCAATTCCAAGCTTGTTCGAAAAAATGATCATTGGTGAAATGTGAGTTTCCAGATTAACTATGATGAATTAACGGATGGAGGTCTGGTTGTTGTGCCTGTTCTATATTATAAGTTAATTCTATAAGTCATTTGGTGATATAATCATTCGTTTAGGCCCTTACAATATAATTGCCTAAAGTTACAAATTTGTTATTCAAACAGCTTCCCTAGTTATGGTTCTCTCTCTTGGTTTTGTATAAAACTTTCAGGATAATCAGTGCTCCTGACACTGACAAGCTAGTGTTAAGCTTTTGGCAGGTCTAGCTAGCGTCGCGGCTTTGAGGCGTTGAAACCACTGGCGTGAGAGCTCACCGCAACAAATCTCGGGAAGGGGGGAAAGGAAGGAGGGGGGGGGGGTCATCGCAGTTCCAACCCTGTTGCACCTGGCACCTAGAATAAAGTAACACATTTAATTACAGTTATTACAAAGAAAATTAACTGTTTTATAATTAACGCTTTAAATATACCGTGCTACTATTAGTAATGGAGGTGTTGTTTTAATTATATGACATGTATTTTGTAAATTTGAGATGTATTAATTCAAACTATTCTTAGAAGGATGTTATACTACTATAAAGCCACATGGTTGACTCACTTACTGACATCAATGTTTACCCACTTCCAGATAAGATAAAAATTTGAGATTTGGTGAACTTATAGCTTCTAGCCTGTAACCAGCGGGAAAATTCCAAAAAGTTAAAAAGATTCATTTTAACCCCCGAAAAAATCCAAAATGGCGGAGAAATTTTAATGTCGATGCGGACTTTTCTTTGGAGGTCTCTTGTGCCGTTCGGCTGTTGCCCGACATAGAACATCTGACTTGACAGATATGCCACGCCAGGTTGTCTATGAAAGGGCTGGTTTGTTGTTTGAGTACCGAGTCATTGTCATGACTCTTAACCTCGCGAATGAACTTGTTTACCTGATGAAATGGAACAGATGAAATGAGCCTGCAGAATACTACAGGTGTGTGGTTAGGTCTCTTGTGGCTAAACGGTAAGACCTATATAAAAACGGCTCTGTAATTACATTAGTTTACATCTAATTGCAAAGAAAATTCACTGGGGGTTTGGGGGTGGAGCCCTCAACGAGCAAAGCGAGCTACTTTATAAACCAAGATTATCTTAACAAAACCTTTCTTGTAAATATACATAAGTGGTACGGTGCACCATATATTATTTTGTTCTCCTTTATATAAAAATGGAAATACTTAAAACCAATAAGATTTGAGAAATGAAATGAAATGATCTACAAAAAAAAAAATCTCAGTTCACCAAAGAGAGTAACAAACCACTCCCTTTTCCCGATAACTCAACTTAAAATATATTTTTGCCAGTAAATCGGAAACTATTGCTCTATATGACTATATTTAAAACAAAAGCTTTTATTATTAATACTACTTTACTTTAAAATGATAAACTATTTTGTAACTCAAATATTTGTTGATATATAAACAAAATGGGAAATTTCTTCTTATTTAGAGTACTTTCTAATTCATTTTAATACACCATTTTATATGATATATTAAACAGTGTATTGATACTAAATTAACTCCAAATCGTTAAAGCATATTTTAATAAAATTTATATTTTTCTCTTTTTGATATCAATAAACTACCCTTAATTTTAGGGTTATATATCTAACTACCAAAATTACTTGGGGTAACATCATGAAAACACTAGCTATCAAGCTTCAGCCCGAGCTGTAAAATGGTTTAGGTCAAAATACAAACACACAGACGGCATCATGAAAACAACCTTTTCGCTTCCAGGGAATCAAGAAACTTCGATATATGTCAAAATCTTGAATTCAATTTTTCTAACGATCACATTACGTCTCTCTCCAAGAGATCGAGAGAAAGTAAAAATGCACTTTGAAAACCAACCATACGAAATTTAACATAATAATAAACTAAAGTTTCTTATTTTATTTTATAACATGTTTAACTTAGGCAGTTAAACCATTTAAAGCTGCCATTTACCTAGTTTGGACAAAAGAGGGGAAGGGGGGAGGTGCAGTTTTAAACCTAGACGATTTAACCAAGAGTTTGATTTTTATTTTTCATCGCAGACGAACTATGCAAATGTCTTTAAAATAAAAACTTTTCGGCAATTTGCCTTGGTTTATTTAAGGTTGTTGGTAGCTGTTAATATTTATCGAACATATAAAGAAGTATACTCTAAATAGTATATCACCTGTTGGGGATTAAACTCGCTTTGCTCGTTAGGGGCTACGCCCCCAAACCCCCAGTGAGTTTTCTTTGCTAGTGGATGTAAACTAATGTAATTCCAGAGCCGTTTTTATATAGGTCTTACCGTTTAGCCACAAGAGACCTCCAAAGAAAGGTCCGCACCGACTTTTAAAGTTGCTCCGATATTTTGAATTTTTTTTCGGTGGTTAATTTTTTTTTAAACTTTTTTGAATTTTCCCGTCGGTTACAGTCTATAAGCTATAAGTTTGTCAAATTTCACGTTTATAGCTCATCCGGAAGTGGGTAATTATTAATGTCAGTGAGTGAATCAGCCATGTGGCTTTATAGTAGTATAATAGAGTGTAATTTTAATTAAAAATGACCCATTTAGGTGACCACCTGTTCTCAAGCTAGAATCGCAATTGACTAGACTGTTGAAGACCGGGAGATCAAGGTTCAATCATGGTTGGGTGTACTGAGAGGGGCTTTTACTAAATGTTTTTCCACTCTCCCTCCACGCAAATGCAAGTTCACTTTCTCTAAACTAAACCTTCCTAATCCCTAACACATTAATGTAATTAGTAAATAGGCGTATAAGCCGAACGGGTATTAAGAAGCGGTGCCAAAAAATATTAAAATATGCACCCTTGTATAAATGAACTCGGAATTACTTATAACAGATCCTGAGTCGCGTGAATAAAAGTTGCATAAATAAAAGTTACGTATTTCTTCACCAAGCGAAGATGTGACTATTGATAGAGTTAGAATTAAATAAATAATATTTTTTAAGGATTTAAAATATGTGTATTTAATTAAATAAATATATGTTTAAAATATTTAATAAAATTACAGAATGAGAAAAAGTTTTTTTTTATATCTATGGAAGTTAAATAGTGAACCATTTTAAAATAAGTTTCACATTATTGTAATATACTAATGTTGGAGTTTATATACATTTACCATCGATACAAAAACATGAAAACATTATAATGAACTGATTTATTTTCCAAATATATTTAAAGATCATTTTATAACTAAAAACTTTAGTTATGACTCTCATACCGGTTAATTAAAGATCACCATGGTTTATTAAAAATGAACAATAGGTTTTAAACTTCATTTTCGTTGTAGCTGTCAAAACTAAGTGGAATGTAATTGTTACTAATTGAATACATATATGTATACACTGTACACATCACTACATTATTAGGGTAAGTAAATTTCGTAGGCTACACCGGGAAATATATGCAGTATAAATTAAAGAAACTAAAACCACGTTCAAGATATTGACAGGTAAACATAATAGGAAGAGACCAAAGGGAAGACATAGACGCAGATGGGAGGATAACATTAGAATGGACCTAAAATAATAGAGAGTAATGAGGTGGACTGGATAGAACTAGTTCAAGATAGGGATGGAATGTGTAAAACTAGCTAAAGATAGGGTTAGGGTGTAACTTTGTAGACTGGATAGAACCAGCTCAAGATAGGGATTGGGCGTAATGAGGCGAGATGAATAGAACTTGCTAGAAAAATCGATAGGGTGTAATGAGGTAGACTGCATAGAACTAGCTCAAGATAGTGATGGGTGGCGTAATTTTATAAGTGCGGGAAATGAATTTTTGAGCTTTTAATGTCACATAGTAAGTAAGAATTGTTTAGATATTATTTAACATTGAATAACTCTACTAAACAAAATAATGTCTTTGACGGCCTTATCTCTGGAATCTAGTAATGATTTATTAACGTGGCATCACACACATATAAAACACACTCATGCACTACAATATAACGTAAAACAGAAATTGTGCATCAGAGTGCTATTAATTTAATCTAGGTTTACCGTAAATTGTTTGAACGTAGAGGTAATACTTTTAAAGACTTCAATTAAAGTAACATTTCCTGAGTTGTTTAGGTGAAGAAGCATCGTTGGAATCGGTATGAAATTGTTATTAAATCCTTATTAGAAGATAAGTCTACTGTTACTCCAATTCATTTTGGGAGTGATGAAGTTTTGTGAAGTTAACTTCTGAGTACGTTGGGGATGGATATAAACGACATTCAAACTCCATCAAGTTTGTCAAGTTTGTTACTGTGGTTATCCTTACAACGACGTAGGAGGGTTCATTTCGTTAAGAGTCAACGTTTACCCAATCGTGGAAATCCCGTCTTCCTGCAATGCGGTTTGAAAACTCATCATCAAATTGTTTCTTAAGTTGTCCTTTTTGCATGGATTTCAATTTACCATCTTAGTAAACCTCCGTGTTTTTAGTATTATATTAAAACAAGTGAACAAAAATATATAATTGAAACGTGAAATGAACGTTCATACATTTTTTAAACCCAAAATTAAACTCGAGAAGCTTTAAGAGATAACCAAAGCTCTTATTTAAAATTATTATAATATTTATTGAGAAATGAACTGTCATTAAAACAAGAAAGTTCATTCAGGTCTAGTCAAATTTTATCCTCCTATCTGCGTCTAGGTATTTTCAAGCTTCTAAGTAAATATAGTTGGAGGAAATAATTTATTAGAATAAGCTCCCATATTTCGCGGCAAGCTTTTCTCTATACTTGTTATAGTATACCAAATGTCTAGAACTAACTTTTAAAATGCATTCTTTTGTTTTTATATGAAGAAGCTTCTTGTAATCGATAGATTAGCATGAATATAGTTGGTTCTCAAATTGTAAGACGTGTCGTACGAGGAATGTAAGAATAGTACTCAGCCCAAAGGTTGGTTGAATCCTCAACAGTTTAACCGACTAGCCAACACTGAAGAGAGGTACTAGGGAAATGAGGAGTGAGGTATTTCCAGTAGCTTTCTTCACTGATCTTGAAGGTACTATTGCCCATCAGTCTTCCAAGTCCACCAACTGACCGTACAAGTGCGTTAGGTTGGATCATATTATAAACCAGTGCTTCCTACACATTTTGATCGTGACCTTAAACATAATATTTTCCCGGCCAAAAATCCAACACACACCTTGATTTTCTTACGAATTGTCAGTTGGACCACCTTTCAGAAAATATAAACATAATTATATGGTCAACATTGATAATATTTTACTGTATTCTTACTAATTAGTATTAATATTATTTTATAGGTAGGTCTAGAAATAAGATCTATAAAAAGTGACAGATGCAGATTATACGACTACTTATGAATACGTGAAATTATATACAGGGTGTTCCCGGTTTAAACGGCTAAACTTTGGGAAGTGATAGTAGGTAAAAAAAAAATGTATTTAGGAGATTCATTCATTTTATCTTCCTTTTAGCGCAAACAGCAAAAAACTAAATAAAAACACGTTTTACTGCATAGATCCTCAGCAATGGCTTAGTTTTTTTTTTTTTTTTTTTT
>CABFVZ010000361.1:39590-84366 GCA_902151445.1 Timema monikensis
CTTTTTTTTTTTTTTTTTTTTTTTGAAGATGGATCAGTCGTGCTGGACCTATGGGTTGGCCTCTGCATTTCCCTGATTTAACGAAATTATATATATTTTTTGTATGGGGAGCTCTCAAGCAAAATTGTACGAAGTGCCTATTAATGACCTTCAATCATTACGACAAAAAATAACACAAGCGTGCTAAGAAACAACAGTCGCACAATGTCGGTCTGCCACTCGTCCTGTCATTGATGCTTATCTCCAGACTGGAAGCCGTCAATATGAACAAAATAAATAATAGATTTAATACCTACTTATTTTGTTTTTATTTAGTATGTTGCTGTTTGCGTGTAAAGAAAGCAAAAACTAGCTAAGTTTAGTCGTTTAACCCGGAAACATCCTGTATACTAGTTTTTTTCTCACACCATTTTAGAATGGTCAGTATTTCAGCAATACTTCATAGAGCCTATGTTTCACAATTAAATTGTAATAGCAATATTTCATAATTTTTGAAAAAATCTTTTCTTGAAACCTTATCGCGACTCCAGGGTTGGGAACCATTACTACAGATTATTATTTATTTTTCTTATTGATACATAACATTAGCTTACCCGCCTTGGTGGCGTACTTAGTTAGCTAACGCGCTATTTCATGTTGAGCTACACTGCAGAGGACGGGGGTGATTGAGGTTCGAATCTCGCTCGATTGAACTGGGAGGGTCCTAAATAGTTTTCCATTCTCCATCCACGCAAATGCGGGGTCCCTTCCTTTATATTCAACCTTCCCATTTTATAATCCATTAACGTCCTTAAGCGTTTAACCCGAACGGGTAGTAAGACGTGTCAGTAAATAAAAAAGTAATAAAAACATTTAAGTTGATAATAAGCCAGATATTTTAGAAAGCAGTAAGTCAAATTTAATATTTCGTAACTTTCACTTTTATTACTTTTAAAGAGTATGTAAAACACTCATTCTAAGTAACAGAAATAACCCGAATTTGAATTATATGCACAGATTCCCCCACTGTATCCCAAAGTTTAGGATTAATCTTGAGTTTGTAAACCAAACTAAGCACATGGTGTTTGAAACACAGCTCCCGACAAAGGTACCACATCAAACGTTACGGTGTGAAGTGTGCGTTATGCCAACACCAGATGCTCTTTTATTTTAGGCGTCCTAGAAGGAAAAGCGAGCTTACATGTTACTTGACAAGGTCTTAAAACTCAATCTAGTTCGGAGAAAGTTATATTTGCGGTCTTTCTCAACGCTTCTAGTACTTACAAATTACTATCGTCTCTTTGTTCAAAACAGCACGTATTCAAATCACAGCTAATATTCGGGTTTTACTGAGATAGTGAATAGAGGGATGGAAATTACTTCAAATTACTTCTCCCTTTACTTTTCGAGTCAACAGATCTGTCATCCGCATCGGGTCGTCGCATTGTACAACGTTTCACTATCCTGTTAGAGTAGATGGCCGATAATGCGAAGATCGGGGTTCAAAACCAAGTTGGGCTTATAATTTATTTTAGCACCGCGTCTTACTACTCATATGTACTAACTACAAAAATGTGTTAGGGATGATAAAAGTTGAATTTATAGAAAGTGTATAGGCATTTGCATGGAAGGGAGGGTAGAAAACAATTCCAAAAGGAAACAATATCGTCAGTACACCCGAACGGGATTCGAACTTTGATCTCACTATTATCTAAAGTCCAATCTAACACGACAGTGATGCCTCGGACCAGTGGTTTTCAACCTTTTCTCTCTGCATACCCCCAGTAAATTATCTTTAACTTTTCCTCCCCAAAGTTGTTGGTGCATAAATAAATTACAAATATTCTATAATTTACATCTAAAATAAAACTGGTGTTTCCAGATCACAAGTCCTTACGTCACAGACTCTTGTGGCTGACCCTAAATCTAACCCTGATATTTCAGTGTTTATCATGAAATAATATATATTATATTTAACGTTCTTCCTAAGATGTATTTGCGTAACACAGTTTGAATAACACTTCCTTCGATAATGCGTCCATGGAAGTGGGTCCGGTGGGAAGTTTACCCCCCCTCCCCCCTCCAAACGGATTCCCACTCTCCTTCCAGGAATATTTAATCTAAAATTGTATCTTTCTTAACCAGATTCCACAAGTGTAATTAATGAATGTGTTTAACGCACACGTGCTCTCTTCAATGGACGATTCGGCTCAGGCATCATGATGACGGGGAGATTGGAGTTATAATCCCGGTCGGGTCTACCGAGGGTGGCTTTCCTTAAAATGGTTTCCCACTCTCCTTCCATGCAAATGTGGGTATGTTGCCTTTAAAATACTTCTTTCCTCATCCCTACCACATTACCACATTAGAATAATATATATAAAGAAAAGTCCTCACTGACTGACTCATCAACGACCAGACCAAACCCTTGGACCTAGAAGGCTGAAATTTTGCACATAGGTTCCCTTTATGATGTAGTCAAAGAATAAGGCCAGATTTTCCGGAATTCCCAAGGGATAGGGAATAAAGAGGATTTATATTTTCGCCTTAAAGTTGCCTTATTTCTTATTAGATCAACGCCCAGTCCAAACCCTTGGACCTAGAAGGCTGAAATTTTGCACATAGGTTCCCTTTATGAATAAATAGTCATAACCCCCTGTAAATAACTACCTAAGTAATTTTACCCTCAGTTTTTGGATTTTACAATATGTGGCGCGTGAGTCATTTAAAAAAAAAAAAAANAAAAAAAAAAAGAGTGAAAACTCGAACGAGGTCCCGGGAAACAGCTAGTCATCATATATGTGTATAATCTGAACAGGTAGTAAGACACGGTGATAAAAAAAACCATTCTTATAGCTCGATTAAAAGCTAGGAGTCTATATTGTTATTTATCTTCAATTTGAAACTGTCAGAATCATGTGAAAAGGTTTTCCGGACGACCAATATAGCCGTTGACGTTTGATGGTTGGCTCAGTGATTTCCCATTTCCCATTTCCCATCCAACCAATTTTCAAATCCACACACACATCATGTTCAAGCGATTCAAAAACCCAATTTTAGTTCTGCATGTGTTGTTGGTAGACTAGGCAAAACCATCTTTATAGCTTTTTTTTTTAGCCTCACGTCTTACTACACGTTCGGGTTATACGTCTACGTACTAATCACGCTAATGGTTTTAGGGATGAGGAAAGTTATATTTAGAGGAAATGTATCCGACTTTGTGTGGAGAAAGAGTGGAAAACCATTGTGGGAAAATCCACCCTGAGTACACCAGACGAAGATTCGAACCTCAATCTCCTCGTCATTGGTAGTATAGTCCACTGTGAAAGTAACACTTAAGACAACACGGCCCCCGAAGCGTGTTTTTCTTCCCATCAAGTTATTTAATATATTTGTATAAGATGTGCATAAATTTGTTTTTGTTTCTTGTTATGCATCCGGGTAATAGATTAGGGATGGCCAATGTGTAATATACATTAAATGTACTTAAATTCACGTAGACAGTGAATGAACTAAAACCAACAAAAATGATTATTAACAACCGATATTTATTTAATTAAAAAGGACCCACCTCGGTGGTGTAGTTATCTAACGTGCTAGTTTCGTGTTGAGATAGACTGCCGAAGACGGGAAGATTGAGGTTAAAATATCGGTCGTGTGAACTGGGGGTGGTTTTTCCTAAAATGGTTTTCCACTCTCCCTCCACGAAAATGTGGGTTCACTTCCTCTAAATTCAAACTTCCCCATTCCTAATTCATTAACGTAATTAGTACTTAAGCCTATACGCTGAACGGGTAGTAAATGAATGAAGTAATCAATTAATTAATTAATTTAAAAAGGCACTTTAATGGAAACCGTCACTAATTTTATCTCAATTTTAATCTTTTTAAACATATTTAAGAATGAGTTTCCTTAAAACCTTTATAAAATAATTTCCTGCTTAAGTTATACGTTACTACTAAGTTAGTCAGACACATTAGATAAGTCAGTAGCCTATATGACTACCGAGCTAAGGGCCCTGGGTTCAATTAGAGGCATGACCTAAACCTTTATCATTGTTTAAATATGGGTTTCCACCCTTTCACAGCGATAAATTAATGACCTGGGGATAAGTGCTGTATCTGTTCTAGATTTAAACTATTTTTTAAAGTCGTATGCTGATATAATAACTAGGTTTAAAAAGTGCACGTTAAATACCTCAAATAAAATATAAAGTATATTAGGAATGCTAATATTTTTTGAGAATTTTAAGACTATTGCCGTTTGCATCCTTATTGATTAGTTTCTTTGGAAATTTATCAGGGTTACAAATACATTTAGTAGCTCCCAGGTACCAATAACTCCAGACTGTTAAACTCCTGAAAATACAGCCATAGAGTATAACAAAATCCATGGTTTTTATCTCCCTAACGCGTCTCATGATATTTTCATGAGAAATGCAAGGAAAAAAAGAAAGCAAGAGAGACACTCTCCCGCTGTTAAATGTTTTATTTGATCAGGGCCACAGGAGCCAAAGGAGCCACTTTTTGAACATTTCCTTGAAAATACACAGCGCTTTACGTGTCCGAGGCTGTTTCACTTTGGGTACTAACCCAAACACTCCGAGTGATCTTCTTTAGGGTTTTTATATCACCCAGATAAAACCTTTATATCTGCAGAGCAAAATAAAAAATTCATCAATGTAGTCCAAAGGTTCCCTCCATATTACACCAAATTCGTTGAAAGTATAAGGTTTTTTATTATTATTATTATGGAAGTAAAAAATATTAAATATTGTATAGTATGAGCTAGAAAAGAAATATGAAAAAAAAGGTGTTCGATAAACAAATATTAAATCGTTTGTTGTGTGAGCGAGAAAATTAAAGATGAAATAGCGTGTTGAATCATTAATAATGTGAGATGAAAAAAGAATACATGAAATAATGTGTTGATTGAATGAGAACGAGTGTTTAAATAGTGTGTTGTGAAACCGAAAAAGAACTAAACTATGGCATTGACAGTTTTTTTTTTCCATTCACCGACACTGCTAAGTTCTGTTACCCCTAATCCCGATCTGTGGACATTTTACACAGAGAATTTGTACCATGATTTTTCAATACTCTCTCCACGCTAATGTGGGTACAACCCTCCTTATATTAATTATAGTAAAAACACAGTAAGAAGAACAGAATATGATGATGATTATTATTATTATCACCACTTATTACTATTCTAACGGGTTATACGCACTTACGCAAATAGGTGTATTGGTAGGGTTATTGTGAGATGAAATGGAGGACCTACAGTCTAACGTGGGATCCGAACCACGGTGGAGGCCTGGCATTCCACACATTCACAAGTTGTGATTAATACACGTCTTGTCAGAGGTGAAGGAAGGGTTTGGTAATCAGATAAATCTGTGCCGGGACCGAGGATTGAACCCCGGACACCCAGCACAGAAGTCTGACACCTTACCCCTAGACCGCCAAGTCACCCAACAGAGTATGATATATATTAACATTACTCGATATAATTTCACGTGCTCATACGTCAAGTTAACGACATAGAGAAAACAATTTTGATAGATATTAGTAATACCTATTAATTAAAACTAATAAAATAGTAACACATTATCAATGTTGACATACAAAATATGTTTTTATTTTCTAAACTGTTCTTCAACACGTACTCATACTGTGTATCTATTATTTCTAACATAAAATAACAAAACCATTATTACAATTTATTTTTTTAGCTATCCTTCATATTTAATCGATTACTTGTTATAGTGGAATTATCATTTTAAAATAGTTTCTTTCGTAAATTAACACGAGCTTTAAACCAGATTCAGTGTTCAGATGGTCTAAAGCATCAGTCCCTCTCACAGTAGACTCAACTTTAGATGACGGGGATATCGGGGTTTAAATTCCGGCTGGGTGTACTGAGAGTGGTTTTTGGTAAATGGTGTTCCCCTCTCTTTCCCTAAACACAAATGCAGGTACATTTACTCTAGGTTAACCCTCTCTTATCCTAAACACAAATGCAGGTACACTTACTCTAGGTTAACCCTCTCTTATCCTAAACACAAATGCAGGTACATTTACTCTAGGTTAACCCGCTCTTATCCTTAATATATGATTAGTATTATATATATGTGTGTGCGTACAATGAATGGGTAGTAAGATGCGGTGCTAAAAAAACAACCACTTTTTTTAAATATATTTCCATCACGAATGCTTCAAACGTATTTTAATGTTCCATGTGAACCTAATTATCCTACCGCCATCAATAAATCAGTACTTTGTGTTTATATAATGCTTTGCCTTTGGCGTCGTAACTTCATTACGATTCCACAAATTCCTACTTTCACATGTGTAACTATATTTAATGAGTGGAGGTCCCAGTTGGTCGAATGGGCCTAATCTGTTGCCTGGCTAATCGAAAACAACACGCCATCGCGGAAAACTGACAATGACGAACCACAAATAATGACGAGACAGGTGTTTGAGTTGACATTTTAAAATGTGTTCATAATGGAAGACCCATACATAGTTATAAAAAATATTTTTCATGACAGTTTCACAAATCGTGCTCTAATATATTTATGATTAAAAGTAATCCAAAACCATCACCTTTATTATTCGTGATTAAGGTTTGTGTTGTAGAACATATTTTTTATTGATTTGATAATTGCTTATACAATATTTCAATATTATTTTCTGCATATTTTTATTTTCAATTTTTTGACATGATTTAAAATCAACTATGTTAAAAGCTTTGAGGTCTGATCTCTATTGGTGAAGATTTCAACCCATAATTAAAATATTTTATAAATAATATCCTTGTTCCTATGTGTGTGTTACGTAAACTATAGAAAAGTGATTTTTTTACTATCCCCCAGTCTGCCCTAAAATATAAAACATTAATGATAATGGACAGTCAGATAATGACTATTTCACAAAATTACCAAACTTGTTCACTGGATCAATTTGTTATACTTACAGTTTTCATTTAAATTTCGTTAAGATTAAAATAAAACTTAGCAGAGAACGTATTTTAAAATCAATGACTTGAGATAAATAGTTATCTCTCTGTCCCATCCCCACAATCTTACCTTTAATTTATAAACAAAAAAAAAACAATTGCTTTACAAAATCAAACTTTTACTTTTTTCTTAAAAAATAAAAACATTATATGTTGTCTTTGAGTCTTTAAGTTTGTTTCATAAGAATATTTCAAACCACTATTAAAAAATACAAATCTGCTACAGTGGCCGCATAGTATAAGGCACTACTTTCGCAGTAGACTATACTGCCAATGACAGGGAGATCAAGGTTCGAATCTCTGTCGGGTGTTTCCAAAATTGTTTGCCACTCCCCCTTTAGCAAAATGCAGGTATATTTCCTATAAATATAACCTTTGTGGTCCGTGAAATCATTAGCGTAATTAGAATATAAACGTACTACCCAAACTGGTAGTAAAATGCGGTGCTAAAATATTTTTTATAATAAAACTGAAAAGTCAACTTATTTAAGTTTAGAATACATTATTTTGAAAAAAAAGTATCATTTGAGGACTAAAGGGATTGCAAGTGTGATATTCCAAGGGTTTGGAAAAAAGTGACAATCTAATATTATATACTTGGTATTTTATTTCATTGGATGAACCTATAATCAAGAGCTTAATTAAGAATATTGTTTTCAGGAAAACTCTTGGCAATTTTCCTGTTGAAATGATTGTTATCAAGGTAATCCTTAAAAAAGACAATATTGATTACTAAGAGGTTGATTTCGAGTTATAATATTATTATATTTTTGTAGTCACAAATTGGAGACGATAATTTAGATTATTTCGAACAATATATTATTTGACAAGGTTAATGATTTTAAATATTTAGGAACAATTTTAACCAACAATAGCGATACTAGATTGGAAGCTAGGAAAAGAATACATTCGGGAAATGCATGGTATTACTCGGTCAGTAAGTTGTTGAACTTTCACCTGCTGTCAAAAAATGTTCAACTCAGAATATAAAAAAACACCATACTTATTTTACCGGTTATGCTCTATGGGTGTTAAACGTAATCTCTTATCTTATATGACGAAAAAAAATTTATGGTATTCGAAAACAAGGGGCTTAAACATATATTTGGTCCAAAAAGGGATGAGGATACTGGGGAGTGGGGGAAGCTACATAATTATGAGTTACATACCTTGTAATAATCACAAGATATCGTTAGGATAATCAAGTTTCGTAGATTACGGTAGGCAGGACATGCAGCGTGAATGGAAGAAGTTCTAGGTATTGACTGGCAAACCCAATGGGAAGAGACCAGTGGGAAGATCTAGACGCTAATGGGAAGATAATATTAGAATGGACCTAAAATAGATGGGGTGTAATGAGGTGGACTGGATAAAACTAGCTCAAGATAGGGATAGGGCGTAATGAGGTTGACTAGATAAAACTAGCTCAAGAAAGGGATAGGGCGTAATGAGGTTGACTGGGTAAAACTAGCTCAAGAAAGGGATAGGGTGTAATGAGGTGGACTGGATAAAACTAGCTCAAGAAAGGGATAGGGCGTAATGAGGTTGACTAGATAAAACTAGCTCAAGATAGGGATAGGGCGTAATGAGGTTGACTAGATAAAACTAGCTTAAGATAGGGATAGGGTGTAATGAGGTGGCCTGGGTAAAACTAACTCAAGATAGGGATAGGGTGTAATGAGGTGGACTGGGTAAAACTAGCTCGAGATAGGGATAGGGCGTAATGAGGTTGACTGGATAAAACTAACTCAAGATAGGGATAGGGTGTAATGAGGTGGCCTGGGTAAAACTAACTCAAGATAGGGATAGGGTGTAATGAGGTGGACTGGGTAAAACTAGCTCAAGATAGGGATAGGGTGTAATGAGGTTGACTGGATAAAACTAGCTCAAGAAAGGGATAGGGCGTAATGAGGTTGACTGGGTAAAACTAGCTCAAGATAGGGATAGGGTGTAATGAGGTGGCCTGGGTAAAACTAGCTCAAGATAGGGATAGGGCGTAATGAGGTTGACTGGGTAAAACTAGCTCAAGATAGGGATAGGCGGCAGACTTTTATAAGTGCGGCTATGAACTTTCGATTTCCTAACGCCATAGAGTAAGTAGGTTATTTATACAATCGTATTACATAATAGCTGTAGCTTATACGTTAAAATGATACTAGTCTAAATAGTTTGATACACAATAGTAAAATAATTATTAATTACTAGCAGCACTTAGATCCCTACCAAAAGGAAGATGACGGACAATTTACATAGTTTCCTTGAAGGTTTATCAAAATATCAGCTTGTATAGATGTTAACTTTTCCACATTGTGGTTTTTCAACACTTCTTCAAATAAATACTGGTTAAGTTCCTTAAAATTCTCTCTTATATATTTTTATTTAGACTAGTAAAAACTGATTACAAATACTGGTATTACAACACATAAATAAGCTCTTAAAAATTGAGGTATTTAAGGTACACTTAATAGGCCGACTTATTTTATCAGACCACAAGATAATTAATCATAGAATATACACAACACCCAGCCCCCAGTCAACAATTTATCACTATGAAAACTGGGATTGGGGGAAAAAATTAATTTCACTAACTATAAATTTTTTGGACATGTGGGGAATTGCGCTTTGAACCTTTAGCTATGTAAGATGATGCGCTACCGACTGAGCTATGGTGTCAGATAAATAAAATAAAAAAAAGCCTATTTACTCGCGTCTTCTCATTCTTACATCATGTTTACCATAATACTACATAATTATAATAAATAAGTTCCATTTGAGTTTAGTATATTATTCTTGGCTACATTTTAGATCTTCATATGAAAGTGAAATATGTTATAATTAAAGATTTAATACATTGTATGTTTGAGGAAAAAAACAAGACATCAAATTCACTGTCACATACTTAGTAGACGACCCACAGAGCATCATGATATGTACAGTAATTAAAAACTACGATGTATTATCTTTGGTGACCACATGGTCTAAGGTATCACACTCTTGTTAAACTAAATTGCTTATGGCAGGGAGATCGGGACTCGAATCTCAATCGGATGTACTGTGTGTGGTTTTTTATTAAATGGTTTTCCACTCTACCTCCATGCAAATTAGAGTACACGTTATGTAAATTCAAACTTCTTCATCCCTAGCTCATTAGGGTAATTGGTACACATGCGTATAAATTGAATAGGAAGTAAGACGTGGTGCTAAAAAAAAACTATTAAAACTATGACGTATTAATAAATACTGTAAATATAACATTTTCTTTTGATGATGACCTGTCATTGATTCAATTTGAAACGGTATATATTGAATAACATTCATTTGGGGCTTATGATATGTACATTTTCTAAGGTTTTAATAGAATATACAAAATACAACTAATTAGTAGATTGAAAGACCACCTACGAGTTATATTTACCCAACTAATTGGAAACCTTAAACCCCTCAAATCTCAAAATGCACTAATATCTCTTCTTGTAATTGAATACCAAAAATGATCAACCTTAATTAGTCAAGGAAATCACAAATGAGTTCCAAACCAATTATTAACTGTTATTATACTTCGAATAGCTTAAACACTCTTAATAATTACAAATGGATAATATGTACTAGTTTTACGTATTCATTAAATATTTAAATGACGTGAAAAGTGTAAACGTATCGGAATATTTCTGGGGTAGTCAGAAGAAACTTAGATCTCCCCTCCCCAACCCGAAGATAACAGTTAAAAAACAAACTTATCCCGGCTCATGCTTTTGTGTTGAATACCAAAATACTTTTTTAAGGTGGGAGTGTAGATAACGCCGGAAATGTTTTTTTTTGCAGTTTTTATATCAAAACTTTATTTGGTCAAAATAAATCAATTATTATTTCTCCAGTAGACAAAGAGTTTTATTTTCTTTCCATGGTGATATCAACTTTTGTTGAATATCTGTCAAGGATGTCCTGGAATTTAGAGATAACTTTTTCTCTTTATTTAAAAAGTTTCTCATCTATGTTCATGACAGATATTCAACAATTTGTTGATATCACCGTGTGAAGGAAATTAAACTTTATGTTCCTATTGAAGAACTATTTGATTTATTTTGCCCAAAAAGAGTTTTGCTGTAAAAAACTAATAAACCACTGACCTTAGCTCACGTACCCTACACTCCTACCTTAAGTATTTCTGTCATTTACTTGCGACTACCGGCATCAGATAGTGCTAAGACTAGGGGTGTGAGATCAAAACTGTTCCTTTAATTATTTCTAGGAAAAATTTACTAATATTTAAATGTAACGAACGAAATCAATATTTTTCAATTCTTAAAGTTAACACTCCTTTTAATTTATACTAAGAACGTTAGCGCTAGAAAAATGATCTAATTAGTTTCGATGAATCCAAAATAACGATTCCAGTTTCTCTTTAACATACATCGAATACAATGCTTGGTGGTTGATAGCAAACGTATAACCAACTGTGGTGCTCCCAGGTCGGTTATATAAAATACATTTCAATAATTTAATGTTTTAATTAAAGCCTTCCTACGAATACAATAATCTCTCCTATGATTCAACGATCTCAAATATATAAATTGCTCTCTTTATTATTAAAAATTTACCCTAGAATATTAATCTAGAGATATTATTATTATTATCATTAGCACCCCGTCTTACTACCCGTTCGGGTTATACGCACTTACGCTAATGTGTAATGGTAGGGTGATTGTGAGATGAAATGGAGGACCTACAGTTTAATGTGGGATCCGAACCACGGTGGAGGCCTGATATTCCACACATTCACAAGTTATGATTAATACACGCCTTGTCAGAGGTAAGGAAGGTTTTGGTAATCAGATAAATCTGTGCCGGGACTGATGATTGAACCCCGGACCCCCATCACAGAAGACCGACACATTACCCCTACACCACCAGGTCACCAATCTATAGTTAAAACAACAATTGTGCAAAAAGGCCAGATAAATGTTGGTTAAAGTATAAAATATTACCATGAAGAGGGGAGGAAAGACAAGACTCGGATGTATCAAGGGAGTAGGGGAGGTCTCAAAGTGAGAGAGGCCCGGCCTAAAAGTGGATCCACTTGAGCTTGGAGAGGTTTTGTTCTTGTCGATGGATGGTAAGACGAGAGTGATGCTTGTCAAGGGCTCTTCTTTACCCCCGTCTCCCTTATCCTCCCCTCACCACCCGCTACACACCGAACATACTACCTCCACAACGTCTAAAAAAACTCTCTCCCCCCCCTCTTTCCGTCACCTTGTTGAAGCAGGAGTAGACGTTGAAAAAACACAGTCTCTCCTGCTACTTTACTTGGTTCCTCTAGATCAGTGTCTCCTAAACTGAGGTACACGTACCCCCAGTGGTACGCGATGAGCAGTTAATTTTCATTTATAAGAGAATGTGAAATTTCTTTCTAGCGTATATGTAGTACGGATTGTTTCAATTTTTATTAGTTACATTGTAATAATGTATTTAAGGTGCTAGAATAGTCTATCAGAAATTGATAGACACCAGAAACCAAGAGTGTTTACAACGTTACTGGGTAGAGCTACCCGGCAGTATGAGAACAAATGGGGAAGAGGAAAATGCAAATGGCAATACAATGTGTTGTGACCCTTCTATTAAATTACATCTTTCGATTCATGCCCTTATACCAGTTATATTTTGTTTCCAGAACGTATAGGTCTTAATGATCAACAAAAAATATGTGGATTTTCGGACTTTTATTTGTAGAAAATTTCAACTTTTAAACTATGCTTACAAATCCATACATGTGTAAGGTCATATAAAATGATTTTGTCTTCTTTACAGTAAACACCAAACTCATGTATTATTAAAAATTTGACTAATATTTAACCTAAAAGCAACATCTGATTGGAAATGCTCAACTACCTACACAGCCCCCTCGACGGGAAATTTAATAACAAATTACTTTTTTTTTAATCCACACCGAAAACAAGGATGTAACTATATGGGGATTTAACTGTTTAGGTTAACAAATAAAACACATAATCTTACTTTTAAAACCTCTTAATGTCCAAATTTATATTTGAAATTAAATTTCAAATGATGCAGTATTTTGTGGCTAAGCCAATCAAGTGTTCTGTTTAACTCCTATTGGAATAATAAATGGTATGTGTGGGTTGTATATAGGTCTGACTTTTGATTGTCTTAATTTGAATTGAGGTGGAGTTTTGTGAAACTAATTAGTCAAATATAAACCAGTGTTCGTGGCAGAATACTTTTAGTAGGTAAACTTCGATCAACCATAAATACACTTAAATATAAGAGAGATATATATTACCTCGGAGATCTTGGGGTAAAGTGCTCGCCCCAGGACCCGATGTTTGTGGGTTCAAATCCAGCTGGGGTCAACGAATTCTTCTAGAGCGATAAAAATCCATAGTACAACCACCTTCGGACCAGAAGTAGATCCTTTGGTCCTATGTCGATTGTAACATGTAAATGATCCCTGAAAGGAATATAAAAATACCTTTCCCAGCAAAATTGGTACGTTCTTTCGATATCGCCCATAGTAATTTTTATATGCTGATATTGTCAGTCGATTCAGAAAATGCATATTAAATATCTCAAAAATTGAAAAACTTAAGAGATAAAAGATTATAGAAATAAATCTACGATAATTGTTTATGTTTTTTATAACCAAAAATAAGTTATTTCTTTATCCTCAGGACAAGAAGGTTGAAAAAACGTTGAAAATACCAAAATAGCCATGTCCATGTAAAACGAAGTGAACGTATAAAATGTAATAAGTAATGATAAACGCGTCATTCAAGAGTCNCCGCCCCAAGCCACGTGATCGATGCGGAAGATGACCCTCCCGTCAACAATGAAAACTCAGTACGATGGTGCCTACAAGAATTTGAATGGAATTTCAAGACACCATCGATATTGAATTCGTTCTCTCTCTCGCTCTTTCAAATAACACGAGATATATAGTTAGGAAAACGCCCATACTTGCTGCTGAATAGCCAGATACACTATGAAAAGGTATTTTTGACGTTGAGAACGGTTAGAGACCAGAACGCAGCTGGAAGAGATTAAAAAGTGGTACTGGTTCGTCATATCCAGCCTAGGTGCTGGATTAGATTATCGCTATAATGTGTGCTGTTCAAGGTTAAGTTAATGTGTGAACACGGTAAAAGGCATCAGTTTGAATTACATCCAGGCGTGCTGATGTAGATTTTCCTTAATGGTTTTCCACTCTTCCCTTTTAAAATTTCAGGTACTTCTTCTTTAAAGATTTATTATCCTTTTAATTCATACCTTAATAGTGTAAATAGGCAGGTAACAAGACACTGCGTGAAACATAAACGGAACGTTATATTCTAAGTCATGTGCTGATAAAATCTAAAAATAGAAAGTACGCGTTAAATACATCCATACAAAAACAAGGAACAACTTTAGCAGATTTTATTTATTGCATTTTCTATAACTTTAATCATTTAAATTTACAATTAATTAATCAATTTATCTTTCTATAAACCAATAGGGAGTTTTGTTTTACAAATCTTATCAGGCCATTTCTTATAAAACGTATATGTATGTTTCCTGTTTCAAATGTAATTTTTAGCTAGAACAATAACTGCATATTTCATTAAATAACCATGCTACAAAAAATAGTTTAACTTAATTTTAAATAGATAATCTTTAATAAATAAGTGAAAATTATTACACATTACATATTTATTTTCATATTAGTTAAAGAGCAATGCATATTCTTTTTAATATGTATTATAAATTCGTTTGCGCACACCCCCCCCTCCCCCTGGTTCGTTGTGTGCGGCCCATCAACTCAAATTAAAATACTTCAAAATTCAGTAATAAGCAACAAACTAGATTCGTGGAGCTAACTCAAATGCTCGATAATCTCCACGAAGTTTCCAGAATCGTAAATATGTTACTTTTGTTATGTATGTATTTCTTAAAAATAACTATTATTATAGTTTACTATATCTGGGTTTTAGGTCCAGTTTCCTGATAAATTATGCGGGCCTCAGTATATTTTTTATTGCTGCATTTTGTTTCAAAAATATAACTTAAGTAAATTTTTCCATAGAAAGGTTATTTTATAGAATACAAACTTTATTTGCTTTCGATCACCGTGTCTTACTACCTGTTCAGGTTATGCGCACATATAATAATTATTCTAATGGAGTAGATATGAAAGGTAATATATCCACATTCTCGTGGAAGAAGAGTGGAAGACCCTTTAAAAAACACCTTCAGCAGACCCAACCGGGATTCGAAACCCAAACTCTCCATAATCAGCAAACCAGTCAGAGTGACGCCTTAGACCATTTGGTCACTAAAATATTTGGTATTAATATTATATATCAAAAGTGACAGCTACATATTATATGACTTGACGTATGAATAAGTTATAGCAGACTTTTTAGCTTTCCCAGCAGTCAAATAAGGACTTTCATATGAACAGTACAGTGAACTGTATAAGACTTAACTTTCTATTGAATTACTTTCTTAACCCTTCATTTCAACAAATTATTTTTACAATTTGAAATTCTAGCCCATAGCTCAAGGGGTAGGTTGCACTAATATTAATAAAAAAAAAGATGAATACTGTGTCATGTCTTACTCGTAAAAGATTAGATATAAAAAAGTCAAAGCAAAAAGTTTGTTTCCTTAGACATTCGTTCGTTTCGGACACAAAATGTTCAGTTCACAGTTCATCGTTTTTATATCCCAACCCTGGATCGCATTCACTTTGTGACGTCAGTGGTACCTCCTCTTGTGAGCTGTCTCTCTGATCTGAAGAGAAAAGAAAACATCAAGTTTATTTGATTCGATTTTCAGTTAGGGAGGGTCGGTCAGTATGGCTTCATAGCATTTATTTTTATCACAGCATTTTTTTTTTACTTTCTAGATAAAACACGCTTAATGTGGGGATGTAGGGGAGGCAAGAAAAGGCAAGTGTTTTTGTATTTTTTATAGATTTTTTTTTTTGCCAAAAGAAATAAAATATTGCTCCAATACACACATAAAGTTTAAATTTCTTCACCTGGTGATATAAACATTCGCTGAATATTTGTCAAGAGTGTAGCAGCATTATATGAGAAACTTTTTAAATGAAGATAAAAAGTTATCATTAAATTTCAGGACATCCTTTACAGATATTCAACAATTGTTGATATCACTATGTGAAGGAAATTAAACTTCTAAGTTTCTACTGGAGCAATATTTGATTTATTTTGATCAAAAATAATATTTATATAAAGACTGCAAAGACACTGACCTTCTACAGTGTTACCAAATTCCCCACCTTAAGTTACAGTGAATGAAAGCTACCCATATTTAAGTATCTTAAGTTCACAATTTTCATAATATATTGGGTTGAATAACAACTGCATACATTCTATATAAACACCAATGGAATGATTTCTAAACAGTCATTTACATAAAAAGAAAATAATATTCCTCTATAGGGGGCCTATTTACTCTCTAAAGTGCTTGAAAGGTCGAAATTAATTCTGCAAAACCTGGAAAACACAGGTAATTTTGTAATATTAAAATAGTGTGAACCCAATAATATAATTATTCTCGACATAAATGGATTAAAACTGCAATTACAACATTACAGCACACTAAAGGAATCATATTTAATAAACAGTCATCACACAACCATATCAGTTTTTAAAAAACATTATAATCAATAGCGTAATTAATATATAAATTTATATATAATATTATATTAGGGTGGTCTTTACTTGCTCTAGAAACTTTTTTTATCAATCTAAACGGGCCAACCCCCTAACCGGTTTGTTTTATTAAACCTTAACAGACAACTATTAAATATTAAAATATATACTAATAAAAATTATCAATACAGTAGCAGACACGTTTAATATTATATATTTATGTGAGGTATGTAACGTGCACTTTCTGAACCAACTTATTATATCAGCACACAAGAATTTCTATGAGCAAGAGTGAAAGGGGTTACAAATTTTTCTGAGAAATGTATTTTAGCACACCTTCCATGGTTCTTTTACATGCTACAATCAGCAACGGACCAACGGCTTTACTTCCCCTCAGAAGGTAACTGTTCTACGAGTTTTTAACGCTCAAGAAAATTCTTTTGACCTCGGCTGGGTTTGAACCCACGATCATCGGGTCCTGAGGGAAGCACTTTAACTTAAGACCACTGAGGTCAACCCCATGGCAACTATAGACACAATCTAAGGGAAAGGTATATTTAAGTTAACTTAGAGGAAATGTACCCACATTAGAATAAAGAAGGGATGGGAAAACAAAAAATATAAATCACATTTAGCAAACCACCTCCAACGGACCCTGCAGAGATTCGAAACTTGACCAATTTTTTTTATTGTGGTCTTGACAACTTAGATCGTGATCAATGCAGGTTTCTGAAATATTAGATCAAACAATAAACGTTTTAAAATCATTTTAACCTTTTAAAATTTAGGTGTTTGTAATATTAAAATAAACCTGAGGCTACTCAAATTCATTGTATATATTAATTAATTATTATAATGTATCCCTTGATTAGTGTTTGCTTGATTTCCCATATTTTGAGCCTCTGGTCTTAGCAATTTAGTGGGATTGTCAATATTGTTTCAATGGATCTGCATGTTTACTGATAGATGATCTGATTTTTACCTAACGATGCGTAATGTTTGTGTATCATTACCTTGAGTATCTGACAAAAGACAATATTGTCACACGCAACAAAGCGAATAAATACTACGCTACAATCGTACAGAATTTCTCATATAATATGTTATAGCTTGGAAAACAATTTTCAAAAACCGGTAGGACTCTTTGGTTAACTAAGCTTAAAAACATTTCATAAAAAACAAACATATTGGCTTGTTAATCACAATAAACACGCTTCAAATATAAATCTGAAACAAATTTGTCTACCATTTAAAAAACTCAGATTTTTGAAAACCAGTTATATATAAATTATCATCAAATTATTAATATATTTGATATTATTTATAAAATATGCTTATTTTATCATTAAAAATAATTTCAAGGTGTTCGTTTATAACCGAATCTCAAGAGCCATTTAAGAAATATTTCCACTTTTATAGGATTCATCATTAGTAAATTACCCTAAAATTAATTTATTTTAGAAAAATAAACATTCTTTACTATTTTTCATGTAAAATAGAATATTATTTATTTTGCTTAAAACTTACCAAATATTCATTTTAAACAACTTGTCAGAGCTGTTTTAAAAATATTTCAGAATTTTAAGAAATTAGTCGTCAGGAAAATTACCTTAAGCAAGTTTTCCCTAAAATCTAAGAATATTTGGAAGGTCAAACATTGCCCAAATATTTATTTTAAACAAAATTGTTGGAGATATTTCGGAATATCCCAAATTTTTTAATATCATTTATCAGTAAACTACCCTTTGACGAATTTTTACCTAAAAGTTAAGTATATTGTTATTCGGGAGGCTATTCCAAGTTATACATTTCAAACAAAGTCGCCAGAGCGCTTTTTGAAATATTTGTAATTAAAAAAAAATCCCTCTCCTCTAAACTATCATAAATAAAGTGCTAAGGTTAAAATAAAAAAGTCCCAAGGTATAGACATATCGCATATGAATATCAACTTTGATTACAGATTTGAAACGTTTTGATAGATTTTGTTCAGAGAGAAACAGACAGACATGAACAGGGACAAACAGAATTGTAAAATAAACTTTTTTTGCTTCAGGGGAACATAAAACGTAAAGATTCATTATAATCTTGAGATTTAATTTTACGAATACAAAACTTTCTTTTTAGGTGATCAATCTAAAAAAATACATCACCTTACAACACAGATCAAGATTGAAATATCATTAATTTCTTACAAAATGATATAGCATAGGTTATATAATGCTAGGTTTAAATTTTATATCTGTTATGACAGCTTAGGAAATTAATTATTCTTTTTATAAAAAACGATTATATTACAAAATTATTGTATTATAAAACACTAAAGCACTAGTCTGAAGTGTTATAAGATTTCTAGGTGGCCAGTGTTTGACTCCCATTTGAGTTATTCCAATGGAGCTATAAAATGTAACTACTAGTTAATTCTTTAAATACTTGTAATAATATAATAAAACTCCATTATGTGAGTCCAAAGCGAGCTATACCAACCGAGCAGCCTCTAACTTTAGCGATGATAGTGCCAACATTTGAAGATAGAGGGTGACATTTGGTCAGCACAACGATCCATCCGGCCATTAATATCAGTTTTCTAGAGTGTAGATACAACTTATTTATCAAAGTAGCTCCTTATTTGTCCTCAAAAGTCTGATTTTTACCCCATTCCAGACCCACGTCTTCATAGAAAAATTCTGGAAGCGGTGGTGATCGAATTCAAGACCATCCAAACCATCTATCCATTTTTTAAATCACTAATTTGTTTGCCTACTTTTCATTTAAATAATTATCTTTCAAATGTAGGGTATATTTCGAGTAATTATGATTTTACAACGCCCATTTCAATTTTTGAACGTAGTAAAGAATTGACTTCATCACTCAGGTAAATAAAACTCTCCTCTTTACAAAAATCAGTTTCAAGAATCTTACTTTTTTTTTTTGCGTTCGTTTATCTTACAAGATAGTTTAGTCAAGTTCATAAATACAGGTTCATTTTGACTCAATGAGAAACTAAACAAGTTAAATAGATAATTTGTTTACGTTTGTCGCTAATTTTGGTTAATTACGGCATGGCCAGACCATAATTTAAGACAATAAGTTCAATAAATTGGGGAGAAGTAGGGTTCTAATATATATAGCCCCTACATCACAAGATATACGCTTGTATTTACTAGTGAGGTCAAAATGATCACTCCGAAATGATTTGATGAAATTAGTGAGCAAGATGTGTACATTTTATATGAACAGAAAGGAAAAAAAAAACACTATTTAATGGAATAATTGACCACAAGCAGAAGAAGCTTAGGGGTAAATCATCGGAGCACTATGTCAAAAGTTCTGAGTTTGATTTACATGTTTTTGCAACATTTTTCAACTGTAGGTATTTATCTATGAACAGTAATACATCCGTAACAAATGGTAGTTTTAAAATATTTGATAAATGTTATTATAATTATATATCAACTATATGGCTACACGTAAGCTTAGGACAAGATATATCCTGAAATCTTGTTCATTTATTTTAAACAATTACATTTTAAAAAGTTTTTCACTAAAATAGATCTTTATTTTTAGCACCGCGTCTTCTATCCGTTCGGGTTGTACAGCTATGTACTAATTACTGTAACGGTTTAAGTGATTAGTGAAGTTATATTTATATGAAGTGTAACCACATTTGCGAGGAGGAAGAGTGGAAAACCATTTTGGAAAAATCACCATAAGTACATCCGACCGAGATAAAAATCATGATATCCCCTTATAAGCATTCTAGTCAACTGAAAAAGTAGCAGCTTAAACCATGTGGCCACCGAAGCGGATAAAAGCTTCTATTTTATTTTTATATTTTGTAGTTTAAATAGTACAGTAATACACTTTATTTATTTATTATTATAAAAACTTTAATATATCTCTAAAAATATATATCTAAATTTTACATATATGGTTTGCTTAAACTGTAAAGTGTAAAGGTAATTTAAATGTGTTTTTTAAATACAGGAATTAAATTCAAGTTATAGGTCTTACATTTGTCCTCATGTCTATTTAATCGGAAATAAAATAGATTAACTTACTACCAAATATACTTTAAATATTAAGCTTTCATTTTATAAAGCTAAGTCTAGTGAATTTACAAAAGCCCCTTCCTTCTTTATACCTAGTATTTGAAATAAATTCTCACGAAAAATAGGACCAAAATTAAAGTGTTTTGTCTCTTCTCGGCGTAAAAGCTCTCTCTCTTTTGATCTCATAGGCCCGTATAACTGAAATACATTATTTAAGTATACAAACCTCAAGATCTTTAGCAGAGGAAAGGAATGCATACCGCTTCCACAGGAGAAAGCTATCTTTAATCAAATAATTAATTAAAGTTCAAAAACCTGTCTGGGTGGAATCAATTTACATTTCAATTGAGAACATTTTATTTTCCTTTATTTTTTTAACTCTCTTTTTTCTCTCTGGATAAAATAATATATTCAAACTAATACTAGACAAACAAACAAGAGTGTATTATAAATAAGGCTATGTATCTAATGAGAGACCTTGAAACATATAATTTGCAAATATGAAATCATCATCATCGTTAATGATATTAACGGGTTTGCTTACAGCTGTCGCCTCCTATTCGTCCACATTTGCTCTGTTGTAACATTCTTCTTCTGTTATGTTTCTTGCAGAATTTGCGTGTTTATGCACAAGGCAAATTTTATGGTGCTGCCAACCCTACAAAAAAAATTTGTTGCCACAAAACCTAGTGAAATATGTACGTGAATCCCACTAAAACCTGAAACCATAAGCGTGACTAAAAGCAGGGTTGCAAACCCTACTACAATATTTAAGTGGTCACAAATCCCATCGTCGTTAACATAAAGAAGCAAACTAAACACCTTTGTTTTTAAAATACAGTTTTTTTTGCAAGCGCTTTCTTAATATTTATCCTAACTAATATAACAGTTTTTCCAAAAACACCTAAACGTATATTTGAATTTCTTTTATTACAATGCACCCGTATGACGGAAAATTTAATTGACGTTGATTTGCACTCTCGCGTGTAAATTAAATAATTTTACTTTTGATGGCAGGACGCCTACGTCAGCTTCCACAGCAACTTCCGTCAGCCCGGTAATTGCCCCTTGCACGAAGTGATATTACATTAAACAGATTTATTGAACTAGTATACGCACCCTGCCCTTTCTGTAAACATCTCTTTGGAAGGATGTGGGCGTCATTAAATGTCCTAATTACTAAAATTGATTGCTTTTCGTTATACTGCTCAATCACGTTCGTATTAAGTTCGGTGGGAGGTAATCTTAGCCAAATATGGTTGTAAATGATGGTGTGTTTAAATACGTGACATACACAAACTCACACACATCCATTTTTTTGGGTTCTATTATATTTTGATTGACGGTAGATCAAAATAATATATTCTCAAAAAATATATCCTCGCAATCGAACAAGCAGTCAAAGAGCTATGCTTTAAAATATAAATATAATATAAACATTTCTCACGTGTTTGTGTTATGACACTATTGGCAAATTATGACAACACTTTCAGTACATATGGTAAATAGGGTTTTCTTAGAACTTTAAAGTAAGTTGAGATATTAGCGTAAGATAATGTTAAATATGAAAGAAAAACTACAATAAATATATTCAAAATTATAAGCAGTGTAAAATACTTTTTTCTAATAAATCTAAAACAGGATTGTTAAAAATGAAAAGTCTGATTTTGCGATGTTAAAAGAGTATGAGAATAATTCTATTGGTTTTTACACATTTTAAATACATTTGAACAGAAAAATACGTGTCTAGTGAGTGGCTTTTCGAACCAAACCAATCATATCCTTCTAATTTTAGTGCACGCCCAATATTTATAATTGTATTTGTATTGACTCTGACATTATATAGCGAAACAAAATTTTAAGGAGTGAATATTACGGAGATTTACCAGAATTCATATGCAAAATTATTTACAAATCAAAGTATGATATTTGGGGATATAGAGAAGATAAGGGTAAACATATTCTTTTATATCAGGTCCGAGATATAACTTCGGCCAATAGCCTCGGGGTACGCATGCCTGCTGAAGGTACAACCAACAACAGAAAACAGACAATTATGAACAAAAAAATCTGACATCAATTTTAACACTGCAAAATGTTTTGGTTCAAAATTTGAATTTGAACTGCTTTGAGAAAAAAATTAACATACTTTCTACAAATAGCTAGACTCAATTCCCCTTAACTACCATTTGCTTCTAAATTAATATTTGAGTAAAGATAAGGAAAGTTACATTTATAGAAAAAGCACCCGCATTTTCGTGAAGGAGTGTAGAAAACCGTTTAGTAAAAAGTTATACACCCGCCTCGGTGGCGTAGTTGGCTAACGCGCTAGTCATTTTGAGCTCGACTGCCGAGGACGGGGAGATCGAGGTTCGAATCTCGGTCGGGTGAACTGGGGGTGGTATTTCCTAAATGGTTTACCCCTCTCCCTCCACGCAAATGCGGGTTCACTTCCTCTAATTCAACCTTACCAATTCCTAATCCATTATAGTGATTAGTACTTAAAGCGTATAACCCGAACGGGTAGTAAGACGTGGTGCTAAATATATTAAAAAGTTATACCAGTGTACCTTGCTACAATTATAATCACTGCTTACTGCAGTATATTTTGTTGGTAATATTTAACCTTCAGTACATTCCTACCCTTCAGCAGTTTGTTTAAATTTTCGCCAATGGGAACTTAACAAATTCAAACTGTAAAGATGGTACTCGAAGCGTCTTTGTTTCTATTTGCTTTCGGTTAGGTTGAAGACTGTGTAATCAGCTTAGTTACTCCCCCCTCCCCCCACAGGAAAAGGAAACAAATTAAGAGTCGGTTCCTCACTCTTTAAGACACGGTTTTTGGGCTGGGCCAAGTAAACAGCACTTTTGTTGAAAATATAACCGGACACGGGTCAAAAAGTAAGCACTGAGATTTAATATTTAGGGCACGTCGGTCCAATTTATAGTTGGTCGGTGTCTAATTTAGTAAGATTAAGTTTTTATGTTATGTAATCAAATTATAATTAAAAGTGATACAATTATCCACAATATTAATTATCAAATAAAATAAACTCAATGGAATTTTCAATTAATTAATATTCATCCAATACGACCATTATTTCAACGGCCAGTATAGTAAATAAAATATGAACGTAGCAAATATTGTATTTTAAAAAAGATTCTTACCACCAGAACATTACTATAGTCAAGACGATATTGACGTTTAGTCCACGCGACTATCGACATATGTTAATATAAGTACATACAGATAAAGAAACCCTTCAAGAAACAATATCCACTAAAGAAAAGCGGAATAGGTGAAAGGTCTGACACTCAGACCAGAGAGTCCGGTACACTATCCGTTCATTCAACCCCGCCAGCTGTTTCCCCCGTCTCTCAAGAATAGTATGTTGGGGGGGGAGGGGGGAGTAGGAGGGGTGTCTCTACGCACCCGGCCCATTCTAGTGCATGATGGATATTGAGATGTGGGGGAAGTCTCCTGAAGAGAAAGACTCGTCCGCCCGCACCTGTCGGCACTGATCGATGAGACAGAAGATTATTCCCGGAGCTGATGCATTATTAATATCAGGCACTCTTCTATTCTTACAATTCTAGGGCTCTATCCTCGGCGGAGCTTAGGAGCGGAGTTACTAAATAAGCTCTACTTTCACACGCTTAAAATGTTTAGGACATGATATTGAATATGGAGGAAGTAAGCGCGTGGGAAATAGTGTGCCCCCTTAGCCTGTGAGTAGAACCAATGTCTCATCTCTTGATATGAAGCAATCAATGTAACTGCTTTAAACTAGTTTTTTTTCTCTAATTTCACACCTTGCTAACCGTTCGGATTATCTATTATTTTTAGCATCACGTCTTACTACCCGTTTGGACCATACGTTCATGTACTAATTACGCTAATGGTTTTAGGGATTGGAAAGTTTTATTAAAAAAAAAGTGTATCCGCATTTAAATGGAGGGAAAGTGGAAAACTAGATTCGAACCTCGATCTCCCCGTCATATACATTCCAGTCCACTGTGAAAGGAGCACGTGAAATCACGTGGCCACCGTTGTGGGTTGGTTATCTGCTAATCACTCTAATGTATTAGGGATAATAAAGGTTCAATTTAAAGAAAGTTTACCCACATTCGCGTGGCGGGAGAGTGAAAAACTGTTAGGGGAAAAACCACACTCGGTGTAATCCACTGGAATTAGAGCACGGACCTCCCCGTCATCGGCAGTCCCTAATATTGCGAAAGGAACGTCTTAGACCATTCGATCACCAAAACGGGTTTTCATTTATTACCAACATTATAATATTTTTAAGTATTACGTATGGTACTAAATTTATCAGGGTTCACACTATTTTAATATTACAAAATTACCTGTGTTTTCCAGGTTTTCTAGAATTAATTTCGACATTTAAAACATTTTAGAGAGTAAATAGAGGAATACAATTTTTCTTTTTATGTAAATGACTATATAGAAATCATGCCATTCGTGTTTATAGAAATCGTATGCAGTTGTTATTCAACCCAATGTTGGTACGATGAATCGCAAGAACTTTCTATTTTATCTTAAAATAGATACATTTATTTACAACTAGTAGGACTTATTAAACGAAATAATATACATTGTTGCAGAAACACCCCTCAAAAGAGCATAAATGGAATAATATAAACTGTTACAAAAACATTGAGGGAAGAAGAATATCTATATGGGTACCTACACAAATTTAATATATATACGTTACAATATTTGCTTATAGGCAGGAAACTATTGGTTTTATATAAATATATTACAGATACAAGATTTTTGTTTTTAATAGCACAGCAGTACTATATCTCTAAGTTATTTTGTATCTGAAATAGTTGCGAAGATATAATAACGATTGTAAATTTCTGCTTATATATAGTACCCTCAAAGTAATTTTCGTGGGAAAATAAAAGTTTCCATTTGGTTGATAGTGATAAACAGTGTTTAGACACAAAATTTAATCAAAATTGCTCAAGCAGATTTTGAGAAAATTAATTTTATCTTATTTTGCCCCTCAGTAAATTACACTTTATTTTATGATTAATTAGCTAATTCCAAAAAATCTCGGGTGAACCCTACAAGACCCCTAGATATCTAGTTTTAGCCTGATCGGTAAAAGTGTTTGTCTCTATTCCGTGATTCAGAGAGACAAACTGCATCGCAAAAACACTTTTCCGGTTTCAGGAGGTCATGAAACGTCGAAATTTATCAAAATCTCGAGCTTTATTTTTTTACAATCACAATACTTCTCTCTCCTAGATGTCGAGAGATGATGAAAATAATTTTTATTCATCGTTTTATTTTTAAAACAAGATTAGATAAATATAGACGATTAATTTTCTCAGTATACCTTCAAATTGTTTTATTTTAAATGTTTAATTTTGTCAAAAGTATAATTATATTTTCTCCCTTAGTTGAAAGTGAGTTTAAATTACAATGTATGTCTCTGAATCAATGAAAAATTTTCATTTCCTCTCATCCGTAGCTAGAAAAAATACAAAAATCTACACGGGAAACTAATATTTATTTAGTAAAATACTGTAAGAACAAATGTGAAGTGTCGTGTTTGTTTGTAAACACTACTGTTCTGTTTATGTTTGCTAATGTTATTTTAACAAACAAGGCTCTTTTTATTACTTGATTTCTCTCTCTTTTTTAAAAAAAAGAATTTCAAACATAATTGAATTTGTAGGTGTGCTACTACAAGTCCTCGTATATATCAATGCAAATTAAGTACTAAAACAAACTTTTTTTTAAGTCCATTTTTACGTCAATTTAATTGGAATGCATGAAATTTAAACCAGAAAACTAATTGCAAAACTAATATATGTTGTGCGTGATGTATTTCAACAACGGCCAGATGGGGAAAAAGATAGTTCAATAACGGTGATCAGATTCATGATTTGAAATCCCATTATATTTAATGACAACCAAACGAATACGTGGCATTCATTTCCATTGCAAATTAGATTGATTATTTTTTAAATAAAGATTTCATGGTTATATGGACTAGTGGTTAGGGGAACTTAATACATTTCTAAAGGACTGATGGTGTTTGAAATAATTTAATTTTGGGCTTGGAATCAACATAATATCAATATGATATAATTATGAACGCTAATAATTGGTGTTAAGTGGCCAGTGTGGATTTATTTATATTAGTTACGTGATGTAGCAAACAACTATTTAGTGAATGATGCATAATATTTAATTTCAAAGCGTATTAGATAACCGCAAACATTTTATAGTCTATGGATATTTTTAAATTTAATTGTTTTTGAAAATATCACATTAATCAGCTGACGATTTTATAATTAAATAATGGAAAAAAGAATTAAAATTAATTTGTGATTATTATTTGAATAATAAGGGAATAATCTTGTTAATTACTATATATACAGTGTAACCCCGTTGGATCAAGCCTCAATTCCTGATATTCTGAATACAAATTTCGGAAAACTTTTTGGAAAAACAATAAACTAAGTTATACGAAACATATTTTATTGATATCAAAATCAAAGATAAAAGAGAATTTCTAATAAAATTGACAAAAATAAATTATAAATACTTACATGTTGTTGTTAACATAATGTTTTTTTACTGTTAATTAAAGTGAATTTATTAAACACTTTCAACTGTAATTTAAGATTTGTGAAAATACTATGTCTCGCCGCTGATCCTCCCGTAATTTCTCGGTGATTAAGATTTTCGAAAATATGAACAAGATTCGGTCCCGATTAGTTCTGATTATCGAGGTTCTACTGTAGTTTGAAAGTTAAACTAATAAAAAATATTCTCAAATTATGTTGTCATAAGTTAAGTCATTTTTGTTTATGTATTTATGTTTTGATGTTATTTTAAATACGCTAAGCCAGTGTTTCTTAAAGTGTGGTTCGCAGCGACCTATCAAGTGGTCCACCGGATCTCAAGAAGTTTAGTATTAATAATAATAAACTAAGAAATTTTGTTCTCATATAATACAAACATTTGAAATGCAAGATATTAAATATGAAATATCCATACAGTGATGTATTTCTTTTCTCAGTAGACACAAGTCCCATATAAAGGGAAGTTTGTACCAAGTATGAACGAGGCTTAAGTCAACAAATATAACTATTTATAAAATATTATGAGGTTTGGTAAAATAATAAAACAACTATTACTTAGTGATTATATGCAATTATAAGATATTTTGGTTCAACATTTTGTTTAATAAATTAGTGTATGTGTGTCTTGTTTTCATAGTCGTAAAATAAAATAGATTAAAGACCATGTTCTTCCTGCATAGCTCTTACTCCCAGAGTCCCGGTGGTTCCCCAGTGCACATAACTTCCATTTGGTGATCCTCAATCTCCAAAAATTTGACAAATACTGTTTTAAATACTCGTAATTAAAACATTGTTCGAATTCACAAATAATTTGTAATGAGCATGCTGGGCCGAATTGTTAATTATTTCAAAAGTTTCACTCTAAAATGTTTAGTTGTTGTTAGTTGTTGTAGTTTCTAATTATTTTTATCACATCGTCTTACTATCCGTTCGGGTTGTACGCGTGTGTTCTAATTACGCAAATTTGCTAGAGATGAGAAAGGTTGAAATTAGAAGAAGTAAACCTGCATTTGTGTGGAGGTAAAGTGGAAAAGCATCTAGAAAAAATCATCCTATGTATAACCAACCGGGATTCGAACCACGATATTCCTGTCATCAATAGTCCAGTCTACTGCATGAGTAACGCCTTAGACTGTTTAATAACATATATGAGAAACTGTTACTGTTTTTACGGACACTCAACAGGTACGGGATCTAACCCCACCTATAATATAACCAGAGTCTTTATTAGTTGGTTCTATCAACATCTGAGGCCGCTTCTTCAGTGGCCTAATGGTCTAAGGCGTCACTCTCTTGTTATAGTATAGATTGCCGATGACAGGAATACCGGGGTTAAAATACCAGTCCTGCGCATTGAGGTGGTTTTTTTTCGAAATGATTTTTCACTCACTCTCCAGGCAGATGCCGCTAAACTTCTTCTAAATTCAACCTCCTTAATCCCTAAATCATTAGTATAATTAGTACATAAGCGTGTAGCCTGAACAGAAAGTAAAACGCAGATGTTAAAAAAAAGTCAGATCCAATGACAAAATATAAGATTTTTTTAGACGTACTATCAGACAGCTTTAAAATTTATTAGATTTACTTTAACGTATTCATACGTCAAGTCATGTCTTCTGTAAGTATAAATTTCTAAATATAATATAAATACATTAAAAATAATAATAGCTATATATGGTAAAGCATTATTAATGTTGACAGTAAAATAAGGATTGTATTTTCTAAAAGTATTAGTATTAGCACCGCGTCTTACTACCCGTTCGGGTTATACGCACTTACGCTAATGTGTAATGGTAGGGTGATTGTGAGATGAAATGGAGGACCTACAGTTTAACGTGGAATCCGAACCACGGTGGAGGCCTGGCATTCCACACATTCACAAGATGTCTTGTCAGAGGTGAAGGAAGAGTTTGGTAATCAGATAAATCTGTGCCGGGACCGAGGATTGAACCCCGGTCGCCAGCACAGAAGTCTGACACCTTACCCCTAGACCACCAGGTCACCGTTATTTTCTAAAAGACCCTTACTATGAAAATTTGACTGTAATATATATACACCAGCTTCACGTTATTAAAACCTTAACGATGTAGATAATTAGGGCTATAATTATCTGCCTATCATGAATCCAGGCTTACGTTCGTTCTCGACGAGATCATGTTAATATACCGAACAAAGATATTTCTTACAAATTGCTTCGGGTCCGTTTTAAATCCTTATTAGAGAGTCTCTCTTGTATCAGGAAAACTGCATATGAAAATCAATTATGTCACAAATTGTTGTTACTGACACTAATGATCATAATGGTTGCAAGTAATAACACAGCATCATTAATAACAGCAAAACTGTTGTTTGGTAATATATTATAACATAATTAAATGAATTAAAGTATTTATAAAATATAGTTGACAAACATATTTTCATTCCATTCAATATTTAAATTAAAGTTTTAACTTTCATCTTAGAATAATTTTTTTAAATATTGTATAATTATTCAAAGAGTTACGTATTTGAAATTTGCAGTAATTGTTAGCACTCATAGATTTTTTCTTAGATGCGATTGGTTCTTTATTTCTATTCGGTTAAATAATTATTTGATTCAAGTTTTAAAACATAAGAAAACTTTTATATTTCAAGGGATATGGGTTTATTAAAACAAAAATAAACAATTTTTGGCATCTTTGGTTTCTAAGATCTAACATTATTATATTTGATTATAATGAACAACGTTAGTAATTTATTTTAAGATAGCTGATATTAATAACTTAATATATATGTACAAGTAGATAAATTTATATATAAATATATAAATTTATATATATATATATATATAAAGCTTTAAATCAAGCAATTTATTTACTGTTATGACACTTCCATTATGCATTTTAATAAATGGTTTTGCCTCTTTCCCCAAGAAAATTCTTGTATATTGCATCTAAATTTCTCCTTTCTCATCCCTAGCACATTACCATAATACTCATGAGTACAAACCGATAGGATTGTAAGACGTGGTGTCAAAAATCCAAAATTTGATACATATCTAATTTAATTCAAATATAATATTACAATTCAATTGTTTGAATCTTAAAAAATAGATCACTTTTATGGTTTACAAAACAAGTTTAATATATTTATGAATTCTTCGCCTTACAATGATTGATTTACCCATGTTTGAAATTGGTCCACACTAGTAGTATATTTTGTCACTTTCTATTTTCTAAATTTATCAGTATATTCATTATAAGATCAGAGAAAAGTAACATTTCACTGAATAGCATCAAACATCTGCATGATGAAATAAAACAGCTTCGTAACGATTAGAGCACGGTCGTAGGAAGTGGGGAAGAGTGATTTATAGATATCAATTAATACTCGATTGGATTTTGTATGCTTTAGCTTTTAAGCTAATGAACAATTTCTGACACATAATATTTATTTCGGAGGAAGTTACTCTGTCCGTCGTCGGATCATACGGACTAGAACATCGAGTCATCAGTCGTACTTTTACTAGATGGCAGCCACCGTGCCCAGAGTACCGGGTTCGAGTATGTAAGGGGTTTCGAGAGGTGCCAATCAAGACAACTGTTTGAGTATTCACGACTAAGCCGGTTCTTCCACGAGCGCAAACGTCCAGGTTCTTATATTTATTTTATAACACCTTTTAACATCACAATTTGTATTAACTCTCAGTGCTACTGATAAGCTCAAATAATGGAACCTCCGGTATCATTTTGAACACAACCATCTACCTTACAACCGACTCTACCTTTCTCCGGAAGCTATTCTCACAGGTACGGCCCACGGAAGCAGGGTAGGCGACATATACAATTTTTTTACAAATGACTTAAGAATATCCAACATGTGCTTGATGTTAAATCCAATTTTAACTAAGTATTATAGAATTTATTGATATACTTAAAACCCACGTCGGTGGCGTAGTTATCTAAGACGCTAGTTTCATGATGAGCTAAACTGTCGAGGATGGTAAGATCAAGTTTCGAATCTCGTTCGGGTGAACTGGGGGTGGTTTCCCCTTAATTGTTTTTTCCACTCTACCTCCACGTAAATGTGGATTCACTTTCTCTATACTCAACCTTCACAACTCCCAACCCATTAGCGTAGTTAGTACTTAAGCGTATAGCCCGAATGGGTAGTAAGACGCGGTGCTAAGTATTATTATTATTATTATTATTATGTATTTAAATAGTTATATAATACTGTCACGATAATTTAGGACTTTGATTTAAGTTTAGTGAAAACCTTGCAATCTAAAGCGTGAGGAGAATAAATATATATTTCTAAATTTGAATATTCCATACACAATGGAGAGATGAAGCCTTTTGCCCACGGAGCTACTCAAATAAGACTCAAAAGTGACGCGAGTAAAACCTAAATTACCAACTAGTAGCTTGAGCGTCACCGCTAATGTATTTAAATGGCGGTCTGATCACGGGGTTACTGTTTATTAAACGGTTTACGACGCGTCCGTGATTAGTCCTGGAAACTCAACATGCCAGTCACTGGGTTACCTCAGTTATGAGCTCAATCATTATGAATAAACAATTACTGAACATTTACAGTGAATTTACACGTTCGCCGAAAAACAAGCGTAGAACAGAAACGTGGTCACGTGACGAGCTCTAAGCCAAACACAAGATTTCCGTTTAATCGGCGCGAGATGTTCTGCTGAAGTTCAACTAGTCTCTACTTTGTCCTCTCTGTCCAAGATGCTCGGCACAGGTGAGCCAATCACATTTTAGTACCAACCAATTAGAATCAGTGCGCATGCGCATTTGACAGCGCATGCGCATTTGACAACGCATGCGCATTTGACAACGCATGCTCTCTACAACCGGAAGTAAGCAGACTGCTTCGTTTGCCGGTGTGAGAAGATTTGAAATAACACGTTAATGTAAAACGAGTGTATTAGATTGTGCCAAGACACAACGTTATAATTTTAAAACATCCATCAGGAGAATGATCCTAAATATATGTGTATCCACTGGAAAATAAAATATGTTGATAATCAGCTGTTTTAAAGCGCTGCAATGCATCATGGGTCAATTTAAAGTGTGTGAACTACTTCGAAAATTATGCTTTATATTTTTCGCCGAACGTGTGAATCAAGCCTTAACGTAATATTCAAGGTAGCTTTCTTTCGATATTCTGTACAACGCTATTTATTTTGCATTAGTTTGTTGCAGTTCCTTCGCCGCGACGAATAGTCTACATTATTATATAATAATATTAATAATAATAATAGTCTACATTACATAATAATATTAATAATAATAATAATAGTCTACATTACATAATAATAATAATAATAATAATAATAGTCTACATTATATAATAATAATAATAATAATAATAGGTGACCTGGTGGTCTAGGGGTAAGGTGTCGAACTTCTGTGCTGAGGTCCGGGGTTCAATCCTCGGTCCCGGCACAGATTTATCTGATTACCAAACCCTTCCTTCAAAATCACCCTACCATTACACATTAGCGTAAGTGCGTATAACCCGAACGGTTAGTAAGACACGGTGCTAATAATAATAATAATAATAATAGAGAGCCAAATTATCCTCGGCACTCGAGTCACTAGACATTATAGCAATAATAATTATTAGATATTCTAAAAGCCCAAAGAAGGAGCTTGCAACTAGATAGTACACAACTTATTGAAATTCCATAATTTTCGCGTAGTATCGTGTGCGAAAGATAAAGTAACAAACCACAAGTTATTGACCAGTTAAGTGACTTCAATCACTAATGAGTCCGATCATAGCTGAGTTTTAAACAGATGCGCATAAACACGACCGAACACGGTTTATATGACGTCATCAACGACTCCCATTTATTATGATTCGCCATCTTCAAATGAGAAGTGAACGTGGCCTTTTAGAAGCTCTCGTTTGTAGCAAATTTTTAAGTAAAACACAGGCGCCACCTTTACAAATAAATAAAAATAAATTAAAAGGCTGTTTTCACAAGCGGTGTTTCAATATTGTAAAAACGATTACAGAAAAAGCATAGTAAAAAAAATGTTTGCTATAAAAGTTTTGCTTGTCAAGAGTGACAGGAACATTATTAAATACCCATTTTCATGGTCGCACGTTCTAAGGCATCATTCTCGCAATATATTAATAATAATAATAATAATAATAATAGCACCGCGTCTTACTACCCGTTTGGGTTATACGCTTTAAGTACTAATTACGCTAATGGATTAGGAATTGGGAAGGTTGAATTAGAGGAAGTGAACCCGCATTTGCGTGGAGGGAGAGTGGAAAACCATTTAGGAAAAACCACCCCCAGTTAACCCGACCGAGATTTGAACCTCGATCTCCCCGTCCTCAGCAGTCAAGCTCAACACGACTAGCGCGTTAGCCAACTACGCCACCGAGGCGGGTCGCAATATATTAAACAGTCCATAACGAGGAAAACTGAGTTAGAATCCCAGATGGGTGCAATAAGGGTAGATTTTACTAAACGGTTTTCCGATCTCTCTCCACGCAACTGCAGGTACGCTTCATTCACATTCAACCTTCCTTATCCCTAACACATAAGCATTATTAGCACATATTCGTAAAGCCCTAACGAGCAATAAAACGTGATAAAACATTATTAAATATACCATATTATTAATAAAGGGTATAGGTTTTATTGCGGCCGGGGTACAATCCTCGGTCCCGGCAAAGATTTATCTGATTACCAAACCCTTCCTTCACCTCTGACAAGAAATCTTGTGAATGTGAGGAATGCCAGGCCTCCACCGTGGTTCGGATTCCACGTTAAACTGTAGGTCCTCCATTTCATCTCACAATCACCCTACCATTACACATTAGCGTAAGTGCGTATAACCCGAACGGGTAGTAAGACGCGGTGCTAATAATAATAATAATATAGGTTTTATTTGTATTTATTTACATGAGGCGTAAAAGAAAATGAGACGATATTGAACGTAGTGAAATTGTGTTGACGTCCAAATCAAACAATTAAGTTGAAATAAAAACACATTTCATTTATTTAAGTGGAATAAAAAATAATTAAATATATACTTTTTACTTTCACTTCACAACTCGGAGAGAAAGTATTATGATCGCCAAAAAAATTGAACTCGAGATTTTGATAAGTGTCGACGGTTCATGAATCCCTGAAAAAAAGAGGTTTTTTTCGCAATTCCGTCTTTCTGTACCTCGAGCTATGTGAGCCAAAACTGATTTTACCGATTGGGATAAAACCTGGTATCTGGGGACTTCATAAGTTCCCCCCCGAGTAATATTTAGAATTTGACATAAAACCCTTAAATCAAAAGTAATTTACTAAGAAAAAAAAAGTTCTCAAAAAAATCGCCCCAAATATTTTGAATACATTGTATATCTAGACACTGTTTATGATTATAAACTTGATAGAAACTCATTTTATCATGAAAATGACATTGAGGGTACCTTACATAGGCGAAATTTACAAATTTTAATCATTTCTCCCCAACTCTTTGAGACATGAAATATCTTATCACTGTAAAGAAACACATCTTTTATTTAAAATATATTTTTTATAAAACTAATAGTTTCTTAGCTATAATCATATATATGTGTATATACTTTTTAATTCAGGTCTTTGAATATGAATTTGTTTCTTATTCTCTTTGGTGGACAAAAATAGTTATCTTCTCTCAATTTTTCTGTAAGTATGTTTCTAGTTCCCTTATGTCATAGAGTAATTAACAGTGTATTTAATTTAATTTATGATCTTTGTTATAGTGTCTCTACAACAATATATATGTCTACTATTTTGTTTCACAAATCTTACGAGTTTTTGGTTAATGTATATTTTAAGATAAAAGCGGTAGAAAATCTGTGCGGGACATCGTACCATATATTTTTAATAATGAAATATATATATACATTATTTTAAATTAGGATTTTAATTTAATTAGTTTAAATTTCATTACAATTTAACTTGAAATTATTTTAAATTCTAGTCCACATTGTTATTAAATTTTCTACACCGTGGCTTAAGAGTAAATGTACCAGCGTTTGCGTAGTGGGAGGGTGCAAAAAAAATTTAGTAAAAAACCATCTCAGTACACCCTGTTGTAATTCAAACCCTGACCTACTCGTCGTCGGAAAAAACAGACTATATGAACCTGACATTTGTCCCTGTGCCAAACGACATTGTTTTGATAATTATTACTATCAATCATGACGTAATAAGCTTCAGTAATTAATGAATTTGGACTTACAGTAGCCTGAGAACTTGCACACATGTGTGATACGATAATTCGATAATCGATAATTTTACGTGAGTGCATCATCGCATGATCATCTACTCTTTCGATTATTTAAACAAACATAATTAATATATAATCATATACAACATTTCTCCAACCCTCTTTATTAGAGACTGAATGGTCTAACGCGCTAATCTCGTGTTAGACTAGACTGCCGAATACGTGGAGATTGAGTTTCAATATCGGTCGGGTGCACTGAGGGTGGATTTTCCTAACTGGTTTTCCACTCTTCCCCCACGCAATGAGAGTGCACTTCCTCTAATTTAAGCCTTCCTAGTTTCTAACCCATTAGTTCAATTGGTACATAGGCGTATAACCTGAACAGGTAGCAAGACGCGGCGCTAAAAAAAAAATCCTCCTACCTTCTTCGATGGGTGAATGGTTTAAGGCTCACTTTCATGTTAGACTGGCCTGCTGAAGACGGGAAGATCGGGATTCAAAACCAGGTCGGGTCTAATGAAGGTACTTTTTTCTAAGTGGTTTCTCTTTCTCCTTTTACGTAAATGCGGGTAGATTACCACTAAAATGCTTCTTTACTCATCCCTACCTCATTAGAGTAATTATCATAAGTATATGCTTATAACCTGTAGAGCGTGTTGACAAGTTTTATTTCCAGTAAGTGTAATTAGTACAGAATTATCAGCCACGCGAATTATGTTTCAATATAACTTTATTTTAACTAGCTATAATAGCGTATAACCCGAACGAGTAGTAGGACGTGGTGTTAAAAACAGCTATCTCCAATCATTTAAAAGTACCACAAATATTAACCGGCCCCGTGGTGTAGTGGTAAGTGCATCTGGCTAGGAGTCTATGGGTACCGGGTTCGATTCCTGACTGGTTTCATAGGTATTTTTACTGAAAGGAGATTTACCCCAACAGTATCAGGTTTTGGTTAGTTAGGCTTAGGTTGGGTTTAAGTGTTTCTACCGGTACCACCCCATATTACTCAATATCACCATCACCTCATATCACCATCACCTCATATCACCATCACCTCATATCACCGGGACATGGAAAGAGCCTCCACGGAAAGGATGTACTATTAGTACATTCAGGCGTCCCCTGGACAACGGTACGTTAGTACTGGATAATCTTTTCACTACCGGGCTACGAATAATGTAGCCCAGACGAGCAATATATATACATATACCACAAAAATTGATTAACTATTTTACTAAAATTGTGTTAAAAGGATGTTTAACTTAAATTAATATAGAATTATATTAATATTCCAAACACTCCGCCGAGGTGACATCTAAACCAGGAAATTAAAATAGATTTTGAGTCTGAGTCTATTTTAACACACTAATTAAAATTTAACTTCAATTAAAACAAATCACTTTTGTTTAATCCACTCCCTCAGTACAAACAAGCGAGATTCGAACTTCGATATCCCCGTCATCAGCAGTCCAGTTTACTGCGAGAGTGATGCCTTAGACTGTTTGACATTATACATTGGCTAGTGGGCTACTGATACTGTTTTTACTGACAATAAACATGGGCTAGTAGGCTACTGATACTGTTTTTACTGACATTATACATGGGCTAGTGGGCTACTGATACTGTTTTTACTGACATTCAATACACACGGGATCATCGTGAACTCCAAATCTCTTGTGGTTCGTTCCAACTTCTGACCACGCGAAGAAAAGATAATATACCCCACCTAGAATATAACCCGAGTTCTTGTTATTTGGTTCTATCCAAGGTTAGAGTTATATCGATGTCTGAGGCCCACTAACAAATACTTGTTCTTTAGGAACATTGTCCAACACTTTAGCTCAGTCGGTAGGGTTTCTTTCTACTGAGTTAAGTGTCCCGGGCTTAATTTCCCGTTATGGCCGAAAAAATTATCGTTGGGGAAATGTGGGTATAATTTTCACAGTGATGAATTAACAGTAGTGGGGCTGGATGTTGTGTCTGTTATAGATTTAAGTCAGTTATATGTAGTGTGCTGATGTAATCAGTCTTTTCAAAGAGTGCCCGTTAAATACCTCAAATGAATGAAAAAAAAGAAAGAATGTCCGACACATTAATTATTAAACAGCTTTAAAATTTATTAGATCTACTTTCACGAATTCGCACGTCAAGTCATGTCATATGCAGCTATAGCTTTTGAAATATGTGATAAAGACCCATGATTAATGTTCACATTAAAAAATATTTGACCTTGAAATAACCTTGAAGACGTCTACCAAATCAAAAATAACTAGTGGGTCGTTGCAGCGATGGCTGCAGATTATTGCATTAAAGTGTATTTTAAACTTTATATTGGGAAAAGAATCTATATAATAAGGGTGACCTGGTGGTCCAGGGGTAAGGTGTCAGACTTCTGTGCTGGGGTTCCGGGGTTCATTCCTCGGTCTCAGCCCAGATTTATCAGATGGCCAAACCCTTCCTTCACCTCTAACAAGACGTATTAATCACAACTTATGAATGTGAAGAATGCCAGACCTCCACCGTGGTTCGGATCCCACGTTAAACTGTAGGTCCTCCATTTCATCTCGCAATCACCCTACCATTACACATATTAATGTAAGTGCGTATAGCCCGAACGGGTAGTAAGACGCGGTTCCAATAATAATAATAATAATAATAATATATAATAAGCCCTCAATCAATTTTTAGTTAAAAGTTTACTCGTGTAAGGCTATCAACTTTACTTAGATATTTAATTTTCGTTGTGTAATTTGAATAAAAACGTTTATTTTGCTCCTTCACGCCCCAATGAGACCTTTAAATTAACTCCTCTCTCATACCTATCTATTTGTTGCACCAAACCACTAAAGTAACGATTGATCTAATATTATTTCTAAACAAAGACAAAATATTTTATTTACCAGTAATATATAGCTATACACAAATCATGGTTTCCATGTTGATATAAACAAAGAATGATTGTACAAATGAACCACACAGAAGGAAAAGATGAAAAATTTGCTAGGAAAGCTGGATTTTAATTTTAGGCCATTATTTTTACCGGCATCCTAATTCACTAATCTTTAGAATGAGTGTTCGTTTGTCCAAATCTGTTCAGTAATTTCCTCGTCATTTTTATTACCGGAAACGGGCTTATAAAATTAGGCCTATATATAAGAAGAGTGCTGTTTTCTTTACCCCGAAAAAACAAAATACTTCGTTTGTCTCAACTAAAATGCCTCATCCGGTTTATATATTATTATTATTATGTGTTCTGTCTTACGACATGTGCATTCCTTTTGTCAGAGAGCTTAGACCGCCAATGCACCCTGTCCTCTGCCTCCTACTTCAGCTCCCGGAATATTTTTCTTTCCTTCAAGTCATTTCGCATTTGAATCCTCCTCCTACCTAAACTCCCCTTTCTCTCACCCTTTCTTGTTAATGGAATGTATTTGTTTATTTATTTATTTACAAGAGAAATCCACTCTTTTTTCTATAGGCTTACATGTTTTTGAAAAAGCCACTTATTTTTTTATTATTTTACATGTGTTATTAACTAACCTATATAAGAGCCGTGTTTGTAAAGTAAGAACTGTTTCCAAATATGGTCGCATGCACTCTGAGCTCCCTCATACATTATTAGTTTACCACACACGCCATTACAGGAGAAGCGGTGTGTGCTTGCATTTTGTTTTGAATGTTTAGAATATGAGACAGTTGAAGGACCCGCTGATTATGATATATGGTCTGTTATCAATTTTTTGAACGCAATGAATGTGAAACTAGGCGAAATAATTTCTAGATTAGTGAATTTTACGGCGAAAAGGCAATGAGTCATGAAATGGTGAGTAAATGGGTCGGATAATTTAAAGAATGGCGTGAAAACATGTATAATGAATCATTGATGATGATTTGGTGCAGAAAATTAACGAAAAAAATCGTTAGAACAGACGGTTTATGATTTCGTTGCTTTCTTGTGAGTTTCTACAAATTTAAAGAACTGTTCTGTATGAAATTGTGAACGATAGTTTAAAATATTGGACGTTATGCTCACGCTGGGTATGAAAATTGATCTCCGACGTGCTCAAAAACAAGCGACTTTGCAGTGCTTTAAATTTCTCACGCGATACAGTGATATAAGTGACGATTTTCTAAGCCACATATTAGATGAGACATGGGCGTCTCACATTACGCCGGAGTCAAAACAACAGTCTATGTAGTGCAGGCACACCACCTCTCCAAAAAAACTAGAAATTCAAGCAAGCAATCAACCTGGAAAATAATGTGCATCGATTTTTGGAACAGTAAGGAAGTTTTACCTGTTGATTTCATGGCACGGGACACAACAATAAATGTTGCATTCTATTGTGAGAACTTGAAGAAATTGTGTCGCGTGATCCAAAACAAATGGTGAGGCATGCTCAGTCGTGGTGTTGTGTTGCTTCACGATTATGCTCGATAACACGCTGCTGTTCGAACCCAAGAGTTCATCCTGTCATTTCGCTGGGAACAAATGAATAATCCTCCCTACTGCAGAGACTTAGCGCCAAGTGACTTTCACCTGTTCTTTGCTGGTCAGCGTCGTCGAAAGAGCTGTACAACATTAACCGTCCTCACAAGTGGCTTCATTTTATGAAGAGGATATTCAGAAACTAGTGCCATGCTATGATACATTCCTTAATATTGGTGGAAACTATGTAGAAAAGTAGTTTAAGGTGGGATCTTTATTGTAACAATAAAATTGTTTAAAATAATATGTCTCTATTTTTTAGTGCCCAAACGATACTTACTTTCCGAATACGCCTCCTATATGCTAAATTATAAATAATTTTTCATATTTTTTGTTTGAATGAGAAAATAATCTATGTATGCTTACATATATATTTATTTCTTTTAAGATGGTAAAAATGATATCTATAGTTAGTTATATTTACACAAAAAATTATATTTCTTCTGATAAACATATTCGTATACTTGTATTATGATATTTTTACTTTCTCTCGACACCTCGGAAGGAAAGTATTGTGATCGTAACAAAAAACTTTGTTTCCGTGATGCCGTTTGTTTGTACCTCGACTAGAGTAGAAACTATTTTGTGGATTAGACTATAACTTGGTAACTGGTCCCTCAGGATATTTTTTTGTAATTATATGTCTAACCCTAAATTTAAGTGTAGTTTACTGAAGGGAAAAGAAATAGAAAAAAATAATTTTCTCGAAATTCACACTAACGATTTTGATTAAATGTATATACCTAAATTTTGACTGTCAGAACTGTCAGTCAGCACCAAAGAAGCCATGGGGCTACTGTACATTGAGACTAAGATAAGTTGGAACCTTCTTGCACACACACTTAACTGTCAGATAAGGTCCTTACCATCAGAATACGATGCAAGTGAGAGTCCCGAGGGATATCTACTTTATTACCACCATTCAGTTGGCTAAAATACCCCACAGCTGTGCGACTTGACTGGAACATCGATTTTGGGCAAACCGCTTATTTAGTTACACATTGAACCATCTCCAGTTTTCCTAAACATTGAGTAACTTTCTCTCTTTAGCACCACGCTTCACTACTCGTTCGGGCTATAAGCATAAGTACTAATTACGCTTTTGTGTTAAGAATGAGGAAGATTGAATTTAGACGAAGTGTACCCAAATTTGCGTGTAAAAGAGTGGGAAACAATGATGTAGGAAAAAGTCACGCCCAGAACACCCAACTTGGATTAAAACTCCAATTTCTCTATCATCTGTAGTCAAATATATTACGACAGTGACGCCTTAGTCCATTCTACCACCAAGGTGGGTATTAGGTAACAATAATTAATGTTATTATATGATATTGACACCAATACTAAAACACAAACATATTTTCTTGAAACAAAATGTATTCTACAAAATATATACATTACTTCACAATATTTTTAAATTCTAATAACTTTACCTTAATTTTCTTATGAATTAACATTTGAAAGACCTTCTATAATATATATATATAAATAATTATCAACATTGATAACGTTTTTATATATTATTAGGGTTATTTTATAAGTATTGATAAGCTCTAAAAAAAGTGATAGGTACGGATCACATGAGGTATAAATACGTGAGATTAGGTCAAGTAGATTTCTTATAGCTCTCAGATATGTAATACATTTGCAATAAAATTTGGGTACATACGAAATATTGATTGTTTTCCTTCATAAAATTAGTGAATGTGGACAAATAACGCTCTTGCCTTAAGTTCAATTCCCTTTTGCCTGGCCAATTTTGGGATTTATAGGCACGAGCAACGTCAGTGAGCATATAAGGTCCAGTTGAGAACTACGATAATTGAATAATGGAATTAATGGCTTACCAAAATGCTCCTGTAGGCAACTTAATTTGAGAGAAACTTGACCCGAATTAATTTAATTAATATCATGAAAGATGAAAGAAGGAATCGTAAGTTATCTGCATTATGAAAACATATTAATATAAATGGTTTTAAAAACTAGATATTGGTGTTAGAAATAACATAATTATTTATTTATTTAGCTAACTATCAGTTTATCAATTAATAATCAAATTAATAGTAAAGACTTGACCTAGGTAATTTTGGGGTAAAAATCTCACCTCAGGAGTCAATGTTCATGGGTTAAAGCCCAGTCGGGGTCAAAGTATTTTTCTTGAGCTATAAAAATCAGTAGCACAACTTCCTTAGGAAAGGACGTAAATCAGGCGGTACTATGTCGATTATGGCATTTAAAGAACCTTGAAAGGTATGTGAAAATAATTTTTCTAGTAAAATGTGTAGATTATTTCGCTCTTGCTCATAGAAATTCTCGTGTGCTGATATAATCAGTAAGTTCATAAAGTTCACGTTAATGACCTCAAATAAATAGTTATAGATAACATAATTAATTACATTGTATTAAGAGGTTGATCCCTTTTTAAATATTCTTCATATATATATTCATATATGTATATAATAAATTACCTTAGTATATAAAGATGAATGAACACCTCACCATAATATAAAGGTTAAAAGCTCCGGGAAGCTAGTTTGGGTTCGAATCCGAGTTGAGTACTGAGGGTGTTTCATTCACGTATGTTTTTCTCATATTCCATCAACGAAAACGTGAGAACATTTGGAATAAACTCTACTTTCCTAATCACCGACGCATTAGCGAGTTTACGAGACGTAAGGTCTGGACGATTAGTAAGTCGTAGAATAATAAAAATAAAAGCCTATTTAACCGTATTAATAAATACATAAAAGTTAAAATATTAATACAGCGGGTGACCTGGAGGTCTAGGGGTAAGGTGTCGGACTTCTGTGCTGGGGTCCAGGGTTCAATCCTCGGTCCCGGCACAGATTTATCTGATTACCAAAACCTTCCTTCACCTCTGACAAGACGTGTATTAATAACAACTTGTGAATGTGGGGAATGCCAGGCCTCCACCGTGGTTTGGATTCCACGTTAAACTGTAGGTCCTCCATTTCATCTCACAATTACCCTACCATTACACATTAGCGTAAGTGCATATAACCCGAACGGATAGTAAGACGCGGTGCTGATAATAATAATAATAATAATAATAATAATAATAATAATAAGCAAGTTAGTATGCGGCTAATATTAAGCTAATTCCTGCTCCCTACATGACTAAAAGAGTTCTTGGCTGAACCTTGAATTCCGTGAGAAGGTCTCGAACCCCAAGGCACACCAACTTCAGCGCTCATCCCAATAGTTCCTCGAGAACTTCTCAGCTAATGAGTCTGTATGACACGCCACTCTTATGAGAGCTAATGACGACGCAAGTTAAAACCAACTGCCATGTTTCATATCTTTGTGCCCTACAGCTCGACATACCTTTCTTTATTTGGCAAGAATGGAATGTAATTAAAATAAGAAGCATTATTTTATGTGTAAAGTTGGTAAACTATGAACTGAAGAAAGATCTCCTGGGAGGAAAATACCTGGAAAACCAAGGCGATGATGTAAGGCCAGTCTTTATGCCAATAGAGAAGAATAAGAAGGCTTGTGGTAGTATTTTTACTATTATTATTATCACCGCATCTTACTACCCGTTCGGGTTATACGCATTTACGCTAATGTGTAATGGTAGGGTTATTTGTGAGATGAAATGGAGGACCTACAGATTTACATTGGATCCCAACCACGGGGGAAGTCTGGCATTTCACACATTCACAAGATGTGACTAATATACGTCTTGTCAGGGGTGAAGGAAGGGTTTGGCAATCAGATAAATTTGTGCCGGGACCTAGGATTGGACCCCGATCCCCCAGCACAGAAGTTTGACACCTTACCCCTAGACCACCATGTCCCCAAGAAGAATCACTATGAACATTGGCTACTTTATCAACATTTTACCAAGCGCACCGCGTTTTTACCAGTCGAAAATGTCCGTATATTTACACTAGTTGGGTAGAAATAACGAAGGTAGCGTTTATATAAAATGTAGTCACATTTTCGTTGTGGTTAAGGAGGAAACTTGTTAGGAAAAAATCAGCCTTAGTGCACTAGACAGTGATTTAATCCCTGACTTCCTATTCACCGGAAAGAAAGATAAGACGAGATTGAAGCTTTTATCTGCGTGTGATCAACGTTTCGAGCTGTTGCCTTGAAGAACTGGCAAATCATGTGAGTTATATATTGATATTGTTAGTTTAGTATCTAAAAAAATCTGGAGATATTAATTGATCACTCATATGTAGCTGACGATTTTCACGCGTCCATCACAGACTCTGCCTTAAAATATGAGTGAAGAATGACCCTGGCCACGGGATGACTCCTGGATAGCTCAATGGGCAGAGCATTGATATACTAAGCTAATAGTCACAGGCTCTATTCCCGTGTCCAGATTTAATTTTAAAAATTAAGAATATGGTAGTTTGATTCTGCTATAACCATACTAACAAATACAATAAAGTGGATATATAATCCATAAAGTTAACATATATTTGCATTTTTACTTTATAATGAGTTAGTACATTTGTCATATAGGTTTTGGTCTAGGATGCTAAATTCGATTCGTCGATTCTTACAGGCACAGAAAAAGTCGAGAATCGATTTAAATATTACGATTATTGATACATCGATTCTTAGCTCTAAAGTCCCAGGAAATTGAAATTCTGATACTTAAACAAAATGCAAATAAAGTTGGGCTATTTTTCATTGGTGCTATTTTAAGTAGTTTTTTTTTTTTTTTTT